>CM030367.1:12826074-13391074 GCA_017893485.1 Hemerocallis citrina
GTCTTCATATTATGAAATCTGCCTATCCTAATGGTTTTGAGGAGGTTATTATTGCTACTCTTTTAAAGGAAGTATTAAAGGGCATAGAGTATCTTCACCAACATGGACATATGCATCGCGATATAAAGGTAAAAATATTTCTCTTTTAACTGAAGACTTTTGGTACTATTTGGTGAAAACTTATCAAGGATCTGTTGTACGTTAATGTTTTATTGCTATGTTACCTTTATCCATTTGATATTGTTGAGAATACTGAATATACCAAAAGGTGTATGCTCACATGCACATACTATCTTGTTCTGAGTCTCTACTTCATCCCTTTGTGCATTTAAGTGTGCACTTAAAAAATAAGAGCATATGATTTCCTAGGTCCTGCTCTGTTTTGGTATTTTTCCATATCTTCGTATTTTGGGAGGACTTTAACCAATCATTGCATCTAAAGGAAAACCTACCTCCTAACAGTTGCAATTCACAACTTCACCTACATCACCTTGTATGCCTTATTTTTCTTCTTTTGTCATTTGCTACTTCTGAACTCTTTGATGGTCAGTTATATGAACCATATAATTGTTTATCTTGCGCGGGGGGGGGGGGGGGGGGGGGGGGGGGGGGGGAGGGGAGGTATGGGGCGTACTGTTTTCATTAAGTATTAAAGGTCTTAGTCTTTTAGAATCAACTTCTGCCACTGATAGTGCTGTAAGATGCATGCATCAAGATTTATCGATCAGTTGTTTTCCATATAGTTTTAGGCTTTTCTTTCTGATATGAGATATTACATTATAATGGGAAGTATTTGGTTTGACATGTATTACCTTGTTTGCTTCTGCAAGTTGCTTGCTCATTAAATTATTCTTTCTAGGCTGGTAATATCTTAGTTGATGGACGTGGGGGAGTGAAAATTGGAGATTTTGGTGTTTCTGCTTGCCTTTTTGATTCAGGCGACAGGAGCCGTAAAAGGAATACGTTTGTGGGAACACCTTGCTGGTGCATATTTTGAACTTTTAACAAAGTTACATTATCTTATTATGGACCTCTGTAACCAACCAATAGCTGCACTAATCATTTTTTCATTTACCCTTCCATTTATGTAAATTGCTTTCTACTAGGATGGCACCTGAGGTAATGGACAGTCGAAATGGTTATGATTTCAAGTAGGTCTTCTTATTTAGTTTTGTCTTTGATATCTTGTTCTATTGATCAATATAAATCTAGGTCTCGCTTTATTTATCCTGACATAAATGAGTTCAATAAAAAATCTGCAGGGCAGACATCTGGTCTTTTGGAATTACTGCACTAGAGCTTGCTCATGGCCATGCTCCTTTTTCCTCTCAGCCTCCTGTAAAGGTACCATAAAATATTTGCTTCATAGTCCATACAACGCAAACTGACTCCAGTTTTTAGATACCTATTACTGTTTGATTGCGACCCTGGACATGTTTTTTGTCAAGGAGAATACCAAATCTGATGAATACTTGATGGTTCTTTGGACCTTGGTGGATACTTGTTGGTCACTGACACAATTTACTTTGTATATTGTATGGCTAAAAATTGGATTAAATCGGAATCGTTCAAATCGGGCACGAATCTTAAAGCTCTCAAGGGTAAAACGGTAATTTCACCTACAAACGGGTCCGATTTGGGGACTGAGTCTTTCTTCAAAGCCCGATAGCCCAAAAATGGATCTGTCTTACCGGGTATGGGTAACGACCTGTTACAGACCAACCTAGATGGATAAGAAGTAATTCAAATTCGTGGTTATCACTAAAAGACGGTTTAAACAATCCATCTGATCACGAAACGAGTCAAACTCCCTTCTTATCCGTAAACATTCGGAAGTAGAGATTTATCATTATCTCGAAACTGGTTCCTAAGGCGATTATAAATACCCCTCTCCCCCCACCGTAACAAGGTTATCAATTATTTTCTACCTAAAGCTCTTTCATAATCTTTCAGATTACTGACATGAGCGTCGGAGGGTTCGTCACCGGGATCCCTCCTGGTATATCGAACTTTGTGCAGGTTTACGGCAGCGGCGAGAAACTAGTCAACACGTTGGTGAAAGTCAACAGGTTTGCTTACTTGTTTCCTTCAAGAATTTACAAATTCATCTGTTTGCTCCCACACCAGAAATCAGTAGCAACAGATTGACGCCGTCTGGGGAAAAGAGCAAAAGCAGTCAAGTCCTATTTCATCAGCCAAAATAGTTTCAAGCTATGCCTCCCAAGAAAGGGAAGACGACGGTCTCTAACCGCAGAGCCACTCCTGCTCATTCTCCTCCTCCACTCCAGGAGGTTCCCCCTCAACCCGCTCAACAAGTCCAACAGCTTGGACAGCCTCTCCCTCAATCCATCCAGCAACCGCAGCCTGGACGGCCCCTTCCTCAGCAACCTCAGCCCCAGCAGGCTCCTCAAGGGCCACAAGGGGCCGTCGCGGGACCCTCCCGCCGAAGTCGATAGGGGCATCATCCTCATCATGACCATGTGTCGATACATAACCCCTCGTCTGACTCCATGGCCTCACACAGTCCCCCAATGCCAAAGGATTTTTGGCACATCATCGTCAATAGGCAGCATAGGATAGATCTCCGGACCCGCTTAGATGAGAGGCGGACCCATGACGGGATACCCCATCGAGAACATCAAAGGGGTCCAGCGGCCCGGTCCCCTAGAGCCCGATCCCCCTGCAGGCTAGATCTCATAAGGTCCAACTCTCCCAGGACGCAAAAACAGTTGCCCCAGCGTCGTCAAAGGAGAAGCCGCTCTCCAATCGGTCGATCCGCCCCGCAGGACCACCGAGAGCGGGAGGCACCTGTTATGAGGGCAGAGTTTCAGCAATTTCAAGAGGTAGTCCCGAGGGTCTTCAATGTTGTTCCCGACCACGTTGAGCAGGCGCCCAGTCCTCAACCTGTACCAAGCTATCGTCGCCGTACTCCCAGTCCTCAACCTGCCCTGAGCTATCGTCATCGCACTTCCAGTCCCTTCTGTGCGATGACGAGTCTCGGGCCTCAGCAAGGTATGACCGAAGGGAAGATTCGGTCTATCGCCGTCTCCACGAGATGGAGAGACGCTTGTCCGACTGGACAGAGAAGAAGAGCAACGGGAGAGAAATTTCCGCCCCAGCAGACCTCCATTCTCCCGAACCATAATGGAACACCAGTCCTGGAGAACTTCAAGCCCCCTTATTTTGAATCATACAACGGGGAGTCCGACCCCGCTGACCACATCGAAAGTTTTAAAACTCTCATGATGATACACCAGGCGTTGGACGCGCTTCTCTGCAAAACTTTTCCAGCCACCCTAAAAGGACCAGCAAGGGAATGGTACTCACGACTAGCCCGGCCTCTATCTTCTCCTTCGACCAATTCGAAGGGCTCTTCCTTATTCACTTTGTGAGTAGCCGTCGGGCTGAAAAGACAAGCACCTCTTTGCTATTGCTTCATCAAAGGAAGGGCGAGCGGCTTAGAGATTATGTTAAACGTTTCACCGTAGAGGTCCGATCCATCGCCTCCCTGGACCAGTCCGTGGCCTCTGCCGCCTTCCAATCCAACGTCACTAACGACAACCTCAGGGCATCCCTTGCCAAGAAGCCTCCTCGGAATTTCTCAGAACTCTTGCTTAGGAGTGAAATACATCCGAGCGGAAGAGGCTCTCACCTGCCTCGCTTTTAAGGGATCGTCCTCCAGGAACAAACGGAATGCACTGAAGGAGCTAAGAAGCTCCAAAAAGACAATGGAGGCCAGCGTCGCCCTCCTCCCCGCTTCGACAAATTCATTCCCCTCAACGCGTGTGTCTCAACTATCTTGATGGAGGTCGGGAAAGAGGGTTTTCTCCCACCACCTCCAAAGATGAACACTCCGGGCAAAAAGAGAAACAAGGACAAGTGGTGCCATTTCCACAGGGACCACGATCACGACACGGATGACTGTTGGGCCCTAAAAGACCAGATCGAGGTTTTTATCCAGAGTGGGCAACTTTTCAGGTTCGTGAGAAAAGACAAGGCAGATCCTTCGTAGCCTCCAGGGGGGCTGATAAGCGAACCGAGCGGAATGCCGAGACCCCAGATTTTGAAGTCGAGGCTATACTACATCTCATACACGGAGGCCCACTGGGGGGAGATTCGAACTCCTCCCGAAAAGCCTTCGTCTGGGAAGTAAATTCTGTACAGAACCATCCTCCCCCAAGGGCCCCGGGGTCCCTGTCACTTTTTCAGATAGAGATTTGGAGGGCATCCGAATGCCCCATTTTGATGCACTGGTAATAAACCTCCACATGGGCAACTTTGGTGTGCGTCGGGTCCTAGTCGACAACGGGAGTTCAGTCAACATTATCTTTCTCGATGCCTTTCAGGGTCTTAAGCTATTCAGGGATCGACTCAAGCCCGTCGGCTACACTCTCCACAGGTTCACAGGAGTGCCAGTGACGATCAAGGGTGTCATAACTCTCGACGTAACCGCTGGCAAAACTCCAACCACCCGAACCGAGCCGATGGATTTCATGGTGGTAGATGTGAAGGCCGCTTAAAACGTCATCCTGGGCCGACCAGGCCTAGCTGCTCTCTAGGCCATACCCTCGGCCTATCACATGAAGATGAAATTCCCCACCACAGCAGGTGTGGAAGAAGTCAGAGGGAGCCAGGAGGCGGCTTGCAAATGCTATATGACCTCGGTGGGAGGACCGGTCCTCTCCCTTCATGCTCTTGAACTCCCCCAAGGGAGTAGCCAACCTATATCAGAGCCGGTCGATGAGCTAGAAGAGGTGGCCTTCTCAGAAGGAGACCCGACTAGGACATTCCAGATTAGCAAAGTCCTTCCTCCCCCCGTCAGATCCGACATTATCCACTGTATAAGGGGAAATCGCGATCTGCTCGCCTGGACTGCAATTGACATACCGGGAATCTTCGAAAAGCTCCTCATGCACCACCTCAGTGTCGCTTCAGGGGACAGACCTGTCTAGCAAAAGCGAGCAAATTCGTCCCTGAGCGCCAGCAAGCCATCAAAGAAGAGGCTGAGAAACTTTTGAAGGCTCGGTTCATACAGGAGGTTAACTATCCAGAATGGCTGTCCAATGTCGTGATGGTCAAGAAAGCCAATGGGAACTGGAGGATCTGCATTGACTTCACGGATCTAAACAAAGCTTGCCCCAAAGATCCACTCCCACTCCCAAGCATTGACGCCCTAATTGATGCAACCTCAGGCCACGAACTCCTAAGTTTCATGGATGCATTCTCCGGATACAACCACATCAGAATGTTCCCTCCAGATATTCCGAAGACCTCTTTTGTCACTGACTAGGGTCTATATTGCTACCGGGTCATGCCCTTCGGGCTCAAGAACGTCGGTGCCACCTATCAACGCCTTGTTAACTAGGTCTTCAAGGAACAGATCGGTCGGAACATGGAAGTCTACGTAGACGACATGTGGTGAAGAGCGTCAACAAATCGGACCACGTTTCTAATCTTCAAGAGGCTTTTAATGTGTTAAGGAGACACTATATGAGACTGAACCCGAACAAATGTGCTTTCGGTGTCTCATCCGATAAGTTTTTGGGGTTCATGGTCAGCCAAAGAGGCATAGAGGCCAACCCTGAGAAGATTCAGGCCATACTCAACATGGCTCCCCCCTCCAATGTTAAAGATGTGTAGAGACTCACCGGACGCTTTGCTGCCATAGGGCGTTTACTCTCAAAGTCTGGAGAAAAATGCCTTCCATTCTTCAAGGCCCTCTGGGGGCTAAAGGTTTTGAGTGGGGGCAACAGCAGTAAGAGTCCTTTGATCAGCTCAAGGCCTACTTAGTCAACCCCCCACTCTTGAGTAAGCCAAAGTCTGGGAAAGTCCTCTGCATATACCTCGCCATTTTGGAGCAGACTCTCAGCACTGTTCTAGTAAGAGAAGAAGACAAAACGTAGAAGCCCATCTACTATGTGAATAAGGTCCACAGAGATGCTGAACTCCGTTATCCGAAGCTAGAAAAGATGGCCTATGCATTGGTCATGGTGGCCCGAAAGCTCCGTCCCTACTTCCAGTCTCATTCGGTGGTCGTTCTTACCGACTAGCCGCTCAAACAAGTTCTTTACAAGCCCGAGACCTTGGGGCGCCTTATGAAGTTGTCCATCGAGCTGAGCCAGCATGACATCAGCTATCAGCCCTGAACCACCATCAAGACCTAAGTCCTAGCGGAGTTCATAGTAGAGAGCACAATTCTCGACACTAGCAAAGCGATAGAGGAACCCCCTTTTTGGATAGTATATGTTGATGGGTTCTCGTGCGCTGATGGGAGCAGAGCGGGGGTCATCCTGACTGGCCCTAATGATTTCATCCTCCAATACTCACTCCGTATCAACTCTCACGCGTCCAACGAGGCTGAATACGAAGCCCTTATAGCCGGCCTGTGTATGGCTCGCAAGGCCGGGACTAAGTGCGTTAAGATATTCAGTGACTCGCAACTGGTGGTGAACCAGGTATTACGGGAATACGAAGCGCGAGATGGTCGCATGGCCAAGTACCTGACCAAAGTCAAAGAACTGATGGACTCTTTCGAGGAGGCGCAACTCCAGCGAAACCCCTGAGAAGAGAACGCACAGGCAGACGCCCTCTCGAAGCTATCTTCCTCTTTCCCCCAAGGGCTCGAACAAACTGTCTTAATAGAAGTTCTCCTGAGGCTCAGCATCGAGGAAGAAGATCCCGAGCCAATGGAGACGCTACCCTTAGAACTCGGGGAGAATTGGATGAGGCCCATGCTCGAGTTCCTCAAAGTTGGAATCCTCCCTTTAGACCCTAAAGAAGCTCGAAAGATCCGAACCAGAGCCGAGCGATACACACTCATCGAGGGAGTCATGTACAAATGCTCCTACACTCAAGTAGACAGCAGACCCTACTTGAGATGCCTCTCCCCCGAAGAAGCCCAGTATGCTTTGAAGGAGGTCCATGAAGGGATGTGCGGCGCCCACTCGGGAACAAGGTCCCTCGCCAGCAAAATTTTGAATTATGGATACTTCTGGCCCACTCTCCTTCGCGACACCGAACAACACGTTCGCCAATGCGGCCCCTGCCAAAAATTCTCAACAATCTTCCGCTTACCTCAAGCCCAGCTCTCCTCTCTATCCAGTCCAACTCCTTTTGCAATGTGGGGTATGGACTTGCTTAGGCCTTTCCCTTCAGTGCTGGGCCAGCTAAAGTTCCTTATTGTGGTAATCGACTATTTCTCTAAATGGATCGAAGTCGATCCCCTAGCGATAATCACAGAGAATAGAGTGCAGTATTTCTTTTGGAAAAACGTTTTCGGCAGGTTTGGTGTGCCTCGAATCGTGGTAACGGACAATGGAACTCAGTTCACGGGGGCAGTCTTCCCACTTTTTGCATAGACCTGGGCATTCAGCAACGATTCTGCTTGGTCTCCCACCCACAGTCTAACGGTCAGGCGGAGAACGCCAATCGACAAATTCTCTCCGACCTGAGAAAGAGACTGAGCAAGTCTGCTAAGGATTTATGGGTAGAGTAGCTCCCCAACGTGCTCTGGAGCTATCGCACTACGAAGAGGACCCTTACGGGAGAATCTCCCTTCAACCTCACTTACGGCTCTGAAGCCGTTATCCCACTAGAGGTTGGTCTACCTTCTCCCCACTTGATCGCCTACAACGAAAAGCAAAATGCGAATGAGCTTCATGGTAACTTGGACCTTATCGATGAGATCCGCGAGTGATCCTCTATTCGGCAAGAAATTTATCGACGTATGATCGAGCAATCCTACAACAAGAGAGTCCGCCTTACAAATCTCAAAGAAGGAGATTTGGTGCTCAGAAAGTTATCAATTTCTTTTCCAAGCAAGAAAGGCAAGCTAGCACCTAATTGGAAAGGACCATACATGATCTCCAGAGTTGTCCGACCTGACGCCTATCAACTTGAAGACCCGGAGGGTAAGAGAGTGCCAAGGACATGGAATGCGGAACACTTATTGAAGTACCAAGAGGGTGTTAAAACACCGCTCCAAGCAACTTCTAGCTAGCTCTAGCCTCAAGAGCATTTCTAAGTTGTTCCTTTCTATTTAGCCTATTTTTGCAAATGTAATAATGGCTCGCAACTAAGAAGTAGCCACTTAGTAGTTATTCTTAATAAAAAGCAGTTCTCTCTCTCAGAAAAAACTATTGTCTCAATGTTCTTTTACCAAGCACAAACTTTCTCAAACAACAAGTTCGGAGTCCAACACTTGGTTCGACGCCGCTTTTGCTATTTGTGAATGAGCGAATACAAAGTAGCTCACCATTCGGAATTGCTCCTACAACTGTTAATACTCTTGCGAACATTAGCAAAACACAAACTTTCACTAGAAGCCCAAAAATTGGGTATATTATTTCATCAAATTTGAGATACAAGTCTAATTCTAGACCAAAAATTCATACAAGAGATTACAAAATTCCACCTTAGTTCCTTTTAGGAAGGGGGACACTCCTGTTGAGTGACACACGGGGACGTCGAGCGCTGTGCTCTCGTCTTGCATCTAAAGACGACTCTAGCCCTGCAAGCCGCGTCGAGCCATCGACGCCCATGGGCCTAACTGTCGCCCCAGCGGATGCCCCACTCGACGAGCCGGCCACCCCACTTTGAGCGTTGCCGGGGTTCCGTGGAGCAATGGGCATGCGAAGAGCTAATTCGTGGAATGTTCTTCCTTGTGCATATTCCCCCCGTGGGCAAGAGGTGCTCCTTACGTTGCTTCCTTCGGAGCGTCTCTTCCTCTAGTTCAACAACTCGCTCCCTGAGAGTGTCGTCTGTGACTCTGAGCTTCAGGCATGGTACCCCACTCATACTCCTCCCCTGAGAAGGCTCTAAGATTGTTCTTCGAAGATGAGCCGCTTCGATACTCTTCTCCAGCACCTCATTCTTCAATTCGTCCCTCTCCGACCCCACTTTGAACAACGAGTTCTTTAGCACATCTCTCTCCGCTCTAACCCTAGACAACGAGCCCTTCCGCTCGTCCATCTCAGTTTTCACCGCGTTGTCACAGACAAGTTCTAGAAGTATCCAGATTGTTCAAGAGGAGTCCGGAACACTACGGAATGCCCCGGAAGGATCAAGAACGTCCTAGAGTTCTCTGGGACATGGTGGCACGTTCTAGAGCAAGCCAGAACATTTTGGAAGAATGTACATAGTTATGGAGTATTGTAGAACTCTCTAGTAAACTCTTGTACATAGTAGAATTCTTGTAGTCTAGAACCTTCCCTTGAGGAGAAGGATCTTGCTAGCACTATAAATAGGGAGGAGCCTCATTTGCTCCAACCATCCAAGGAAAAGCATTCCAAGCCACTCTTGTAAAAGTTCTCTATAAGAATAAATTATCTTCCATCTTACTTTCCTCACTTCTCTTCAATCCTCTGCCTTCTTAACCCTCAATTTGCCTGACTTAGTCCTCGCTCTAAGGAGTAAGCTAGGTGGCACACGGCCTGACTTGGGAAAAAGAAGTCGTCCCATGACACGTGGTATCAGAGCCAAGGTTTTCGTTTGGCAGAGATTATGGCTGGACGCGAGGGAAACGTAAGTGATGTCACCACCAATGTGGAGGTAGTTGGTGATAGGGGAAGAGCGGAGACAAATACCTAGAAGAACAAGAGCAAGAATGCGAGGGAGCAGTCGATGGATGTTTTGGCCAGCTTCGAGTCGAGATTGGCTAAGGTGGAGATTTCCATGGGGGAGTCCATTGAAAGGATGGATACCATGGACGACACCATGGACGGTGTCAGAGAGGATGTTGGTGGCCTAAGGGAGGAGATCCTTGGTGTCCTCAACACCCTAAAGGCCGAGTTCAAGGCAGAGATAGCGCAGCTTCAAGAGGCGTTCAACACCCTAGGAGAGGAGGTGAAGTTGTGCAAGGCAGCAATAGCAGGTGGGACTATTGTAAGGGAGATGCCACACACTAAGGCGCTAGAACCCTTGAAGTATGGAGGTAAGCGTGATCCCAAAGAACTCGACGAATTCTGTTGGTCCCTAGAATGCTACTTCAATGCTGTAGGAATTAAGGACGACCAACCCAAAGTGGATACAGCCGTCCTTTACTTGAAAGAAAATGCAGCATTATGGTGGAGAAGGAAGCATGGTGACATAGCCAAGGGGCTATCCACAGTGGATACTTGGGACGAGTTCAAACAACAACTCAAGAGGCAATTTTGTCCCCAAAATGCCAAAGATGCAGCTATGAAAAAGCTACGTGGGCTGAGGCATACCGGGAGTATCAAGGAGTATGTTGCCGAATTCACATCCTTGATGCTAGAGTTACCGGATCTGAATGAGGAAGACAAGCTTTTCTACTTCTTGGACGGACTACAATCTTGGGCCAACTTAGAACTCAAGAGGAGGAACGTCCAAGACGTAGACGAAGCTATAGCCGTGGCGGAGGACCTTGTGGAGTTCAAGAAAGACTTCGGCAGCAACAAGAAGAAGAGTGTGGGAGACAAGGCCCACAAGTTTGTGAAACAAGCTAAGAAGTATGACAAGCCGTTCAGAAAGGACAAGCCCCATGAGGGAGGGAGCAAGAAGAAGGAGCCGGAATGTTACTTGTGTAGCGGGCCGCACTATATTCGAGACTGCCCGAAATGGAAGGCCCTTAATGCTATGGCTTGCCAAGCGGACGAGGAAACGCACATTAGTTCCATGCGTCTCCTTAACTCTCTTAAAGCCAAGGATGAGATGGTGAAGGTGTCCAAGGTAAACGAGACCAAGGTCGGTGGTCTCATGTTCGTGGAGGCCAAGGTGAATGGAGGATCCGCCAAGGCATTAGTGGACACAGGTGCATCTCATAACTTCATTGCTGAAGAAGCAGCCGCTAAATTGGGAATCAAATATGCCAAGGAGTTGGGTTGGGTGAAGGCCGTCAACTCATCATCTCAACCCATCCTTGGAGTAGCTCGTGGAGTACCTATCCAGCTTGGAGGATGGGAAGACACCATTGACTTGACGGTTGTCCCTATGGATGACCACCGCATTTTTTTGGGCATGGAGTTTATGGACAAGGTACGTCCCTTATCGTTTGAGAAAGACTCAACCATGCGTATTACAAAGGGATCTACTATCCACATAGTACCTTTGGAGAGAGGGAAGATGAAGTCAAGAAGCTTATCTGCCATGCAACTCAAAAGAGGTCTCAAGAAGGGGGAGACCACTTATCTAGCTGTCTTGAAGGAGGTAGATGTTCCAACAGAGACGGGTGTGTCGACTAGAGTGAAGGAAGTGTTGGCAGAGTTCAAGGATGTGATGCCACTGGAGTTGCCAAAGAAGTTACCTCCGAGACGAGAAGTGGATCACGTGATAGAGCTTGAATCGGGTGCAAGACCCCCAGCCATGGGATCTTACCGGATGGCTCCGCCCGAGTTGGAAGAATTGAAGAAGCTAAGGCCCAAACAAGCACGTTGGCAAGACTTCTTGGCCGAGTTCAACTATGTGATGGAGTATAAGCCGGGTAAGACCAACGTGGTAGCCGATGCATTAAGTCGCAAGGCGGAGCTCGCGACCATCACCCAAGTCAAGTGTGACCTTGCCAAACGCATCAAGGAGGGATTGAGTCATGACCCCTTAGCTATTAATATGGTGAATATGGCTAAGGAGGGCAAGACATGCAAATTTTGGATGGAGGACGGACTTCTCCTCACAGTTGGTGATCGTCTCTATGTTCCCAAGTGGGACAACTTGAGAAGGAAAGTCTTGAAAGAGTGCCATGATTCGAGGTGGGCTGGACATCCAGGCACGCACCGTACGCGGGCATTAGTGGAGCGGTCCTATTATTGGCCTAGCATGAGAAACGATGTGAAAGCTTATGTGAAGACTTGTCTCATATGCCAACAAGACAAGGTGGAACAAGATAAGACAGCTGGGTTGTTGGAACCACTACCCATACCGGAGCTTTCATGGAAAAGTATATCCATGGACTTCATCTCAGCGTTGCCTTTGTCGGAGGGATGCGGTTCCATAATGGTTGTAGTGGATCGGTTCTCTAAGTATGGAACCTTTATCCCAGCCCCGAGAGATTGCACGACCGAGGAAGTAGGAAGGTTATTCTTCAAACATGTGGCTAAGTATTGGGGACTTCCTCGGACCATCATAAGTGATCGAGATCCGCGCTTCACGTGTAAGTTTTGGAGAGAACTATTCAAGTTGATGGGCTCGGATCTCCACTTCTCCACAAGTTTTCATCCTCAAACCGATGGTCAGACAGAGAGGGTGAACCACCTGTTGGAGATATACCTTCGGCACTATGTGAGTGCCAACCAGCGGGATTGGACTAAGTTGCTCGACGTGACCCAGTTTTCATATAACCTGCAGAAGAGCGAGGCTACGGAAAGGAGTCCCTTTGAACTAGTAACTGGACAGCAACCGATGACACCTCAAGAGCTAGCAAAGGGGTACACTGGTTCAAGCCCGTCAGCCTACAAGTTTGCCAAAGGGTGGAATGAAGAGATGGACATTGCCCGAAGCTACTTGACCAAGGCGGCCATACGGATAAAGAAATTGGCCGATGTGAAAAGACAACTGAGGGAATTCCTTATAGGTGACGAGGTGATGGTGAAGTTACCCCAAAAGATGTTCAAGTCTACGCGCCAAGTTCACAAAGGCTTGACACGAAGATATGAGGGACCGTACCAGGTAGTGGAGAAAGTTAGCACAAGATCCTACAAGGTAGCTTTGCCGTCGCACCTGAAGATCCACCCAGTTTTCCATGTTAGCCTTCTCAAACCTTATAGTAGGGACGAGGAGGACCCAAGCAGGAACGAATCTCATCTAGCCCCACCAGCAAACGTGGTTTCATATGATAAGGAAGTCGATGAGATCTTAGCCGACCGAGTTGTTCGCAAGAGGGGCACACCTAACTGGACCGAGTACTATGTGCACTGGAAGGATCAACCCGAGAGCGAGTCTAGTTGGGAGTGAGAACAAGACCTATGACAGTTTCGCAACAAGATTAAAGAATTCAAGTCTAAGGCTTGACGAGGACGTCAAGAGCTTAGGTGGGGGAGGGTGTCATGGACAAGTTCTAGAAGCATCCAGATTGTTCAAGAGGAGTCCGGAACACTACGGAATGCCCCGAAAGGATCAAGAACGTCCTAGAGTTTTCTGGGACAAGGTGGCACGTTCTAGAGCAAGCTAGAACATTTTGAAAGAATGTACATAGTTATGGAGTATTGTAGAACTCTCTAGTAAACTCTTGTACATAGTAGAATTCTTGTAGTCTAGAACCTTCCCTTGAGGAGAAGGATCTTGCTAGCACTATAAATAGGGAGGAGCCTCATTTGCTCCAACCATCCAAGGAAAAGCATTCCAAGCCACTCTTGTAAAAGTTCTCTATAAGAATAAATTCTCTTCCATCTTACTTTCCTCACTTCTCTTCAATCCTCTGCCTTCTTAACCCTCAATTTGCCTGACTTAGCCCACGATCTAAGGAGTAAGCTAGGTGGCACACGGTCTGACTTGAGGAAAAGAAGTCGTCTCGTGACAGCGTGCAACAAATGTCGGAGGAACTTCAGCCTGGAGGCCTTGTCGGCGGCTATCAAGGGGCCGACCTCTCTTGCCTCGGGGGACACTTCCCGAATAATTTCCTCCAGACGCCTTATCTCAATACCACGGCAAGCCAAAGCCAATCTCACCTGACAGAGTTCCAACTCTGCCCTATACAACTTCTCCCGTGATTCAGCGAGCACTAACCTCGTAACTCCGAGTTGCGCGCGAAGGCGCGACGCCTCGTCAATCTGGAAAAATCAACAAGATAGTGTAAATTCCTTACTCTAAGGGGCCAACACGACGGTCCTACGGCCGAACGAACCTACTATAGGACGGTTCGAGACCAAAGAAAGCCAACAACTACTTTGAAACCTCACAATACTTGTCGAAAAAATAATAATCTTTCAGTCAACTTCGACAAAAAAGTACAAGGAGCGGTAGCCAGTCCGCTATAGGGCGTCTACAAAGAAAAAAAAGAGCGACTGAAAAGTATGATGAAGAGGCGATAGGGATCAGGGGACCACCTCGGTAGGTGCCTTCGAAGGTGCGGCGATTCCGTGACCATCCTCCACGGCGCCGCCCTCCCCCTTGCCCTCTTCTTCTTCTTCCTCTCCTTCGACTATCACCTCGGTCGTCAGAGCAATCTCGCCTTCGAGGAGGCCGTATAGACTGTACCTCGAGCTGTCGAAACCAGGGATACACACCTCCACGTGCTTCAGAGCCCAAGCATAAGACTGCTCCATGTTCGAGCGCATGTGTGCCTTCGCTTCGGCCCTAATTGCCTCCGCGACCACTTCCACGGCAGCTTCCCTTTCCCTCGCTGCATCTTTAGCTGCCTTCGCAGCTATCTCCTGCTCTCTATGGACCTGTTCTGCCTCTCTGTCTGCCCTCTCTTTGTCGAGAGACAACTGCTTATTCGCCTTGGCCAATGCGGCCTCGAGGAGCTGGATCTGAGCCGCTTGAGACTCGGACAACCGCTTCTCTGCCTCGAGCTGTTTCACCACTTTGGCACGTTCGGTTCTATCTCGATCGCTCGCCGCCTTCAGCTTTTTTTCTTGCTTGGCGAACTGCTCCACCATGTGACTTAAGTGGCAAGTGATCTACATGGACGAAAATGAGTCTTAAAAAAAATAAAATAATAAGGAGCAAAGAAACAAGGGGGAACGAGGCTAAACTCACCGACATGGTCGCCTTCGCTATCTCGAGCGCATCATCACCGATCGTCCTTGCCTTTAGCACGGCGCGATCCTTAGGGGTTGACAAATGCCGAACCACCTGCATACAATAGACGGTGTCTCTGAGGAAACCATCATGCCTCATCACCCGCCAATCAGGGACGAAGAGTTTCTTGTGCACCTCCGTAAGGATTGCCTATTAGGGGGGAGCTTCGAGTGCCAACACCTGATCGATGGAAGTTCCTTCGGCATTTAGGGTAGAGGAGGCAGGTGGGGGAGGCCACTCAGACTCCAAATTGACGACCGGTGTTGCTACCACCGGGGCCTTCACAACCTTAGCAGACGAAGGACCGGAGGTCGTCCTCTTCCTCTTCTTCCCATCGGGGGCCTTGTAAGCTACCCCGGTTCGGCCAGACAGCATCGCCCTGAAGTCCATACCGGAGCCTCTGCAAAAATAGGAAAAATAGAGATCGGCATGAGAAAGAGTTAAAACAAAAACTAAAAGAACAGAGGAAAATGCGAAGCGTACTAGGGTCAATCGGACTGAGACCTCCACCAAAGAGGACCTCCTCGGTTAACTCCTTCTAGCCCAAGGGCTCACGAGCCATGAGTTTGGCCACTATGGCATCCTCCTCCGGAGTGAACACCGGCTTGACCCTTGCCCACTTCAGAACCTCCTCCCTCCATTTGTTTGGGATGTTCCACGGAGCATCGCCTCGGGTCAGAAAGTACTTCTCCTTCCAAAACTTGATAGAATCGGGATTGTCTATCAGCTTCTCATCCAGACAAGGCAATAAATAATACCGATACTCCGTTGTACTCTTCCGATAAATAAGGCAAAGACTTCGGAGAATAATGAGTTGGGGTACGACCCCTATCGCTTGGCACTGGAGGACAAACCCGTTGACATGTCGCCACATGTTCGGCATATACTGGACCGGGCTTAAGCCATACCATTGCAACACATCGGCTATAAACGGGGGCTTGGGCAAACGTAGCCTAACAAAGAACGTGTCGAACGGGAACATACACATGTCGGGGGAAGTTGGTGTACAAGCCCGGACACCCGCACCCGGTACAAGCAGAGTAAGTTCCTTCGGAATTTTGAAGCCACTTCAGATCCGAATCAAGTCGGATCCGAATCAAGTCCTCCGTCAGCATAGAGGGGAAGTCCTCGACCTCGGTGTGCTCCCTCGCCCTGCTCTCCTCATACAAAGCCGACCTCCCGTACACAGCCTTTGCTAGAAGATAAGCAGAGTACTCCTGAACTCTGCAGAAGTTTGATAAGGGCCCTGGGAGCCTACCCAATGCCCCAGGTCTTCTCTCCTTCTCCACTATCATTACAGATTTTACCGCCCCTACCACAGCCTTTCCCTTGTCTAAGTTCGGAGCCACTACCAAGGGCTGATTCCCTTCGTGGTCCGAAGTGGAGGTCTCACTCCCCGAAGATACCCTCGACATCTCGCAATATATATATGAAAGAGAATATATATTTACCTTGATGTGATAGCTACGGTTAGAATATCTTGCTGGAGAACCTAATGCTTGGCCGCGAACGCTAGTAGAACCGCTCGAGAGCAAAAAAAATTCTCAAGAGTAAAAACGTGAAGAATGAGAAAAGTGAAGGGGGGTGAAGACTTATAGGGATTGAGCTATGCTGCTTGGGCTTCTGAGGCATTTGGGCCCCCAAGAACGGTGAAAAGCCCAAGAAGTCCAGGCGACAGATGGTGTCAAAACAGAATTTCGAGCGAGCGCTGCCTCAATAATCACGCTCGATCAAGATCAAGCGCCCTAGATAGAGCCACGTACCTCGGAGTTGGATCCGAACAAATGTGGTTCCGAGCGTGAAATTGGTAAAACGCTGCCTCAATAATCATGCTCGATCAAGATCAAGCAGCTCATGTTTAAGCCACGTCCCTTCGGAGTCTACACCGAGCAAACATGGCTCCGAGCGTGCAACTGGCAAAAATGCTGCCTCAATAATCACGCTTGATCAAGATCAAGCAGCTCAGATAGAGCCATGTACCTCGGAGTTGGATCTGAGCAAACGTGGTTCCGAGCGTGAAATTAACAAAAACGCTGCCTCAATAATCACGCTTGATCAAAATCAAGCAGCTCAGATAGAGCCACATACCTCGGAGTTGGATCCGAGCAAACGTGGTTCCGAGCGTGAAATTGGCAAAAATGTTGCCTCAATAATCACGCTCGATGAAGATCAAACAGCTTAGTTTGAGCCACGTACCTCGGAGTTGGATCTGAGCAAACGTGGTTCCGAGCGTGAAATTGGCAAAAATGTTGCCTCAATAATCGCGCTCGATCAAGATCATGCGACACAGATAGAGTCACGTACCTCGGAGTTGGATCCGAGCAAACGTGGTTCCGAGCGTGAAATTGGCAAAAACGCTGCCTCAATAATCACGCTTGATCAAGATCAAGCAACTCAGATACGTACCTCGGAGTTGGATCCGAGCAAACGTGGTTCCGAGCGTGAAATTGGCAAAAATGCTGCCTCAATAATCACGCTCGATCAAGATCAAGCAGCTCAGATAGAGCCACGTACCTCGGAGTTGGATCCGAGGAAACGTGGTTCCGAGCATGAAATTGGCAAAAACTCTGCCTCAATAATCACGCTCGATCAAGATCAAGCAGCTCAGATAGAGCCACGTACCTCGGAGTTGGATCCGAGCAAACGTGATTCCGAGTGTGAAATTGGCAAAAACACTGCCTCAATAATTGCGCTCGATCAAGATCAAGCAGCTCAGATTGTGCCACGTCCCTCAGAGTCTACACTGAGCAAACGTCGTTCTGAGCGTGAAATTGGCAAAAACGCTGCCTCAATAATCACGCTCGATCAAGATCTAAGGCTCAGATTGAGCCTCGTCCCTCGGAGTCTACACCGAGCAAACGTGGCTCCGAGTGTGCAATTGGCGGAAAATGCTGCCTTAATGTTCGCTCCGGTGCAGGATCTAAGGCTCAGATTGAGCCACGTCCCTCGGAGTCTACACCAAGCAAACGTGGCTCCGAGTGTGCAATTGTCGAAAAACGCTGCCTCAACATTCGCCTCGGTGCAAGATCTACGGGCTCAGATTGAGCCACGTCCCTCAGATTCGACACCGAGCAAACGTGGCCCCGAGCGCACAAGTAGTGGAAAATGTCGCCTCAATGTTCGCCTCAGAGCATGATCTAGGGCTCAGATTGGGCCATGTCCCTCGGAGTCAACACCGAGCAAATGTGGCCCCGAGCGCGCAAGTGGGGGAAAACGCATCCCTCCGATGCGCGCCCATGATCGTAGCACCTAGATGCCGCCACGTCGCTGAGGCACTGATCGGCCATCAGATCACTTGAAATTCGCGTCGACGACATGATCGACGCTCCAGATTGAGCCACGTCGATATTCCCATGATTAATTCTTTTATTTTAATTATAATTCGAATTAATTATTTAAAAATTGCGAAAAATGTTTAAAAATTCAAGAAAATTAATTAAAATTCCAAAAAATAATTATAAATTTAGGAAAATATTTTTGAGCTCCTGGAATAATAATTATTAATTAGAACGATTAATTAATACTTTTTGAAAATAGATCACCACTTCGCAAAATTGAATAAAAAATTCGAAAAATAATTAAAAAATTAGAAAAAATTCAGAAAATTCGAAGAATCATCTTGGGTACTTTGCAAGCTCAATTTAGCACAGATACACCTCGAGCAAGATCAAAACGCCATTGAGGGACTCTGATAAAATTCCATACGCCATTGAAACAATAAAACTACTCCTCACAGATTGTTAAACTCAGTCTTCGGGAGTGGGGGGCTCGTCATATGGCTAAAAATAGGATTAAATTGGAATCGTTCAAATCGGGCATGAATCTTAAAGCTTTCAGGGGTAAAATGGTAATTTCACCTACAAACGGGTCCAAATTGGGGACTGGGTCTTTCTTCAAAGCCCGATAGCCCAAAAACGGATCTGTCTTACTGGTATGGGTAACAACCCGTTACAGACCAACCCAGATGGATACGGAGTAATTCAAATTCGTGGTTATCCCTAAAAGACGGTTTAAACAGTCAATCTGATCACGAAACGAGTCAAACTCCCTTCTTATCCATAAACATCCGGAAGTAGAGATTTATCCTTATCTCGAAACTGATTCCTAAGGCGACTATAAATACCCCTCTCCCCCACCGTAACAAGGTAATCATTATTTTTCTACCTAAAGCTCTTTCATAATCTTTCAGATTACTGACAAGAGCGTCAGAGGGTTCGTCAATGGGATTCATTCCGGTGTATCGAACTTTGTGCAGGTTTACGGCAGTGGCGAGAAACCAGTCAACATGTCGGTGAGAGTCAACAGGTTTGCTTACTTATTTTCTTCAAGAATCCACAAATTTATCTGTTTGCTCCCACACCAGAAATCAGCAGCAACATATATAATGCATGAGGGAGAATGATATTTCTTTGGTAGAGGTTTATTCCATTGTATCATTTTGTTTCATATTCAATAATCTTTCTCCACTTGAAAGGAGAAATAAGACGATCTGATCTTGTTACTTCATTCCAAGAATAAGGTCTATGCAGGGCCGGCTTGGAGATCTGGGTTGCCCTAGCCAAGCCCAAGTTTTGATGCCCCTTAGTATTTTTTTTACAATAATAACAACCAAAAGTAAAAGTAAAAGCAAATAAAATATTTTTTTGATAAAACCATGATTACATTGTCTTTTTTATCTTGAACTACACCATAGAGTCAAACAAAATATTTCTAAGAATATTCCACTGATATAATTATATTTGCAAAATCAAAATTATATTCGGATTACGATTTGGTTCAAAGAAACATGATTCCCCTGCATTTCTTGAGTCTTCATACTTCAGCTTCTCCAAAAACTCATTCTCAATTGAGATCACAGGCAATCCACTCAATCTTTCTTGTGACATTGTAGTTTGAAGGTAAGTTTTTATCAACTTTAACTAAGAAAAATTCCTATTGTGACATGGTAGTTCTAAGGTAAGTTTTTGCATTAAATAATTTAGTTATTGAGCCCACTAGTGATTGTGCAATTACATCTTTGTGTTGCTTGATCCTCCTATTATGAGATCCAAAATTTTGTTTCCGAAACCTCACTCGAGTCTTGTCATTTTCATCCTTTATCACAATAAGAATTAAACCTCACTTGGTTCTTGTCATTTTGAAAAACTTGAATTGTGTAGTATTTTTCATTTGAAATTATATCCAATTCCAATAAATCAATAACTCTAAAACAAATAAATTACTATTCAAAATAATAGCAAGATAATTACTATTCAAAAAGTGATTATACTATCACACTTTCAATATAAACTAGTAATTTACACATGCGATGCACGTTTTAATAAATATAGTTTTTTTTAAAGTAAAAATTCAGACGTAGTCTGGGTTTGAACCTAATACCTCATTTATAATAGTTATGCACGTGCGTTGTACGCGTTAATAGATTTACAAATGACACTAAGGTCTTCTCCCATTATAATATTAGAGATTAGAGATAATTACTTTGCTCTTATCATGATATGTGACACATCATCAGTCATCTTGAGTAAATCTGCTATATTTGAGGATTCAAACACAAGTTTGTATTATAGTGGTTATTTATTTGGACCTAACACAAAATCCAAAAAGAAAAAAAAACAAAAAAAAAACAAAGAAGATATCCTTAGAAGAAAGTGACTTACACACAAGTTCACTTTTGCAGCAATAAAAACTCATAGTGTGAAGACTCATATAACATATAGGATGCCTAGTATTTTAAAACCATAATAGAAAATTTATTCAAGCCCCCAGTGCTAATTGTTTCTCATAAAACTCACCTTCAACTTTATCAGGTGACCACTCACCTATATCTGAATACCTGTCAGGTCAACTAAAAGTGTACTCTTATGACTTCAAAGAATTCCACCAAGTTGAAGACATGATTTTTTTCTCTATACTTTTGCAATTCATATCACAGAACTACAAAGATCATAACTAAGTTTCTAAATAAATAGATGGAAATCAGCATCAACAGGGGAGAGAATTAGCCAATTAGGACAATTAATCCACACAATCCTAACTCAACTACATCCACCTTAAAACATGCAAAAAAGAATGTATCACAAACTTTCCTCTTACCAAATACCAATTAATAAGCTTAAACTGTGACTAAAATATTTTCAATTTACCTGATAACGTGGAAACTATTTTCAGTCGGTTCGAAATCCCCTTGATCTTCATGAACTAGGTAATTTAACTCGTTCTATATGGCGTCCTTAATCTTTCAAATTTCTAAATCCCAATAAAACACTAACACATACCAAGATTTCCTAAATAATTATTTGTTATTTCAGGTTGCAAATTAGATCGAAACAAAGATTTCTATGTTAACCAAAAGATGAAAAGGGCATGCACGTATATTACTTTTACACATAAAAACTCAAACAATTATGTGGTAAATACTTAATGAATGACAGCCACGAGAACAGAGATCAATAGGTAAAGAAAATTTGATGGAACACCTTTTGATGGAGAGGAAGGACCGAAGGAGATTAGGGACTTAGGGTTTCAACTAGGGTTAGGGTTTTGATGGAAAGGACGAGCCGTCGGAGGTGGTGGAGGAGGGCAAGGCCGGAGGAGCTGGCGGAGCGGTGGAGGAATTTGGGTATCGGATTGGGGATGGAACTTGGGAGAACGAGAAAGAGAAAGAGAAAGAGAAAGAGAAAAAAGGCCGGGAAAAGGAAAAGGAAGAGGAAGAGAATGTAAAAAATTTATTTCAAACTTTACACATAGGCCCTTAATAAATTTTATTTTACTATATATATATATATATATATATATATATATATATATATATATGGTAAAAGGGATATAAGCAACTTGCTCATTTAGTAAATGAGCAATTGATTATGTGGCATGCATGTAATACATTGGACAACTAACCCTTCTAAGGATTTTCCAATCACATGTATGCCACATCATCAATTGCTTATTTACTAAATGAGCAAGTTGCTCATACCCCTTTTTCCCATATATATATATTGAATTTTTTAAAAATTTTGTTGCCCCATGGGCCGGGGGGTTGCCCAAGCCTGGTGGCTTGTTGGACTTAGCCCTGGGCCAGCCATGGGTCTATGAGCATGTCTCCTTTGGAGGAGCGAGGTCCTTGTTACTCGTCCATACACATAATGCATGTATCTATCTATGATTTTAATGTTTTAGTATTTTCCAGTTACTGTGCTGTCTCTATATCCATTGAACATGATCTTAATGTAGGAAAACTGAGAGGGATTTGCTAGGCTAGTATTTTCTGTTTCTGGTAGTAACCTTAAACGTAAAGTTTTCTGATCAAATTTCCCTTGCAGGTCTTTCTCATGACCTTGCAAAATGCTCCTCCATCACTTGAGTCTAGTAAGGACAAAAAGTTCTCTAAGGTACTTTTTAATTATATTGCACTGAACCATGTATCCTTGCACGTTGATTGAGAACAATTCTTGTAATCTGTCGGTTTTTTGTCATGTTTAGTCCTTTAAGCATATGATTGCCACTTGCTTGGTAAAAGATCCCACCAAAAGGCCTACTGCACATAAGCTGTTAAAAATGTCTTTCTTTAAGCAAGCTAGATCCCAAGATTATATTGCTCGAAAAATATTGGAGGGGTTGCCTTCTTTGACCGATCGGTTTCAAGCTTTAAAGGTATCATTGAAATGCCAGTGTTTTGTACTCAGTTTCAACTTTACATGTTCACTTGGTGTATATACCTAAAAACAGCTGAAGGAAGCAGAATTGGTTGCACAAAAGAAGATGCTTGAATGGGAAAAGGAAGCAATGTCTCAGGTTAAGTTTTTCTATCCTAATACAACTTAATATTCATAGTTAAAGCCATTTTCGTTCATTTATGAGGGATGTGATAATTATAATTTTTTTAGGTGTTGACTGTGTAAACTGGTCAATATGTATACATACCAGATACAAATATTATGTAAGTTAATTAGATGATCAGCACAAGTTTCAACCTTAATTATGTAATTGTTAAGATTTCACTTATTATCGCAATGCATAATAATTGTTAGAGCCTGGCAAATAGATAGTGAAAGCACGTAAAATCATGTGTGAAGCTAACGTTGAAGGTAGATAGAGCTGACAATCCGTACATAACTAAGTTAAAAAAAAAAGCAGGAAGAAAGTCCCGACTATTATTGTAGATTTGTTCAGTTCAGTAAGAATTGTTTTCTTTCAAGGTAAGAAACCAATATATAATTTTCAAGGACAATCAACAAATCACAGATTTGAAGATGCATCTTTGCTTAGGCAGCTTTGGTTCATATTATATATATATAAACTGATCTTCACCATCTTATGATAGTTACAAAGCAAGCTCTGAATATGAATGTTTGTTTCCAAATGTATAGGTTGAATATAAGAGGGGAATAAGCAGTTGGAATTTTGATATTGATGACTTGAAGGCTCAGGCTTCGCTGGTGCATACATAATCTTGTTCCTTCTTTGTACTGATCTTCAGGCTTTTCTAGTATTGAAGGCATGACATCATATGCATGGTGTCCACAGATTCCAGATGATGATAATGGCTCTCATTTGCCAGAGCTAGGTGCTCTGCCTGAAAATGTTCCACAAGGCACAGGTTCCTCCACGATGAATGCTTCCTCTCTGGTAAGCTAAACTACATTTACCTTAAGTAGTTTAAGATGATATCAAGTTCCAAACAGTTTGCTGTTTTGGTAGGAAAATATAGTGATGCATAGCAGAATTGATTCCCATTCTTCATCTGATCAACCTGATAAATTTCAAAGGTCAGTCCCTGTAATTTTAATGTGACATTTTGTGAGAGATGACTAGATAGTCTCTGTACAGGATTGTCAAGATATCTCGAGTTCAGAGTATCAGCCTTACTCCAGCTGCACATTTAATTGTTACTTTCAATTTCATTTTATGCCTTTGATGAGAGATGACACCTGTGTGGTACTTGAATGTCTTTTCATTCAGAAATAGATCAGATGTTTCTGAAGATGATTATAAGGCCTCTAGTTCAGGCGATCTAAATGGCAGCGAGAAAAGTGGGCAGGCCCATGGCAATGATAAAAATCACAGTATTCCAAACAGACAAGAGTGGTAAATATTTTATTACGTTCCCACTTTGCAATTAAAAGCTGTTATGTGCAATCATATGGTTTATCTTCTAATACTTTGGTATCAAACTTACAAATGTCTGTATTTTGGTTTTGAAATATTTGGATTTCTTTTTACCAATACCAAGTGACTTTTATGAGTAACCTTACCTTATTGGGTTTATGTAAATTTCCTTACAAAACATCTGTGTCTTATTATTCTTTAGATATTTGTTACTTCTCATCTCTAACTAGACTTTCATACGACTATAACATTTTAACTCCTTTTGTTAATTTTCTTCAGTGTAAAGAAGCAGTGTCAGGAACAGAAGAAGGAGAATTGCAGTAAGTCTCATGCAGCAACTGACATCTCTTCCGAAGCAGTACCTAAGATGCTAAAGTCAACTGGTATAGACTGCATGGTTTTATTCTTGATCGTTCAGAGACTTTTTTTAATGTCTTATTTCTCGCATTTCACATCAGCTTCCCTTTCTGATGATAATGACGACAAATTGAAAGCTACCTCGGTGCAACAGAAGGGAAGGTTCAAAGTGACATCTGAGAATGTTGACTTTGATAAGGTTAATTTGCTGACATCTTCTTGTCTAACAATGATTTCAAGTCAAGTTTGACTGTAAATCTTTGGTTTCAGGCCCACTCAACCCCTACCCAACCATTGAGTCCTAGTGCGCAGGTTTGCAACTGTTCTGTGATTTAATTGTTGGAATTTCTTATATACCACCCCCACCCCACAAATACACACTCAAGCCACATTCGTGCAACCACCTGCCGCCACTTAAGACACATTCCCTCTCCCTCTCCCTCTCCCTCTCACAAAACCTCAAATAAAAGAATGCACACAAATGATTAAAATACACATACGTACCCTCGTGTGTTGCCCTGAAAGTTTACATACTAAATATTTATGGGTTTATGTCAAAATAAAGTATGGACTTTTGGAGCATACTGTAGAAGATGTGCTTCTTATGTCTACTAATGAATTGACTATACTTGCAGGATGGAAGGGAGAAAAAACTTGTAGTAGAGATTGCAGAATTACAGAGGAGGTAATTATAACATACATTTGAAAGGCAACTGTAAAAAAGCTGAAATATTAACATTTGAAACTTTGTGTCGTATCTGAAGGCTCGCACTATCAGAGGAAGAATTGCAAAGGATAAGGGCAAACAAAGCTCAGGTCAGTTTATGTTCTTTGTATGATCTTCATCTGTTATGTGAATTATCCATCAACCATTGAACCTTTTGCGTAACTTTTTTTTTCCTTTTCCCATAGACTGATGGATTACATAAATCATTTTTGGTCAAATCATTTTTCTATAAAAGGTTTCATTTAGTCTTAATGTCGGCATTATATAATCTGTAAGGCGTCGAACTGATTGCATATTTTGCTCTTTCGACATGAATTCAGAAGAATACTGAGCCCAAGTCGGATCATGGTGCTGTAGAGTTGGCTTCTTCAAGTTGAAGGGTTGGAAGAATACTTCTATGTACATAATTAAGATTTGTAGGGTAGCAGATGGAGGCATATCTCCTTGCAGTTTGTGAGCCAAATAATGTAACAAATTAAGTAGTTAGTACTCTACAAAGCTATTTCATTAATAGATCATTTATAGATTAATAATAGCTTATTTGTTCTATATGCATTATCGTTGTCAAGAATACAATGTCTACATGAATACAATGTCTACATACTGCTGCTGCTCACGCTCCCGTTTCAATCCTTTCACGAATGCCTGATGCTCACACTGCTCAAAATTGCATGCCTAGTACTCGTCTGTTCTTTGTCGGAAACTTGGCGATCGACTTACTGCATATTGTCTGACAAGGAGTGTTGTACAACTTTTTCTGTACTTATGCATTATTATAATCGGACAACTCGTATACCCAATGCAGCATGGTGCGGATTGATATCAGCCTTTCGATTCGATTGACGTGGATCTTAACGCGCGATCAACATTCTCGGAAGAATCTCTTATCGGAAAAATAACATCTCACAATAATGTACCACCGGGAAACGAGAGCGCGTTTCCCCACTTGTATAAAACGAACGGGTCTAAGCTGTGTTTCAGACAAACTCAATCCAACCCGACCCGGACGACCTCTAAAGAGAGCGCAGAAATTAAGGAGCGAGTAGAGAATACTATTCCAAAAATGGGTGGGAGTCGAGCCATCTTCAAAGCAGCCTCCTCGCTTATCCCCTCTCTTCTTCCCATCTTCACTTCCATTCACTATCGCACCATCATTAGATTCCCATCCAACCGTCCGTTCTCCAATCGTACGGTCTCCATGTACTCCTTCGATTCCGGCCCCACCGCTCCGCCGTCGTCCGCTTCCGCCGTCGATTTCCTCACTCTCTGCCACAGTCTCAAGGTCAGTCATTGCTAACCCTAGATTCGTAGATTCTCTTCGGATTCGAATATTCTGTTGAGATTCTCTTGATTTGTAGACGACGAAGAGAACGGGTTGGGTGCTGAAGGGAGTATCCGACCCGGAGTCGATCGCGGATCACATGTACCGCATGGGGGTCATGGCTCTCGTCGCCCCCGACATCCCCGGCGTCAATCGCGATCGGTACTTGCACGAATCTCAAAGCGCTTTTTAAATAAAACGCACGTGTTCTAATTGTGTGCGCACCTTTTTTTTTTCTTGGGTTTTCCCATATAGGTCACTAACAAATATTTTAATTTCATATACCTCACTAGCAATATTTAATTTCATATAAGTACGTTTGAGTGAGTTATATGGAATTAAATTTTGGTAACAAAATGGTTATTTGAGATTGATTTCATATTATTGCAAGTGAATTATATGGAATTATGTATTTGTGAGTGAGTTATATGGAATTGAAATATTTGTTATAGACCCATGTGAGAAAAACCTTTTTTCTTTTGGTTTGGTGCAGGTTGGTTAAAATGGCGATTGTGCATGATATTGCTGAAGGTAAGGGATTTAGATTATTTGTTTTATTTAATATATATATATATATATATATATATATATATATATATATATATATATATATATATATATATATATATATATATATATATATATATATATATATATATATATTAATGAATGTTGTGGTTTTGTCAGCGATTGTTGGGGATATTACGCCCGTGGATGGAGTGCCGAAGGAGGAGAAGAGTCGGAGAGAGAGGAAGGCGCTTGATCATATGTGTAACTTGCTTGGTGGAGGATCTAGAGGTAGAATTACTGGCATTTGATGGATTATTTAACGTGGTGTTTAGGAAATTTGTGATGAATAAATAGAATTTAAGTAAATGGAAAATTAAATGATGTTTTTTTGTCGTTGGCAGCGAAGGAGATAGAGGAACTGTGGATGGAGTATGAGAATAATGCGTCTCTGGAAGCAAATGTTGTCAAGGACTTCGATAAGGTACTAATTTTATTTTATTTTCTAATGGCATTTCAAGAGTTGGTATGGGTAATTCAGGTTGACTTGTCTGATAAATGCTTGATTATTACATTCTTTGAGTGATGTTATTATCTGTAATTTTGGTGGGTTTTGTTATATATGGGTGATTATGCAACCCTTCATTTGCCAATGTTTTCAGCTGGTTTGGTGTTGGGTGCGGATGCATGTTAATCTGATGCTTTCTTTTTGAACATCAGTAATAGAATGTTGCATCTTGTTGTATATAGCATTTCACTTATGAATGCTTAGGCTTAATATTAATTTTAGTTATACAGCTTACTGAATGGATTTGTACTCTTAAAGGCTCTCACCTTTCTTCCTCTCTCACTCTACGTGTATTCAAAACTATGCGTAGGGAAATGTCTTCAACCTGCAGGTCCTTTAATGGCACATAAATTAACAAAATAGTTTCTTAATTAATGGCATTTATGGGTGTCATACTTATAATCTTATATGTATAGATGACTAAGGTATGTTGATCATGCTGAATGAATGACTTAACTTTTGGAATAGATGTATAGAATTATTTTGACAAAAAACTCTTGAATGGTTTGATTGTACTCACAAATTTGTATAATTTTTTTAATTGCTGGTGACATCCAAATTAAGCCACTTGTTTATTATAGTATTTACTGCAAACAGTAATTGAAGTTGGAACTGAGAAGTTGGTTCCACCAAAATCTAGTTCGCTGTGGTAATCAGCCTCATTATCTCTTGGCATTAAAAAAAAATCTCGTAATTAAAATTTTCTAAGGCAGCATCTTCTTGTGCATGTTTCCATGGGTGTTCTTGCATATGCACCTTTAAAGAAATTTCTTATGATGGTTGCTATGTTTCTTCATACTTCCATCATCTCTTCTCTCAAAAACTATCCATTGTAGAGAGAAATTTAACAGTAAGAATTTCAATAAATACATGTTGATGAGAAGTCACTGACTGTGGCAGTTCCTGGTAATGTGTTTAAATTGCCTTGGATCTTTGTTCGTGGGAACTTTCGTGTAATTACTTTTTCTTTCCCCACAACAAGATATTTTCCCTCCAATGTATGGGTCATGAGCATGAGTTGTTTAACATCTTGCAAGTATTATGTTCCAGTTTTAGTTACTAGGAATTGCCATGTAATGATGGCCTTTATTAAGTGACACATTTCCCCTCATCCCTACCATGATATTTGTTATTTATTTGTTGGATTCTATTTTACCTGAGAAATCTTCAATTTGTATGTTCGAAAGGAACTCCTAATCACTACCTACTATTTCTCTTCGTGATACTGTTTTAGTCTATTAACTTTATTATATATTGTAGCTTGCAGCTTGGCTGTTTTATTTTAGACCGGTCTTGTTTATTTATTTGATACAGGTTGAGATGATATTGCAGGCACTGGAGTATGAAAAGGGTAAGTCCTCTTATGAATAGTTCACATGTGATGACAGTATCTCTTTATTGGACTCAATGAATTTTCCACCGAGTCAGAAGTTCTTGAAGTTGAGATGCAATGACTTCTCTTCCAACAAACTTGTTTCGACTGCTTTTAGTAAAAAGTTCATAAATTCATTTAGTTGATGTAAAATGGATATTTGGTGGAACATCAGTGATGATGAAATGGACTCAGTTCAAATTTATAATGCCTGAGACATATGGTCAACAATAAATAGCGGAAGAGTCATAAATATTGCTACTAGGCGAAAACTTTCAAGTTGTAGAAGGGTTGAGGGAATTGCACTTGTATTATAACACGAGAGTTTGTTTGAGAAGGATGAAACATAAACAAATTATCAAATATGAGTTATACTCTTATGGTGTTGTCTTTGCATAGTATCTGTATTTCCTCTATTTTGATACACTTGCATCTAACATTGAATGCTAACATAGATAGGCCATATCATGCTTTATATTTTGTGTCACTAGATCAGTTTGGCCAGTAAATTTTTACACATGCATAGGAGGTGGATATATACCACAATGCATCATATTAGGTTGTTACTTGTTGTGTAAATAACTAATAGTTCTTACGAAATCGTTATTCAATTTCACTGGCACTTGTATTGATTATTTTGCAGATCAAGGAAAAGATTTGGAGGATTTTTTCCAGTCAACTGCAGGTATGTGTCTACTTGATCATATTTCATCTCAAGGGTTGGGCTAAAGTCCTTCCATCCAATCTTCTTTTGTTGCTTCAACAGGCATTGGATTGGCTGAGATTTGTGAAAGCTGTAGACTTTTTTCATCATAACACGCTACCATACGAAAGTATGTGGGCTTTATTATGTAAATTGACCATCACGTAGATATGCATTATACTGTGCAGGAGAAAACCCTTGCAAACAAAGGAATTCAAGGAAGGACATTGACCATTCTTCATAGAGTTGGCACCACTTAGCATAATGGATCATACAGACCTGATTAAAACACTTGAAAAGTTTTTTAGTTTAAAGATAGAGATCATGATTAGCATACGAAATAAATATAACTTCTATAAGTGAATATGCGAATTTATGTGCATCTAACAGCCTTTCTGAACTATCTGAACTCCAACTAGATGTTAAATGTGGACATGTAGCCGTTATTAAATCTTGACCATCCATTATGAAAAGATTTCAATGGTTGGAATAAAGTTAATTTCATCCACCCACACATAGCCTAAGATTGTTCCCTCTACGTTGATTATACCCATCCATTCCATTTTTCCTACCCACACTCAATAATCTTTCAAGAATGGTATTCAGAGAAGTCCTCATAAGTTTTGTCCCTCGTAGGGTCTTCTTTTCTAAAGGGTTGAATTTTCGGCATTTACCATGCTACTACAATATCATATTCTCACACATCACGTACGTACTATGAGTATCACATTCATTCGATCTTCCTTGCTTTTTCAGTTGGTATATTGTAGCCTAGGAAGCACAGGTACTTCGAAACAGCCAATGTACCCGTATCGGATGCATATCGGGGTACCGACACTTCTTGGATATTTTCGGGTGCGCACCCAAGGAATATCCATTTTTGAAATATATTTTTGCAATTTTTGAACACAATTATATTTAAATAAATGTTTGGGGCTCTAGTATAATTTTAAAAACTTGATGTTTCAAGTTATGCTTAATCCAAGACAAGTACTCCCAATATTTGGATAGTTAGATTATCAATTTTTTTCTCCAAAAATGCTCATAATTATAACATATTCGTATAGTTCGATGAAATAAATCAAATATGTGCATTTTAAAGAAGATAAATATTTATTTATTTATGTATTATATTATATTTAATGTACCCATCAATGCACCCATATTCCGTACCTGTGTCGTGTCGTACCTGCACCTCGTATCTGTATCTGTGCTTCATAGATTGTAGCATTTACTGGTGCCCTTTTGTCATTTCATTTGGATGGCAACTAATGAATTCTTCTGTTTTCTGTATGTGCCTGTGAAGGAAAATTCCAGACGGATGTGGGTAAAGCATGGGCATTAGAGATTGCATCAAGGCGAACAAAAGGACATTAATTCATCTTCATTGAATTCCACGGCCGGTCCTGAGCAAAATAAAATATATTTGTGCCCTTTATAGGCATGCCTGTATTTTTATTATATACTGATAAAATATGATATAATAGGGGGCCACAAAATCAATACCCCGAATAATTGATGAAGTTAGAATTTTTTATAGTGCAAGATGTTATTTTTATTCATACAAGATGTTTATTTTTTTTACTTTTAACAAAAATTAAAGAAAATTAATTATTTTATAGGAGTTAGATGACAGAGATATTTTTATATCAAAAGAATGTATGAGTGTTTATTCGTGTATATAGATATATCAAATAAAATGAAATGAATGCAAAATCAAATGAAGTGTTAGTAGTTTGGTACGATATGTATATATGTACACGACTTATTCTAATTAATCAAATGGATAATTAAGGAACTAAAAATGAAATATAAAACATGTGGAGCCTATGTGGCAACTCATCTTCAACCTCTCACCCATTTCATATGAACCCATCAACATATACGGGATTCAACTTTCATTCAATGCAAAAGAACATATCTTTTTATTAATTTCAAATTGATTTACATATGTTCTTGAGTAATAAATAAAATTTAAATAAAAAAAAAATAATGAAGAAGAAAAAAGAGAGGCTTCAGCCTCCAGGTTAAAGGAGGGAGGTTCTTGACAACAAGCGGGAGGTTCTTGACAACAAGCAATGACGACGATAATGATGGCATAGGGGGTTGTCGGGCTTGGGTTTGAATAGAGGCTGTCGAGATTGGATTTGATTAGAATTGAGTTGTCGGGTGTGAATAACATTGGAGTGGAGGTGAGGTGTAGATGGGGGTTGATGGGTGGCTATCGATGGTGGAGGAGATAGTTTCGGAGGATGGCAGTGGATATAGTTATATAGTTATAGTTTCGGATGATGATAAGAGAAAAGAAACTAAAGAGTTAGGGAACGTTTAGAATTCCTACGGGACTTTTGGATGACTAGGTTTAGATTTTAATTGGTTAGGGTAATAAATTTTGTGATTTTTTGTGCCCCTTTAAGCCTTGTATTTTGTGATTTATGAGCCTCTCTAAACCCTCTTCTGATCTTGGGCCCAGGTGCGTCGCCCAACCTAATCTGCCTTGAGCCAGGGGTGGCCTTGCTGAATCCTAATGATGGAATATATGTATCTATCCTGTTCTGATGTAGATTACTCAACTTTTTTTGTTTTCAAAGTTGGCCTAAAAATGGCTTTATCCATTAGAACCTCCTAGTGCTTAAAATTTATTGCAACTTTTTTCATTCAATGACAAATTTCACATACGTGGTTGAATCCAGCTCGAGACATTTTCAATATGCATTCGCTATATTGTAGCTTCTTCTGCTCACAGTTCTTTGTTGGGAGTCAACAAAAAAATATAGAATCAGCACAAAGCATGGCACTGAAAGAGGATATATATTGCTTTGTGTATTCAAAATTTGTGGACTGGAAATAGATTCCAAGATATATATAGAAGTAATGTGAAAGTCCATGCGACACAACATCTTCATTCATTCATTCATTACTTGTGGACTACACTCTTTCTTGTTGAGTGCTCCACAAAAGTTGAGTACGGTTGGTACTTAGTTTTCCCTGCTCTTTTTGCAGTCTTGATAGCATCCAAAGTGCGATGTCAGCGAAACAGCGCTGGTGGACTGGAAACCCCCAGTCAAAGTTATGGCTGAGCGACAACAAATAAAATCTTCCACCACAATTGACCAGACACGGCACTCAGGAGTCTCCTTGTAGCGCAAACTTTTTCCGACTCTAAAAAAATATATATGTAGATGCTTTAAAAGATAGAGATCGACAAAGCTCAGCATTGACTATCTTGCCATACTTTTTGCATTTAGATTTGGATCTGTTTTCTACTCGCGAACAATAAGGAGAAATTTTACGCATTTTTTCCATACACTACAAGTTTCCATATGTTATCACTAGCTATCAGAGTGCAGAAGTGCTAGTTAATATTGAGAATATGGTCAGTAAATAATATGTAGAATTAGAAACAATGAAAAGTTTTTTGCGACTTCAACGAAACTTCAAACAAGTTACAGAATCATGAAAATAAGGATAGTTAAGTTTATCTTTGTGTTAATATGTGATTCAAATAAGAAATTCATGTCGATCAAAATATATATAAATTGAGTGGAATTAAACGAGAAGGAAACTCAAACCAATCACTCCAGCTGGATATGGAGTATATTGTTATTTGGTAGCATGCATTCCTCGAATCCATAGTTCTACGTGGTAACAGTTTAATACTTTTGACAGGAGCCACATAAACTGTGGTCCTCTCCCCTTCCTCATAACTTGGGCCTAGGTTATAAAATGATGCAATAATAAGAAACTAATAGGGTGCAAACTGCAAAAAGAAAGCAAATGAATTGGGGTAATGCTACACCTACTACCAAATTTACTACCTTTCCCTTTACTACCTTAAGTGGCACTAAGTAGGTGGGAGGAGCATTCAATAATAATGTGCCACCTAAGGAAAAGATAGTAGATTTGGTAGTAGTGTATCATTACCCTTTGAATTGAAAACTTTTTTTTTCAAAATGACCTACTTTTTAAAAGTATTTACCAAACTGACCCACTTTCGAAACTATTTACCAAATTGACCGAATAGCGAGTCTAGTTCTACTGACCTCGCTATCTCGGATAGCGAGTGTAGGTCCATACATTTCAAGTAGAAATTACATGTTCAAAATTTCTCCAAAAAACTAAGTACAACTACACTTCGCTATCTGTCAGTTGAACTAGATTTGCTATCTGAGATAGCCAGTGTAGTTATATAAATTTTAGGTAAAAATTGCATGTTCAAAATTTATCTGAAAAAATGAGCAACTGCACTCGCTGTTGCGGTCTTTTTTTTGTGTGGGTGTGGGAGCAACAGATAATGTGAAATCTTAGATTCGAGAAAAACGCAGTGATCCTATCCTTCGCTCTAGTTCTGGGAGAGTATTGAATGAGTTTGATGATGGATGGCCGCTTCGCAGACCTGCAAAATGAAGTCTGAAATACCGGGTGTAACCCCTGTTATTCATTTTTTGTATTTTTTTGTATTTAATTAAATTCATGGGTATTTTATTTTATTTCTGTTTTTATTGTTTTTCGTTCCTTTGAATTGTACGTTGTTGTTCTCCTTGTGATTCATTTTCATTCTTGTTTGTTTCAGCCTTTATATTCTCATTTTTTTGATCTACAAATTTGTTCTTGATCTTGTTTATTGTTTAAACCTATTTCATGGCCTATTTGTCTCTTATTGGACTCTTTCTTCCTATTGGATACTACCCAGTTAACCCAAACCCATATTGACTCTATATAATCCCCCTAATTGTACCCTAACCCTAATTACCAAACCCTAATTTATTCTCTCTCTCTTGGCCGTCGTCTACCCCAATCTCTCTCCCGACCCTTCTCGCTTCGTCGCTGTCGTCGTCCTACCCCCGATGCCGGCAGACCCCACCACAGACCCCCCGCCCTTGCTCACTGTCGTCGTCGTCTTCCCTGTGCCGTGCCAAGTTTTTCGCCGCTGCCGTCTTCTTCCCTGCTGTCGTCTTCTACTGTGGTCGACAACAGTTGAGCACCGCCGCTCCTGTTGTTGTTGCTACCGTGGTTTTGGTGTGAGGGCACGTGCGTCTCTTGTGCGCGTGTTCTCAGTTGGTGTTGGATCACTCTCCTTGTTTGTGAGTTTTCTTGTTCGTTGTGTACGTTGTTCGGGATCCGTTCCCGTTGTTCCTTCGTCTTCGTCATCATCGTTTTCAAGCAAGTAGTTTATATGTATCTTTTTATCATACAAGTTAAATACCGTAAGTAGTCTCGCATGAAATTGTTAGTACCCTCATGATGACCATATTTTGTTAGTTGATCCGTTCCTTCATCTTTTGATCATGAGTAGTTCACAGTAGTTGACACCGTTGCATGAAATAAACTAGTTAGATGGACATCTTGATTTGTATGGTTGTTGTGACACATATCGTATGTTGTAGATGATTGCTACATGAATGCTTGTTGATTGTGCCATCTCATTTTAGACCATTAATACACATGCCATACTGATTTGAGTGACCCATATGCCATGCTTTGTATGCCATCTTAGTTTGGATCATTTGCAATTATACTATTTGATAAAATGCATAAAAGAACTTTTGTTTCACTGCTGCCTTATTTTGTACAGTAATTTCGACCCTGTTAACATCAGTAAAATAAATGAATTTGTGAACATGATTTGTAGCCTTCGTTTCCTAGTTTTCAGAACTTTCGACGGATATGAATTTTGATTTTCGATGCATGAGTTATTGTTGTTTTACTGCAGTCATATCGTATATTCCAGAATCTGAACTAAATGCATTCTGTATGAAATATTATTTTAAAACTGATATTAAAAGTAGAATTTGAACTCTATATTTTGCTGGATATGTTCAGACATGACTGAGATCAATCCCATTTTTTTGTGGAATTAATTAATGACTTTCACATATCATTTTATGCTTATGAAACCAATCGACATATTTTCAAATTGCATGCTGTTAGTAAAGAATTATGTTTTCAACTTGTATCTATGCGTTTTTTATGAAAACTTTGTGAACATAAACTGTAGCCTGATTTATCTATTTTATCACCTTTTTGATGGATCTGGATTTCGAATTGTATTTTGTGAATTATCTCTGTTTTGGTACTACTGTGTCTGAACTTTCAGATTCGAAGTTTTGTTGCATTACTCTGTTTTCCCAATTTTATTGACTATACTATCTGTAATATAAATTCATGACATTTTATATTTTGAGTCTAGATATGTTGGACAATCTTTCAGATTTTTTTCAAATTTAATTATGTTGATTTTAAACTCTTTTCATGCTTATAAACAAGATTTTGCATTTTCTGGCTAAACATAACTTCGGTATTAAACGCTGTTTTCAACCTTGTTTCTGTGGCCGATGTGTGACTTGTATATATGCGATGGATTCAGAAGAGAGTCTAGTTTTCAGATTTTCGAACGGATCTAAATTTTCAATTATGTAGCAACGAAAATCTTAGATTTGGTACAGTAGTGTCTTGCTGTCCAGAACTGAAAGTTTCGTTGTTTTGACTATTAGAAGTTGTTTTGTCACCCGTTTGTGTTTCTATTCATCTTAGACTTATCCTTTGTTCTTGCCATGTCTTTAGCCCTGTTGTATTTGTTCAAATCTGTTTAATAATGAAAACTAATCAAGCCAGGGATTTTAAGGGAAAAGATATAGTAGTGGACAATATAGAAATGCGTATGCAGAAGGAAACTCATTTTCCCCACTATTACTGTGATATCCAGTATTTATCTCTGGATGAATGAGGGCATGATCCATGACACCGTTACTGTTTGTTATTACTGTTACTGTTACTGTTTGTGTAAATATACTGCCCTATAGGTTCCACTACGAAATCTTAAAACGAAACTATTTGTTGTAGCAACCATGTGGTATAATTTGCGATGCATGATGTTCTACCTAGATAGTAATGAACATTAGACATAAGAATAACTATTTCCACTGTCATATCCTGTTACTGTTACCGTTGACTTCACTATTACTGTTGACTTTACTGTTACTGTTGACTTCACTGTGACTGCTATACGTACACTGTTATCCTGCTATTTCTATTATCCGTAGACTGTTACCCTTTGCTGCTATTCCCCCATGTCAGTACTTCTATTTTATTTTAGTTTTTCCCTTTCCTTTTCTTGTTTATACTGCTTACAGCCTGGAACTTGCATCTAATAGACATTATGTTTTCCTGTCTTCCCCTTTTCCTTGTAATTGTTATATGTGCAGGTTTTGCTGATCAATTGCCTACTAGAGTTGGTGAGCAACAGTTTAAAGCTGCGCATTGGAAATTTGCTTAAATGTTTTGTGTTGAACTATTTTATTCATGCTACTGTATGGAGACTGGTATTTGGGCTTATAGTCCCAGGATATTATTTTGTTTCAGATCTCATATTTGTTTGGGGTATTCAGTATTGTTGTGAATAAATATTGTTGAAATATAATTGTTTATGCATGTCTGGTTGAGTATATTGTTATATTTACTGTTGTGATGAGTCAAGTATATCCGTACAGCTTATGGATGGTGAAAACTATCCGCTGAGCTTAGTTGCGTATCGTATTCTGTATTCCTTTTGGGAAGCGGGGCGTGACAGCGGGGGTATTCCCGGTGACAAACCTTCCGATGCTTAAGTCAGAAGACAACTATTTAGTGGAGGGGATTCATTAGCAAAAGAGTCCTTACCTATCATGGTACAGTTCATACTGTGTTGATAGATTCAGAGAGAAATCTGTTACCCCCAGATCCTAAGGCGGTATAGAAATCTCCTTAATGAAGGATCTGGGATTGATTATTCCCTTGATTTAAGGGAGAGCGGTTACGGCGTAACCGATGGAGCATACGGAATGGTGGGCGATTTTTTTCGGGCGCGTGACTGAGCCTATGGAAGGCTTGCATATTTCATGGGCCAGTAGAGAGGTTGACGTTGAGCCTAGTTTGATGCTTCACAATTCGTGCCAGAATCATCAGTGGGATCGCTCACAATTTTTCCTACATCATGAGCCCCCCACTCTCGAAAATGCGTCGTTGGTCGTTTCTGAGGAGTAGATAACTTGTGGAAAAAGTGCTGGCATGACAGTCATGTCGGATTGCTGGGTCGTTACTCCCGAAGGGGAAACCGAAGCGGTGTTCGGTGTGAATACATGCTATGAGCTTAGCATGTATTGTGTTTGGCAGGAAGCTCGGGGTTGGTTGGAGTTAAGGTGCCGAGATATTCTCAAGTAGGGCTTCTTGTCCACTTGGCCTCTTGTAAAATTAGTTCTCACGGAATTTGAGGATTCGACATGTGATAGCGGTCATTTGAAGGGCTGTTAATCACGAAATTCGAAGGGGTGGCACGTGCCGATAGTTTGAGAGTCAGTCGTCCCCTATAAATTTGCCCCCCCTTCAGCACAATGAGGGGCTATTTTCTGGACTACTAGAATCTTTCTCTTCAAGATCATAATCCTAGATATGTCGGTCGCAGAGATCGGTATCTCATTTTCTTCCGGTGACCATGGTGGATCAGAAGCAAGTTCTTTTGGGAATGGGTCAGCCACTCGTTTGCCAAGCTGATCCGCTTCGAGGGGAAGCGGTTCTGAGAACTCGAGATCACTACACGCAAGATTGGTACTCGATTTGGTACTTTCTCACCCATTGTTGATTTTGGAAATATTCGCTGTACAGTCGACTGGTCCTTGGAGACAGTCGACTGGTCTGTCCGTGCAGAGTGTATCCTGAAAGAAAATATAATAAAAGAAAACGAAGAAATAAAATAAAAAAAGAAAAAGAAAAGTTTTTTCTTGACTTGTAAGTTAAAATACTAAACAATCCCCGGCAACGGCGCCAAAAACTTGTTGTGCAATCTAGTTATCTAAATAAACAAATCAACTAGACACAAATTAAAAACCTCGCAAGTGTACGAATCGTTTATAGAAGCGTAGTGAAAAGCAAGGGTCGATCCCACAGAGATTGTAGTACTTAACTTACTAATCAATAAAACAAAGAAAAATGCAAATCATAAAGTTTTGTTCTAAAAGTCTGATTGAAGGGAAATGAAAGAGATAAAAATCTAAATTAAGTAGCATCAAAATTTGAGTCACGAATATCTATTAAAGTAGTTAGGCATTGATTTCCACCTATAGTCAATAATGCTAAGTCGTGTACTACTCCAATAACTCATGTTTGTTCCTTTAAGGGCATGGTATCTACTCCTTAAAGTTAATGTTTCCCTAAGCCAAGAATTAGGCATGGTATCTACTCTAATTCGTTTCTTTCCTTAAGTATTTAGCATGGTATCTACTAAGTTGCACTTGAAGAAAGCATATGAACAATGGAAATGAACAAACACTCAAAGTTCTAGAAATTGGTATCAGATCTAGATCCTTCAAGTTGATTAAACCAAGAACCCCTAAAGATTCCTGTGTTACAAACTACGAGCACGAGATACGGGTCGTCTCTATACTCATATAACAGATTCAGATTTATAATATGCAAACTTGATAATCTCAGGTTCTGCATGGCAATCGACTTGCTGTCACTCTCAGTCGACTGCTCTTAGAACATCTGAACAAGTTTGGTTATTATAAATCTATACCAATACTCTCAGGTTTAATCAATAAGTAATAGAGTAGTATTCAAAAGAATATAAGCATTACATGACTACGGCTTCAATCTACCCAACTATGAAATTAGTTGCACATAATACAACCTTTATTGATTAATAAAATAGAATTCATGAATCTACAATAAAGTTAAAAGTAAAAGGAAGAACAGAAGAACACTGATTTGTATGATGTTGAACTTGAGCCCAATCAGCAGTCGACTTGTTCTCCTTCTTTGATGCTTGCTGGTCGATGGTCAGTTCATGGCCCCCCTCCTTAATGCCTCTTGGTTGATATTTATAGATCACGGGGAGAGAGTTAGGGTTTGCACTTTTTCCAGAAAAGTCCTCTTCTTTCATTTATTTCCTTCCTTATTTGATCTGCGTTTTATTTCTTTCTCTTTTCTTCTTTCCTTCCTTTTCTGCAGAGTTCCTGATTTCTTATCTTTTAACGCATAAGACTGAGTCCACCTTCTTACTTGCCAACCCCGGCCTCTAGCTTTGATTTGTTGGAGAAGTTGTTATTCGCATATAACCTGGGTTTGGATAACTAAATCTTGCTTCGTATTTGGATGAGGATGAATCTTCGCTGTTCTTATCTTTTAACTCTGCCGAATACCAGTCGACTGGTGTTGGAGTAAGTCGACTGTGCCGATCGTCTTCAACCTTTCTGTGCAGTCGACTGTTGAAGAACCAGCCGACTGTTGCTCTGCAGTTCCCTGTATATCATCCTCTCAGTCTGTATTAGTCTGGAATCTGCTTTGTTTTGCTGCTTTTGGTTGTTTCCTATGGAAAAAAGAAAAGAAGAGTAAAATACCACATATAGAGCATTTAAATGTCTGATTGCACTAAGATTATTGCTCCTAAATGTGAATATTATTGGGTTCATCAAATACCCCCAAACTTAGCTTTTGCTTGTCCTCAAGCAAAAAGTAGAATTATGAACAAGGGAAAAATAATAGTAGACTCAACCCATCACACCAAAAATTCTCATTATGCAAGCATCAAAATTAAAAATATAAACAATTGCAGATAAAGTAAAAACAAGCATACCCACTTTCTCCAGTGCAATTGTTTATTCATAGCTCCCAACCCAATCACATTTGTCATGCAATTAATTATAGTTATAGTATGTAACATTCCATCTGTGATTATCCCTTTTCTCTACTACAAACCGAGTAGCAAACTAGAGTTTTTTTTTTTTTTTTAATTCATAGTCTCTTCTTTAAATCGTCACTTGCCTTTTAACGCGAGTGCAAAACATTTGTGATGAATCCACCCAGTTACTCAACAAGTCACAAACTTAAGTGCTTTGCATACTCATATTTCAAGTTGCCGTTTGACGTAAGGGTAAACATTGGTGATGAATACCCCTAGTTACTAAGCCACTCGAAACATTGGAGTAGATTGACTTTATTCAATATATATATATATATATATATATATATATATATTTTCGTTATTACTCTATTTACTTAAACTCTGTTTAGGACTAGATCAAAGGGAATAATCACAAGAGAAAGCATCACATTTGTATTTTATGTATAATCGCATGACTCATATAATTTTGTAAGGAATTATGAAACTCAACAATCCTAAAGTAAATAAGTATACTTACTCTTACTTTATAAGAAATTGTTTATCCCAAAAAATCAAAAGACTTCAAATGTATATAACTACCCCCAAACTTAGATGGAACATTGTCCTCAATGTTTGCACAAAACTTTTAAAATAGGCATGTGTTACCAACTAGTTTGAAGAAAAGAAAATAAAGTAAAGAAATAAAGAAATGATTAAAGAAATAAATAAATAGAGAGTGTAAGTACTCCCCTGAAAAATTGGGTTGCCTCCCAATAAGCGCTGTGTTTCTTGTCTTTAGCTGGACTCGATGAGTTCATGCAATGTATTGAATGGCTCGCGGCTCAAAACTCATCTTATTATAAGGTTTTCCCCTATGCCCATTCACCTTTGAACGTTTGATTTTTCTCCAACGTTCCATGTGGGGAAACCTTTGCAACAATGTACGGACCGTACCATCTTGACATAAGCCTATCTGCAATGGTCCACCTTAATGCACCCTTGTGTTCTTGCAAGACTCCCTGCAGCTTCTCTTCTTCCTGCATCCTTAAGTTTGCAGCAACTGTCATAGGTAACGTCTGGTCTTCTCCCAAATATTCATACTTCAAGTGTTCATGTAGTGACTTCAGCTCCACATCTGGTGTCCTGGTAAAAGAAGAAACAAAAGTATTATTAGACACAAGATTTTCAAGCACATGTGCAAACTTCCCTGCATATGATTTTTCATTTCCAAGGGTATGTATTTTCTCTGCAATCCTCCAATCATCATATAGTATTAGAGGGTGTGTAATGGTTGCTTGTAATGGTTCAACACCATGTTCCTGAAATGTTTGGTCACAAATTTCCTGAACCACATTAACATTATAACATTCATGATCATCGTGTGGTAATTTTGGTGCATCAAACATTTTAAACTCAATCTCGTCCTCTAGTGTTGTCACCGATTGGAGCTGTTCTTGTCCTCTAGAGTTTGGTATGGTTTGTGATGGGAGTTCTCCTGCCTTTCTTTCACTTAACTCCTTAGCAATTTGACTGATTTGAGTTTCCAATTTTTGAATGGCCTGCCCTTGTTGGTTGCTTGTTTGCTGTTGCTGTTGGAGTAATTGAAGAACGGTGGATTCGAAATCCAACTTCTTCTGTTCTTGCACTGGCCGATCAAACCCATTCCCACTCTGAAATTGCTGCGCATGCCCTTGTGCGAATTGATTGCCTTGATGGTTTTGATTATTGCTCCATGAAAAATTTTGATGGTTTTGCCACCCTGGGTTATACATGTTTGAAAAAGTGTTGTTCTGGGGTGGGTACATTCCCTGTTCTTTGTAGTTTGTGTGCTCATGATCTGTGAAAGAAGACATGGGACATGTATTAATTGTATGATCAGAATGAGAACAAATTGCACAAATTTCTTTTGGTTGGTTTTTTACGCCACCCAACGTTGAAATCACATTAACAAGCATATCAATCTTTTTGTTCATGGTTTCCATTTCTAGTTGCATGTTATTATTATTAGAAACTTCGTAAACTCCCAGTTTTTTCGAAAGGCCCCTCCTTGTTGAGAATTGTTGTGAGTTCTCGCTGAGTTCTTCAAATAGCTCGACGACCTCTTCACCACTCTTCCTCATCAAAATTCCATTGCAAGCTGAATCTACTGTTGCTCTGTTAGTGTCATTTAAACCCTCATAAAATGCTTGTACTTGTTCATCCTTAGGTATATTGTGCGTAGGACACTTGAGAAACTTGTTCTTGAAATCCTTCCATGCCTCGAAGAATAAATAGCCATCTTTTTGTTGGAAGAGTATAATTTCCCTTTTTAGTTGTCTGGTTTCCTGAGCTGGAAAGAATTCCTTCAAGAACTTTGTTGCCAATTGCTCCCATGACTGAATTGATCTTTGGTTCCAAAGAATTATACCACAATTTAGCATTAAGTTATAAAGAAAATAGAAACAAGATTAACCTGATTTGTTCAGGGGTAAGCCATTGGACGCGTTGTGTTCTGCAAAGATCAAAGAAATCTTGCAAATGTAGATAAGGATCTTCATCGAGTCTGCCACTAAAGTGGGGAACCATGCTGAGTAATTGAGGTGATAGATGCATATTCCCCGTGACATTAGGTTGAAAAGCTATGCAAGAAGGTTCTCAATATTCTTCGGAGTGAATTTGTCTTGCATTGGTACTCGATTTGGTACTTTCTTACCCATTGTTGATTTTGGAAATATTCGCTGTACAGTCGACTGGTCCTTGGAGACAGTCGACTGGTCTGTCCGTGCAGAGTGTATCCTGAAAGAAAATATAATAAAAGAAAACGAAGAAATAAAATAAAAAAAGAAAAAGAAAAGATTTTTCTTGACTTGTAAGTTAAAATACTAAACAATCCCCGGCAACGGTGCCAAAAACTTGTTGTACAATCTAGTTATCTAAATAAACAAATCAACTAGACACAAATTAAAAACCTCGCAAGTGTACGAATCGTTTATAGAAGCGTAGTGAAAAGCAAGGGTCGATCACACAGAGATTGTAGTACTTAACTTACTAATCAATAAAACAAAGAAAAATGCAAATCATAAAGTTTTGTTCTAAAAGTCTGATTGAAGGGAAATGAAAGAGATAAAAATCTAAATTAAGTAGCATCACAATTTGAGTCACGAATATCTATTAAAGTAGTTAGGCATTGATTTCCACCTATAGTCAATAATGCTAAGTCGTGTACTACTCCAATAACTCATGTTTGTTCCTTTAAGGGCATGGTATCTACTCCTTAAAGTTAATATTTCCCTAAGCCAAGAATTAGGCATGGTATCTACTCTAATTCGTTTCTTTCCTTAAGTATTTAGCATGGTATCTACTAAGTTGCACCTGAAGAAAGCATATGAACAATGGAAATGAACAAACACTCAAAGTTCTAGAAATTGGTATCAGATCTAGATCCTTCAAGTTGATTAAACCAAGAACCCCTAAAGATTCCTGTGTTACAAACTACGAGCACGAGATACGGGTCGTCTCTATACTCATATAACAGATTCAGATTTATAATATGCAAACTTGATAATCTCAGGTTCTGCATGGCAATCGACTTGCTGTCACTCTCAGTCGACTGCTCTTAGAACATCTGAACAAGTTTGATTATTATAAATCTATACCAATACTCTCAGGTTTAATCAATAAGTAATAGAGTAGTATTCAGAAGAATATAAGCATTACATGACTACGGCTTCAATCTACCCAACTATGAAATTAGTTGCACATAATACAACCTTTATTGATTAATAAAATAGAATTCATGACTCTACAATAAAGTTAAAAGTAAAAGGAAGAACAGAAGAACACTGATTTGTATGATGTTGAACTTGAGCCCAATCAGCAGTCGACTTGTTCTCCTTCTTTGATGCTTGCTGGTCGATGGTCAGTTCATGGCCCCCTTCCTTAATGCCTCTTGGTTGATATTTATAGATCACGGGGAGAGAGTTAGGGTTTGCACTTTTTCCAGAAAAGTCCTCTTCTTTCATTTATTTCCTTTCTTATTTGATCTGCGTTTTATTTCTTTCTCTTTTCTTCTTTCCTTCCTTTTCTGCAGAGTTCCTGATTTCTTATCTTTTAACGCATAAGACTGAGTCCACCTTCTTACTTGCCAACCCCGGCCTCTAGCTTTGATTTGTTGGAGAAGTTGTTATTCGCATATAACCTGGGTTTGGATAACTAAATCTTGCTTCGTATTTGGATGAGGATGAATCTTCGCTGTTCGTATCTTTTAACTCCGCCGAATACCAGTCGACTGGTGTTGGAGTAAGTCGACTGTGCCGATCGTCTTCAACCTTTCTGTGCAGTCAACTTTTGAAGAACCAGCCGACTGTTGCTCTGCAGTTCCCTGTATATCATCCTCTCAGTCTGTATTAGTCTGGAATCTGCTTTGTTTTGCTGCTTTTGGTTGTTTCCTATGGAAAAGAGAAAAGAAGAGTAAAATACCACATATAGAGCATTTAAATGTCTGATTGCACTAAGATTATTGCTCCTAAATGTGAATATTATTGGGTTCATCAGGTCACCCCTACCGGTGGTATGTCTCGCCGCATCGGGATTACAAAGTGGTGTACAGCCATCTTGAATCTATTAAGGGCTGGAAGGGAAGATATTTTGTTATCCGGAGTAGGTACGAGGGCTCGCCGAAGGTGGATTCCCCATCGCCTCATGGTCTTAGCTCAGAGGAGAGTGCCGAGTTTCATAAAATATTTGGGGAAGGTGCTAATGTTGGTTGGCAGCAAGTATCTGAAGCGAGGCTAGTTGATGCTGGTTTAAGCTTCGTTGGCTCGGGTAGGTTCTTTTACCCTCGGCTCATAGCACTGGTACTTTACTTTATCTTATATATATTTTTCTTCGCAGGTATCGTTGTGACGATTGCCTTGTCATCAGAACCTCGGGAGGTGCCAAAGGTTGACCGTAAAGGCAAGTGGAAGATCGAATTGTCCGCCTTGGGGCACTTGCCGAAGAAGCCTAAGGCCTCGAAGGTCCGTGACCTGGAGGGGGCTCCGAGGGGGCGGCTGGTCGATAGGTTGTTTGTAGATTCTTGATTTTGATGACTACAATACGATACACATATATTCTATTCAACATGTCTCTTGCAGTATGTACCCAAAGCCTTCAAGGTTCAAGATCAAGCTACAAGGCAAGTGTCATTCAAAGCTTCAAACTTTTTCATAGTGATCAGCTGAAGAACAAAAGAGTGTCTATGTAAATTGATGTACAAAATTGTAATCTTTGATATGCTTGCTTAGAAATCTTGTAATAGTCTTGATGCACACACACACACACACATCCTCTAGGACTAAAATAAATTTTATTAAAAATCAAAAAAGTCAAATTCAAGCTTGTATGAGTTCAGTTGTCAAGTACCAGTCGATTATGCTGCCAAGCAGTCGACTGGTCCATTACGAAACAATCTGAACTTACTCAAGCTCTGACCAGTCGACTCCTTTGGCAACCCAGTCGACTGTTCGAGTAGCTTTGATACTTTTTTGAGTATTTAAATTTGGTTTTCGATTTCAAATCTTTTCTGCCGTTTCATGCTAGTTGGTTAACTATTTTCCAACGACTCTGGAGTGTCTACTCTATAAATAGAGTCCATATTTCACTTGGAAAAGGTTACCTATTGCATTAAACAAGTCTTTGCTTTTGTTCATGTGTTTGTGAAAAAGAACTCAAAGTTTTCAAAGAACTCTTACTCTCTTAGACTTGGTTCTCTAATCTCAGTCTTGTAAAAAAATGATTAAGTTCAAGACTCCGATTAGAAGTTGACCTATAGCCTCAATACGAAAAGCACATTCAAAAATCAAAAATCAAGGATCTAGGTGTTGTAATTTTCGATTTCTTTGTTGTTCACTCTCGGGTTGTGAGAGTGGTCCTCTCGGTTGGAGAGAAGGGCTCTTGGTAAAGAGTTAGTGTTCACTCTAGGTTGTAGAGTGGGATTTTGCTCTCTCTAGTGGTGAGAGAGGTCTACGGGTTTGGCATAGTTGTTGCCAAAGATCGTAGGTATTCTTGTAATTTTTTTCAAGAATAGTGAAAAATCTCAAGTGGGTTGCTTGGGGACTGGACGTAGATCGGGGGGACCAAACCAGGATATATCGCTGTGTTAGCATTGCTGATTCTCTGTAGTTTGATTTTTCTAACTTGTAAATTTAATTTCGCTGCATTTTATTTTTGTCTGTGTCTGATCAGTCGACTGGTAGTCCTATTAAGTCAACTTACAAACTCGTTGTTCTTCAAGTTGATCAAGTCTTTTTTTTTCTTCTGTCGATTCAGTCGACTGGTTTCTTTTTTTCAGTCGACTTAACAGGTGTTTCAAGTTGAATAATTTTTAATAATTTTTAATAACACTATTCACCCCCTCTAGTGTTATCTACTTTGCATACAAGATCCAACATTTGGTATCAGATCCTGGTTAATCGCAATGACATCTACTTCTTATTCAAATGCAAATCAATACCACGAAGGTCAATCTACACAAAGGCCATCTCTCTTTGATGGAACAAACTACAACTACTGAAAATGTAGAATGAAGATTTACTTACAGTCCATCAACTATGAGATTTGGAACATGACCGAGACGGAGTATACGTTGCCTATTCTTCCCTATGCTCAATGGAATGACGATATGAAGAGTAATACTATGAACAATGCAAAGGCGATGGTTGCCCTTTTTTGTGCACTTACCAAAGAAGAATTCAACCGTGTATCAACCGCAACAATGGCATTCCAAATATGGCATACTCTTGAGGTAACACATGAAGGCACAAATAAGGTCAAGAAATCTAAAATTTCTGTTCTTGTTCACAGGTTTGAGATGTTTCGGCTGAAGGAGAATGAAAGCATATCGGAGATGATAACAAGATTCACCGACATCACAAACTCCCTTGTGGCTGTTGGCAAAACATATACGCAAGCAGAGATGGTGATAAAGGTTCTTCGCGCTCTTACCCCCGAATGGGAAAAGAAGACTACTGAAATTGAAGAAGCCAATGATTTAACACAACTTTCGCTTGAAAATCTTGTTGGAAATCTAATGGTTTACGAAGTACAATTGGAGGAGCGCAAGAAGGACTTAAAACTACAACAAGCTAAGAAGAAAACTCTTGCTTTCAAGGCTATTTCTGATCAGAAGATGATAAAGATGATGAATAAGAAATGGCTATGTTCACAAGAAAATTCAAAAAATTCCTTCTCAAAGGTAAATTTAATTCAAGATTAAAGGATACTAATGAACCTCCTACTTATTTCAAATGCAATAAGATAGGTCACATGAAGAAGGACTGTCCATTGGAAAATGCAAAGTCTAAAGGCAACAGCCTCATATAAGTCGACTAGTTTCACCTCCCAGTCGATTGAAGTCACAAAACAGTCGACTGAAGGGTAAAAATAAGTTGACTGAACAGTGTAAAAATATTTGGGTTCTAGTTAATCTGAAAGGATTTTGTATATAAATTCTTTTGTAAATAATGTTTGTAATTCTGTTAACTTTAAACCTGCATATGGAGGTAAATCAAACTCACTTTGGGTTTGGTTTCCCAAGCACTAATCTTTCTCGGTCCCAATGAAAAGAGTACCATATTTACAAATAATATTTTGTAGGTACCTAAAAGAGAGCGATGGATACTTGACAGTGGATGCTCTAAACACATGACTGGCCATGCAAACTTTCTCTCTTCCATTCAAGATATAGATGGAGGAACTGTTACTTTTGGTGACAATAACAAAAGAAAAGTCATCGGAATAGGCATGATTGGTAAGAATACTATTCCTATTATTGAAGATGTGCTCTTAGTTAGTGGTTTAAAGCATAACCTGTTAAGCATTAGTCAATTATGTGACAAGGGTTATAAGATAGTATTTGAAAAAGATGCATGCATATGCTTGATTTATGACTCTTCTTTGCAAAATGTGATTTTTCAAGGTATTAGAAAAAATAACATATATGAACTTTGTTTAAAAACAAATGAGTTTTCAGATGATTTTTGCTTAGTTGCCTCGAACAACGATTCTTGGCTTTGGCATAAAAGATTTGGACATGCAAACATAAAAAATATCACTAAAATCTCTAAGAATAACCTAGTTAAAGGACTGTCAAAATTATCTTTTAAGAAAGATAAAATATGTGATGCATGTCAACTACGGAAACAAGTAAAATCCACTTTTAAAACAAAGGAAATGATTTCTACTAGTAGGTCTCTCGAATTGATCCATATGGATTTATTTGGTCCTACTAGAGTCGCTTCCTTAAATAAAAGTAGATATGTATTTGTTTTAGTCGATGATTATTCAAGGTTTACATGGGTATTTTTCTTAAGACATAAAAATGAAGCTTTTGAAGAATTTGCAAATTTATGCAAACATGTTCAAAATCAAAAATCTCTAACCATAGTCACTATTAGAAGTGATCATGGTGGAGAATTTGAGAATGACACATTTTCAGAATATTGCAACAAGAATGGTATAACACATACTTTTGCATTTCTTAGAGCTTCACCACAAAATGGAGTAGTTGAAAGAAAGAATAGGACTTTGCAAGAATGTGCACGTACCATGCATGTTGAAAGTAATTTGCCTAAATACTTTTGGGCTGAAGCTGTATCTACAAAATGTTATGTCTTAAATAGAATACTAATTAGGCCAAAGTTAAAGAAGACTTGTTTTGAGTTGTTTTTTAGACATTGATGCCATTTGTTTTTAGGGTGTGGGGGCAATAGGTGTGAGTTCTTGTAATTTGTGAAGAGAAAATTGTGGTACTGGCGTCAGTCCGATCCTGGGAAGTAGGACTGGCTCGGGAGTGGCAGCAGAGAGGTAGAGGCCGGGTGCTCGGCTTGGATCCAGTAGCTCAGCTTGGACTTTTGTACCTGCACACTGCCTAGAAACACCGGGAGAAGTCCTGGCGACAGGCCCTCCGATGATCTAGTCAGTTACTGAGAAAGCAACAATAGCTAGGGTTCAGGTGGGGAAAAGTTTATTACCTCCAGAAGTGAGGAGGGGCTAGGTATTTATAGGTAGGGGCAAATGGGTCTGGGACCCTAACGGGCCGGGTCGGGTCAGTTTGCTTATGAGCCTGAACTGGGTGAAGCCCGTTGGACTTCAGTTGACCTGATGATCATAAAGGAGCAAATCTAGAGGGGATCAGATGGGGCCACGTCATCTACCCCATATCAAGAGCCCCCCACTCCTGGAGGGCGGCGTAAGCCAGTCGTGTAGGAGTAGTCTGTCCCCATTGGAATAGTGGAGCAGTGTGTTCGGAGAGTATGACTCGTAGCTTCTTAGAGTGGTAAATGGGGTAGGATGAAGGAGATCCTCTGAAGGAAGAGGCATTGAGGGCCGGGGGCCGATGGTCAGGAGCCGAACGTCGAGCACCGAACCGAGTCTATGGGGGCCAAAAACATGGCTCGAAGTTTATGAATGACGCTTTGAAGGCTGAGCACTAAGCCCCTATGCGCTCGGATGCCGAGGCTTACTACTGAGCGTCGATCCCCGAAGCTCATAATGAGCTAGGGGGTGGCTCGAGGTTATCGCCAAGCGTCGAGCCCCCCCAGTTTGAGAGAGCTTGGAGGCAGCTCGAAATCTCTGCCGAGCGTCGAGCTCCAAGCTTGTTGTAAAAGCTAGGGGGTGGCTCGGAATCGCTGCTGAGCGTCGAGCCGCTATGCTTGTTGTAAAAGCTAGGGGTGGCTCGGAATCGATGCCGAGCATCGAGCCCCTAAGTTTGTTGTAGAAGCGAGGGGGTGGCTTGAGGTCAATGTCGAGCGTCGAGTCCCTAGCTTGCTGCAACAGTTAGGGGGTGGCTCGAAATTACTGTCGTGCGACGAGCCCCAATCTTGTTGTAAGAGCTCTGGGGTGGTTTGGAATCACTACCGAGTGTTGAGCCCCTAAGCTTGCTGTAAAAGCTCTGGGTGGCTCGAGGTTACTGCCAAGCATCGAACCCCCAAAGTTGCTTGAAAGCTAGGGGATGGCTCGGGATCACTACCGAGCGTTGAGCCCCCAAGCTTGATGTAAAAACTTTGGGGTGGCTCGAAGTCATTGTCAAGCGTCGAACCCCCAAAGCTGCTGGGAAAGCTCTGGGGTGGCTCGGAATCGCTACCGAGCATCGAGCCCCCAAGCTTGATGTAAATGCTTTGGGGTAGCTCGAGGTCGTTGTCGAGCGTCGAGCCCCCAAACTTGCTGTAAAAGATATGTGGTGGCTCGGAATCTCTTCCGACAGTCGAACCCCCAAGCTTGCTGTAAAAGCTCTGGGTGGCTCGAGGTCATTGCCGAATGTAGAACCCCCAAAGCTGCTTGAAAGCTAGGGGATGGCTCGGGATCACTACCGAGCGTTGAGCCCCCAAGCTTGCTGTAAAAGCTCTGGGGTGGCTCGAGATCATTGCCTAGCGTCGAACCCCCAAAGCTATTGTGAAAGCTCTGGGGTGGCTCGAAATCGCTATCGATCGTCGAACCCCCAAACTTGCTGTAAAAGCTAGGGGATGGCTCGTGGTTACTGTCGAGCGTCGAGCACCCCTCCTTGCCGTAAAAGCTCTGGGGTGGCTCGGAATCACTACCGAGCGTCGAGCCCCTAAGCTTGCTATAAAAGCTCTGGGGTTGCTCGAGGTCTTTGCCGAGCGTCGAGCCCCCCAGCTTGCTGTAAAAGCTCTGGGGTGGCTCAGAATCGCTACCGACTGTCAAACTCCCAAGCTTGCTGTAAAAGCTGGGGGATGGCTCGAGGTTACTATCGAGCATCGAGCCCCCAAGCTTGCAGTAAAAGCTCTGGGGTGGCTCGGAATCACTACTGAGCGTCGAGCCCCCAAGCTTGCTGTAAAAGCTCTCGGGTGACTCAAGGTCATTGCCGAGCATCGAACCCCCAAAGCTGTTGTGAAAGCTCTGGGGTGCTCGGAATCGCTACCGAGCGTCGAGCCCCTAAGCTTGCTGTAAAAGCTCGGGGATGGCTCGAGGTTACTACTGAGTGTCGAACCCCCAAAGATGTTTGAAAGCTAGGGGATAACTCGGGATCACTACCGAGCGTCGAGCCCCCAAGCTTGCTGTAAAAGCTCTGGGGTGGCTCGAGGTCATTCTCGAGCGTCAAACCCCCAAAGCTGCCGTGAAAGCTCTGGGGTGGCTCGGAATCGCTACCGACCGTCGAACCCCCAAAATTGCTGTAAAAGCTTTGGGGTGGCTCGAGGTCTTTGCCGAGTGTCGAGCCCCCAAGCTTGCTATAAAAGCTATGGGTGGTAAGATCCAAAGCGAGCTCCGAACCCCCGTGCTTGCTGTGAAAGTAGGGGGTAAAAACTAAAATTTTGCACGTGATGCTGACATCATGGGGGTGGAAATCGAGGCATTTGAAATCCTAGTGACCGTTAGATCTTGATGATCAAGTTTTGGACGATTAGGATTTTTACACGAAATTTGAGGCGTCATTTTCACTCTATAAAACCTTCACCCATCCCTCATTTCTTTACTTTGTGTTCTCTCTCTAAAAACAGGAGCTTCTCTCTCTAAGCTGCCCGCGACGACTTTTACGGTGATCCCTCCGCTTACGGTATTCAGGTTTGTATTTTATTTCGTAATGTCGAGCATTCAGTCCGGCTCCGAAGCGAGCTCTTCCGATCGGGGTGAGGGGGATCGTGAGTCGAACTCAACGTCCTGGGACCTGGACGACCGAACTTTTGAAGTGGAGGTACAGTAGGATTCTACATCCTGGGATACGGATAATCAGGTTTTGGATGTGGTCCCCTTACGAAGTTGCGAGCCAGAGGTAGTAGAGTCATCGGGCGAGGAGGCTGAGGAAGGAGAGGCTGAGAAAGGAGGCAAGGATGGAGGGGTTGAATAGGGGGGCCGTGAGGGAGGAGCCGAGGGAGAGAGAGATGAGGAAAGAGGGGTTCTCCCCCCTCTCCCCCTCTGTCGACATCGTCTCCGTCGAGGAAGCCTCGTATCCGTGGGAAGAAGAGGAAGTGGCATTTGTCGGATAGTCCGAGCACGCCGGATGAGTTCGGAACAAAGCATGGACTTAACGTCCCCTACTCCAGAAACCCAGGGTCGATCAGGATGTACCCTGACGATGTGGAGAACCTTGTCAAGTGTGTGCTGAAGGCCGATTTTTTGCCGGCCCTAGATAAAGATGGACAACATCTAGTGCGTGCTGAAGGCCGATTTTCTGCCCATAATAAGGGCCAGTTACTTCAACCCTCGGGAGTACGAATTGATGCTGCCGAGTCCCGGTCTCCGTCCCACCACCGAGTTGGCCCCTGGCTTCTGTATGTTTTCCGAGGATGCTTTCGTCTCAGGACTAAGGTGGCCACTTCACCCATTCATCAAGAGGGTGTTGAGGTGGGGGGAACTGTGCCCGATGAAATATGGCTCCAATTCGTGGAAGCATCTAATTTGCTTCATTCTGGAGTGCCAGGAGAAGAGGGTCCCGTTGAAGCTGAAGTACTTCCGTGCTGTCTTAGGGGTGAGCTTGCTCAGAGATATGGAGGGTATATTCTACATGTTGCCCCACTCTCACAAGAGGGTAATGCATGGTCATCCTGATTCCATAAAGGGGTAGAAGAAGAAGTACTTCGTATTCGGGAGCGAGGTGCCTTGGGAAATTCCTACGACCTGGAATTTCTACAAGCCAAACCACAAACTCCCGAGGCGGAGGGACTTAACAGAGGCAGAGTGGGCTGATGTGGACAAAATTGTAGCGGGGCACAACATCGATTAGCCGCGCGTGACAGAGATACACCTAGCCCGAGCCGGACTGAGACCAGTCGACCCCTGTACTTTTTTGTTTCATTCTTGCCTAAATTTTGTCTTTCGTATGAACATTCTTTTTTCTTCTACAGCGATGGACCCGTTGAAGCTCGGGCGAGGAAGGCCCTGCTGGTGTTGGCCCAGAAGAAGGGGGCCGAGAAGGCATCATCAGCGGCGGGACCAGTCCAGGGGGCGGCAAAGGCCTCTTCGAAGCCACCCTCTAAGAAGTCGAAGAAAAGCCACTCGTCCTGAGAGGCGAAAGAGTCGGGGCCGAGTTCAAGTGGCTGAAAGGTTATCGAGGTCCTGAATTCTGGGACCCCCGCTGTCTGTCCTGATGTCCGACGGATGGTGGGAAAGGGGGGCCTATTGCCGTTCGCCCTGGACTGGGCGGTTAAGGAGGGAGATTTGCTGGTCGAGGGCCCGATCTCTATGGAGGTGGCAGATAATCTCGCCACAGCCCGCGATCGGATCAACCTAGCGACCAAGACTACGGAGATGGCCTACATGAAGTGGGCTCAAGCTCAAGTAGTGGTAAGTGTTGGTTTTGTTATTTGTTAACTTTTTGTGTGGGGTATTCTTTTCTAACCCTGCCTATTTCGACCAGGCGCTGATGATCAGGGCACAGCTGAAGTGGTGCTTGGAGAAAGAGATCCATACCTAGAAGCGAAATGTCGATCGGTACCTTCGAGAGGTGAAGGAATTGAAGGTCGAGCTGACGAACGCCCAGGGGACAGCACAAGTCTTCCAAGCCAACTTCGCCTCTCAATAGGACCAGCATCTCCGCGAATTGGCGGTGGTCCGGGGAAAGGCGGCAGTGGATTACGACGAGTTGGCGGTGGCAACTTCGGAAGAGGTGATTAACGCCCAAGACGAGGCATATGATAGGGCAAAGGAGCACTTTCTGCTCCTTTACCACGAGGCGAAGATCGACCTTCTCCACTTTGGGTGGGAGACCCCCGCGCATCCGCTAACCCCCGGGGGAGAGGGAGATGAGGCTCCGAAGGATCCCCACTTGGAGAAGGAGGCGTGGGGGTGCGACGGTCGACGAAGAGGTGCAGATCCCCCCTCCCAAGTAATTAAGATATTTTTCTCTTTTTGTATTGCCGAACGCGGACTGGCCACCATCTTTTGTAATCAATTTTTGAATTAATACAATCGTGTTTTTGGCCGACCTTCTATGACTTGTTGTTTTTGACGTTGTTTTTTAGTGAATTGTGGTTTCCTTCCCTTTTGCCAGATGAATGAGACCCTGGGTGCCGACCTCAGTTCTGCCGAGGTCTGACGACTTCGGAATAGGCTAGAGTCCAAGGAGAGCGTATTGATCTGCTATTGCAAGTAGGCCTGCAATCGAGAAGCTGTGGTAAGCTATTTTATGAACAAGTCTAAGGAGCTCAGCTTAGAGGCGGCACGCCTGAAGAAGGCTATAACCGATCGAGATTGGGGGAGTATCGAGACGAACTAGTCAATATCTGATGCTTCCACCAGGCGGCAGACCTCCGAGTTCATTCTTCATAAGGTTGTGGTTGAAAAAGAGCTGGAGATTCAAAGGTTGAAAGTTATGTTAGGCATAGGCCGGACTCGGTTCGGCCATCCTGGGGGAGGAGGCACCTCTGTTTTGGGTTCTTCGACGACCCTCTATCTGGAGATGGCGAGGCCCGCTGATGCGCAGAGCTCCATTGCCGGGACATCTACACTAGCGGTGCCGATGGTGCCGGACGAGCACGTCGAGGGACTTACCCGCTCGGTGGGGCTCGACATGGTCCGTGTTGGCCAAAAAAGCCTCGAGGGAAACACTTAGGTTAAGGTTAGCGGAAGCATTGTAATAACTTTCCTTGTACTGTGGTCATTCAAGGTGCTTGTGATGAATAAAAATTGATTTTTCCGTCCCTCCCTATTTTGTAAGTGATTAGGACGCTGTGCACAGTGCAAGTCGAGTGTCGGGCCCCGTCTTGTAAGAAAGTTGGTGGTTCAGGATCATTGCCGAGCGCCTAGCCCATAAAGCTTGAGAAAGCTAGGGTATGGCTGAGGTCAATGCCGAATGTCGAGCTCCTATACTCTGAAAGAGTTAGGATGTGGTTCGGGGTCATTGCTGAGTGCCTAGACCATAAAGCTTGAGGAAGCTAGGGTATGGCTTGAGGTCAATGCCGAATGTCGATCATTTGTACTCTGAAAGAGTTAGGATGTGGTTCGGGGTCATTGCCGAGCGCCTAACCCAAAAGCTTGAGGAAGCTAGGGTATGGCTCGAGGTTAATGCTGAATGTTGAGTTCCTGTACTCTAAAAGAGTTAGGATGTGGTTCGGGGTCATTGCCGAGCGCCTAACCCAAAAACTTGAGGAAGCTAGGGTATGGCTCGAGATCAATGCCAAATGTCGAACTCCTGTATTCTGAAAGAGTCAGGATGTGGTTCGGTGTTATTGCCGAGCGCTGCGCTCCTGTACTCTGAAAGAGTTAGGATGTAGTTCGGGGTCATTGCCGAGCACTTAACCCAAAAGCTTGAGGAAGCTAGGGTATGGCTCGAGGTCAATACCAAATTTCGAGCTCCTGTATTCTGAAAGAGTTAGGATGTGGTTCGGGGTCATTGCCGAGCGCCTAACCCAAAATCTTGAGGAAGCTAGGGTATGGCTCGAGGTCAATGCCGAATGTTGAGCTCCTCTACTCTGAAAGAGTTAGGATGTGGTTCGGGGTCATTGCCGAATTCTCTTGCATAGTTAGAACAAGTAAGGAAAGAAACAGAGTTACACTTTTTATTTATACAAAAAAAATGGGTTACGTGGTGCCGATTACATGAGTTTCTTTTACACAAGAAGTTTAGTCGCCCTCGAGGAACTTGATAAGGTGCTCTGCATTCTAGGTCCTCTTTATGATCCTGCTCCCCAGGTCTGTGAGTCGGTACGTGCCAGGACGTACCACTTCGGAGACCTTATACGGACCCTTCAATTTAGGGGCCAATTTTCTCATTTTACCGGGGTCAGACATCACTAATTTCTGGAGCACGAGGTCACCAAGCTTGATGTTGGTGGGGCAGACCTTCTTATTGTAAAACTTCTTAATCCGTTGTTGGTATATGCTTCTTCTGATGACAGATTTTTCTCTGACCTCATCGATTAGATTCAAGTTGGCTCTGAGGCCCGTTGAGTTGTTCTCCTCGTCGAAGGCCATGATCCTGGGCAAAGGGAGCCCGATCTCTAGGAGATAACCACCTCTGTGTCGTAGGTTAGGTTGAAAGGTGACTTGCCAGTGGGGATTCTCTTCGTCGTCCGGTGCACCCAGAGGATGCTTAAAAACTCGTCGACCCACAACCCCATTGATGAATTATTCAACCGCTTCTTGAGGCCGTCAAGGATTTGACGGTTCGCGTTCTCGGCCTGGCCATTTGATTGGGGTTGACATATCAATGAGAAGCGCTGCTGGATGCCGATATCTTCGCAAAATTTCTGAAAGTTCTAGCCTGCGAATTGGGTCCCGTTGTCTGTGATAAGTACCTGGGGGATCCCAAACTGGCAGATGATGTTCTTCCAGAAGAATTGCTGGGTTTGGCGCTCTGTGATTATGGCCAGGGGCTCTGCCTCGATCCATTTGGTAAAGTAGTTGATGGCCACCACGAGGAACTTCCTTTGGCCCATTGCTTTTGGGAAAGGGCCGACCAAATCCATCCCCCACATGAAAAATGGGGTCGGACTCGCCAGGGAGCGGAGGTTCACTTGTGGAATCTTTGGCAAGGGCCGCATCTTTTGACGAGGTCCTCGGCATCTTGTAACATGGTTGGCCAGTAGTACTCGCCGTTTAGGGCTTTTCTTGTGAGCGACCTACTTCCCATGTGACACCCCCCGATTCCTTCATGTAATTCCTTCAGAGCGTACTTAGCCTCGTCGAGGGCCAGGCAATGAAGATAAGTTCTGCCGTCCGTTGTTGTGTACGAGCATTTGAAGAGTGTCTCGTTGAGTATGATGAACCTTTCTGAACGGACTCGGGTCCTTCTAGCCTCGGCCCGATCTTGAGAAAGATCACCCTCGACCAGAAACTTCATGATGGGAGTCATTCAGTTGTCTGGCTTGGGTTCAGTGGCGAGGCAGAGGACTTCCGGGAGGTCGATGCTAGGAAGGAGTAAGACTTCGATTAGGACAGTGCTGCCTAGCCCTTCGAAGGATGACGAGGCCAGTTTTGACAGGGAATCAGCCTGAGCATTTTTCTCCCTAAGGATTCGTTCCACCGAAGAGAAGTTGAAAGGATGCCAGGAGTTGCTGGACTACCGCCAAATATCGGACCATCCGAGAATCACGGGCCTCGTACTCCCCAGTGATCTGGTTGACCAAGAGCTGGGAGTTGCTAAAGGCCCTAATTTGTCTGGCCCCCGCCTTGTGCACTAGAGTGAGCTTGGCGATCATAGCCTTGTACTCTGACTCATTGTTTGAGGCCAGAAAATTCAGGTAGAGGGAATACTGGAGAATGAAGTTGTTAGGACCTTTGAGGATGACGCCCGCGCCACTTCCCACTTCGCAAGACGAGCCATCGACATAAACTTCCCAGATCGGATTTTCCTTTTGAGTGTCGGAAGGCTCGGAGATAGTGCACTCCGTGATAAATTCGGTGAGGGCCTTCCCCTTTGTGGCTGTCCTGGGTTGGTAGCTGATGTCGTACTGGCTCAGTTCGATCGACCACTTGACTAAGCGGTCGGAACTTTCGGGTCTGTGGAGGACGGCCTTGAGAGGCTGGTCCGTAAGGACCTGGATCGAGTGGGCCTGGAAGTAAGGGCGGAGCTTTTGTGCGGCTATTACCAGGGCGTATGCCACCTTTTCTATCTTCTCATATCTTGTCTCGGATGAGAGTAAGACTTTGCTCACATAGTCGAGAGGCTTCTGAACACGCTCTTCTTCTCGGACGAGCATGACACTGAGGGCGCTTTCCGAGGCTGAGAGGTACAGAAAGAGGGGTTTGCCAGGTTCGGGTTTGCTCAGGAGCGGGGGGTTGGCGAGGTAGGACTTCAACTGTTCGAACTCCTGTTGCTGGGGGTCGCCCCATTCAAAGCCTTTCACCCCTCGTAGGGCCTTAAAGCAGGGGGAGGACTTCTCTCCAGACTTGGAGAGGAAGCGACCGTTGGCCACCAGTCTTCCTGTGAGCCGCTGAACCTCCTTGATGCTTCTGGGAGGGGCCATGTCAATTACGGATTGGATCTTCTAAGGGATTTGTCCCAATTCCATGCTGGCTGACGACGAATTGAAGAAATTTTCCCGAGGATACGCCGAAGGCACACTTGTCAGGGTTGAGCCTCATGTTGTGGGACCGAAGGATGCCAAAGGCTTCCTCAAGGTCGGCGACGTGATCCTGCCCCTGTCAGCTCTTGACAAGCATGTCGTCGACGTATACCTCCATGTTACGACCAATCTGATTTTTGAAGACTCGGTTGACAAGTCTTTGGTAGGTGGCCCTGATGTTCTTGAACTCGAAGGTCATGACCTGGTAGCATTAGAGACCCTGGTCAGTGATGAAGGATGTTTTGGCGATGTCCAGGAGAACATCTAGATCTCATTGTAGCCTGAAAAGGCGTCCATGAAGGTTAGGAGCTCGTGACCCGACATTGCTTCGATTAGAGCATCGATGCTCGGGAGGGGAAAAGGATCTTTGGGGCACGCCTTGTTGAGATCCGTGAAGTCTATGCAGATCCTCCAACTCCCGCTGGTCTTTTTGACCATCATGACATTCGCCAGCAACTCGGGGTAGCTGACCTCCTGAATGAACTAGGCGGACAACAGCTTATCCACCTCCATTTTTACTGCTTGTTGCCTCTCCGGGGGCAAACTTGCGCCGCTTCTGATGGATTGGCTTGGAGCCCGGGGCGATGCTGAGCCTGTGCATGATCAGAACTTCAGAAATCCCAGGCATGTCGGATGGTGTGCAGGTGACGAGGTCGATATTACGATGAACGCAATCTATCAGCTCTGGCTTCAGGTCGGGGGAAAGGGTGCGGCTCACATGGAACCACTTGGACTTGTCTTTCGATTCAAATGAGACCTCCTCCAATTCGTCCGTAGTCTCTGACTCGGGCTGGCCTTTTTTAGGTGGAAGCTCGACTGGGTCGAGGGGGAACACCCGCCCCCCTATTGCGGTTATGTAGCAAGATCGTGCAGACTCCTGATTTCCTCTAACAATGCCGACCCCGTGGTCAGTGGTGAATTTCAGCTTCAAGTGGTAGGCCGAGAGAACTTCCTGGAACGAGCAGAGGCCGGGTCGACCGAGGATGGCGTTGTATACTGCCTTGACATTTACTACTATAAAATCCATTGATTCGGTCCGTGTGATGGGGGCCGGCCATTACATCCAACGTCACGATCCCTTCAATTTGTACCGGGATGCCCGAGAACCCATGCAAGGTGTACCTGGTCGGTTTCAGCTTATCTTGGGGAAGCTTGAGGTTCTTAAATGCTTCCAAGAAGAGGATGATGACTGAGCTCCCATTGTCCACTAGAATTTGACGGACTTCGAAATTCACCAAGATGAGGCTAATGACGAGGGTGTTACAGTGCGGGAGCCAGACTCCTTCTAGGTCTTCTCCGAAAAAGGATACCGGTCGCTGCTGAATTGCAGGGAGGAATGGTTCCGGACGGAGTTAACCTCCCAGATGAAGGCCTTGCGGGAGGTGTTAGATCCCCCTCCTATAGGTCCCCATGGATGCAGTGTAGTATGGCCTGGCATCCGGTCTCCTTGAGCTCGGGGTCCCGTTCGAGCCGCCAGTTGATCGTTCGAGGAGGAGGTGAAGGCCTCGGATTCCTCAAATCCCTTCGGTCTCTCGAATTATCCCGAGTGAACTCTCTCAAGTACCCTCGCTGGATGAGGGCCTCGATCTCATCCTTTAGGGCCCGACAACTGTCCGTCTCGTGTCCGTTGTCTCGGTGGAAGCAGTAGTAGAATCTCTGGTCCCGCTTCTTGTTGTTGCTTGGTCGGGGAGGGAGTCAGACGATCTCTTTATCCTCAATCTCCATCAGGATTACCGAGACGTTCTGGGTCAGAGGCGTATACCTCTTGAATAGGGAGACCGGAGGGACCCTCTTGAGACTGGTTGTCTCTTTTGCGATCTTCTTGATGGGCTCAATGTCGTCGGCCTTCCGCTTCGCCTTGGCAGTGGCTTCTTTGGTTTCTTCCAGATTTAGGGCCTCCTATGCTCAGATGTACTTCTTGACCCTGTTGAGGAGGTCGGGAAAGTCGATGGAGGGTTTTTTGGCCAATGAAGCTTTCAGCTGACCGTGCCTAACATTGTGCCGGAAAGCCGCTGAAGCGACGCCCGTGTCAAGGGAGGACACGGACCTCGCCTCGGTGCTGAACGTTCGAACGAAATCACGAAGTGACCCCCCTTCTTTCTACCTGAGGTCCAGAAGGGAAGTGCTTGTCTTCTTAACCTTTCTGCTGGTCACGAAATGGGATAGAAAGTTTGCTTCCAACTGGTCGAACGAGAAGACTGAGCCGGGGGTGAGCTTTGAGAACCATTCTCGAGCCGGACCACGAAGGGTAGCAAGGAAGGCACGGCAGAGGAGGGGATCCGTAGCGCTGTGATTCATCATGAGGGTTTTAAACCCCTCCATGTGATCAGTGAGATCACCATCACCGTTGTAGATCTCGAATTGGGGAGGCCTGAAATTTTGGGGGATCTCGGCTTCCAAAATTTGGGGGGAGAATGGGGGTCCGGTCGGCTGATGACCATGACCTTGCATTGGTCCTCCTTCGCCGAGATGGGTAAGGCAGTTCTCCATCTCCAATAAATGCCAGAGGACAACATCTGCCTGTTCCTGGGGGCAGACCGATCCATAGGATTCGCTGCCCCTTGCTTCTGACTTAGGATCAGAGCTGTTGCGGACCTCGGTTCCCTGGCCGCCTCGGATTGCTTGGAGGACCTCGTCCCGAAAATTTTGGAACTCGGACCTCGTGACGGGGGTTGCCCCACCGGGTCCTGCGGGGGCGGAGGTCCATGGGGCGAGCGACTGTGTTCTGGATCGCGCTCTGGAAATGGCCGTCTACGATGGTTCGAGACCGAGTTGGAAGTGACCTCTCCCCTTGTGTGACTGGCCTGTCGATACGAAATGATGCATCGCAAATCAGTTGCGTTCGAGTGAGAAGCACCCAGCCTGCATCCGGCCGCGCCATGGACCCGTGGTCGGTTGGAACCCTGGGCGTCCGTGAGGCTGTGATGTGGGGGGTCCGGATGTCGTGCCGATGTGATGGCCCTTCTGGCTTTGGGAGCCATGGGAGAGCTCGAACTTGGGATGACGTCCCCGATTGGGCTCGAATAGGCGACAGTACCTAGGTTCCCACAGACGGTGCCAACTTGGTGCTGTTTGTTTTTAGGGTGTGGGGGCAATAGGTGTGAGTTCTTGTAATTTGTGAAGAGAAAACTGTGGTACTGGCATCGGTCCGATCCTGGGGAATAGGACTTGCTCGGGAGTGGCAGCAGAGAGGTAGAGGCTGGGTGCTTGGCTCGGATCTTTGATGCTCTGCTTGGTCTTTTGTACTTGCACACTGCCTAGAAATATCGGGAGAAGTCCCGACGATAGGCCCTCCAACGATCTAGTCAGTCACTGAGAAAGCAACAGTAGCTAGGGTTCAGGTGGGTAAAGTTTATTACCTCCAGAAGTGAGAAGGGGGCTGGGTATTTGTAGGTATGGGCAAACGGGTCTGGAACCCTAACGGGCCGGGTCGGACCGGTTTTCCTGTGGGCCTGAACTGGGTGAGGCCCGTCGGACTTCAGTTGACCTGATGATCATAAAGGAGCTGATCTAGAGGGGATCTGATGGACCTGATGGGGCCATGTCATCTACCCCATATCAGGCATATTCCTAGAGTCTCTTACTTTAAAGTATTTAGTTGTAAGTGTTTCATATTAAACACAAAAGATAACTTAGATAAATTTGATGCTAGATCCAATGAAGGTATCTATAACGCCCCGAGCCTGGCTCAGCTGCACACACGGCTACACGTATGCGCATGCAAAAGAATAGACACAAAACTCTAGCCACGCCCACCACAGACACCATAAAAAGGTGGGTTAACCCTATAGGTGAACATTTATCATATGACTCCTAATATATACTCACATACACACCTATTCATTTCCGTATGGGATTTATCAACCCAAGCAAGCCACGTCATCACACCATGGCATGCATGCACTCTTCTCATTTTTTTCCATTCATCCATTTAATGCACGCAAAGCTCCATAGACCATCCTATAGGCTCCATCATCAATTCCTTTGATTCTAAGCCCACAGGATCCTTCTATAGGCCACAGCCAACCAACCATCTCATCTATTTTTATTATGTATATATATATATATATATATATATATATATATATATATATATATATATATTCCTATATATAATATTATATATATACCCGCTTAAGTACGGGGTGTTACAGTATCTTCATTGGATATTCAAATAGGAGTAAGGCTTATAGAATTTTCAATAAGTCATCATTGTCTATTGAAGAATCTATGCATGTCTTATTTGATGAATCTTTACCTTCATCTAGTGCTATTCAAGATGATGAAATTGTATCTTCACCACTAGATAATATTGTTAAATCACTTAAGCAAATTACTCTAGATAAGTCGACTGATGAGCTTCATAAGTCGACTGATGAGTTCATTAAGATGACTGATGTTGCAGAGATGACTCCATCTTTACCAAAGTCATTTGTTGAAGTTCGAGATCATCCTCATGACTTAGTTATTGGTGACATCTCACACGACATTCAAACACGATTACACTTTAATATGATTTCTCATGCTGCTTTTTTATCAGATTTTGAATCTAAAAATATTCAAGAAGCACGTGAGAATGAATTTTGGTTGAATGCTATGCAAGATGAACTTAACCAATTTGTAAGGAATGATGTATGACATTTAGTTCCACAACCCCCTGATCATACTATTATTGGTACCAAATGGGTATTTAAAAATAAGTTAGATGAATCAGAACAAGTTGTTAGGAACAAGGCTAGACTAGTTGCCCAAAGATATAACCAAGAAGAAGGTATTGATTTTGATGAAACATTTGCTCCTGTTGCTAGACTAGAATCAATTAGAATTTGTTATCTTTTGCATGTTTTATGAATTTCACACTCTTCCAAATGGATGTAAAAGTACTTTCTTAAACGGTTTCATTAAGGAGGATGTTTAAGCAGGTTTCGAACATGAACAATTCCCTAGCCATGTTTTTAAATTAAAAAAAGGCTTTATATGGTCTTAAAAAATGCACCTCGTACTTGGTATGATCGTCTAAAAACTTTTCTTTTAGAAACAAAGTTTGAAATTGGTAAAGTAGACACTACATTATTTATTAGGAAAATAAATTCAGACATATTAATCAAAAAATTTATGTAAATGACATAAATTTTGGATCAACTAACAGTAATCTATGTCAAGAGTTTGCTACTACCAAGCAAAATGAGTTTGAGATGAATCACATGGGTGAACTCCTTGACTTCCTTGGACTTCAAATAAAACAGTTTCAAAATGGCATATTTATTCATTAAGAAAAATATGCTAAGGAGTTACTCAAACGATTTGGCATGGATGGCACTAGTAGTAAGACCACACCTATGGCTACTACTACTATTACACTTGACAAAGATGACTTAGGTAAGAGTGTCGATTAAAAGCTCTATCGAGGTATGATTGACTCACTCTTATATATAACTGCTAGTAGACCAGATATTATGTTTAGCGTATATTTGTGTGCTAGATATTAGTCTGATCCAAAGAATCTCATTTAAAAGCAGTGAAACAGATTTTAAAATATATTAAAGGCACATTTGAATATGGTTTATTTTATTCTCGCACCAATAATTTTCAGTTACTGTCTTGTAGTGATGCTGATTTTGCTGAAAGTAAAACTGACCGCAAAAGTACTAGTGGAACCTGTCACTTTTTGGGACATTCCCTAGTATCTTTGTGTAGTAAAAAGAAAAATTCCGTATCTCTATCTACCACAGAAGCTGAATATATTGCTACAAGTTTGGCTTGTGCTCAAATCTTATGGATGAAACAAACCCTTTTAGATTATGGTATTTCTTTTTCAAAACCTTCAATAATGTGTGACAATACCATGCCATTAATCTTTCTAAAAATCCAGTTCAACATTTACGTACGAAACATATTGATATTCGACATCATTTTCTACGTGATCATGTTTTGAAAAAAGATATTTTATTGGAGTTTATTTCCTCTGATAAACAAATAGCAAATATTTTTTCCAAACCGTTGAAAGAAGACATTTTATAAAGTTTAGAAGAGAACTAGGAATCTGCTCATATCATGATATTTCCTGAAAATAGACCTAGTTTAGGTATTTGTTTCTTTCTTGAAATTATTGAATGATCAGTCGACTGTCTTGTTTTTCTAGTCGACTGACGATGCTTTATAACTTATACATTCCTTTTCAAACTCTGTTTATTTTTAACTTATTTTGTTCTCGCCTCAGTCGACTTCCCTCGCGACCAGTCAACTGTCGCGACTGGGCTCAGATTTTTTTATATATAACCTGAATCGTCACTTGTTTGGGATTTCTTTTGCTCTTCTTAGACCCGACCCGCTCTACTTTTACTATCCATTTGATCTCCACCATCAATCAATCCTATCTTTTAATCTCCACCTTTAACTTTTTATCTTATCTAGTAAAAAGCCTTGTTCCAATTCACTTTTCCCTTTCACTCTTACTCTTTCTGACAGACCAAACGGCTGCTGAGATTATTTGGAGCTCGCCGATCAGATCGCTGATTGGAGTTCGCAGATTAGTGCTTGCTTCTTTTCTCGTAGTTTCTCAGATTTGGTCTTAGTTTCTCTCTTTTGCTGTTGGGTAACGTTTTTCCTCTTATCTCTTTAGGTCTTTTAGGTTGTTCTATTATCTTTATGTCGAAATCCAAAAGATCTAGGTCTTCTGCTCCTGTTGAAGATGAACAAACCCATCCTAATTACCTTCAATATTTGAGGAATCGAAACCTAGTTGAAAAATATTTTGCCATTTGCCAATTGATTATTTTTCCTGGTAGGTTTATTAATTTTCCCGATTTAGAGAAATATCATATTGCTCCACTATTTCAACAGTGTGGATTGTTTGATCTTTTCTCTCGTAAATCAACCTCATTACTATCCGTAACTTATTTATTTGTTTTATGCTAATAATGATGGTAATGATGATGGTGATGAGATAAAAATCACTACTTCTGTTAAAAATATGACTATGAAATTGGGTGTTAGAAAATTGGGACAAATTCTGAAAATTCCTTTTGATGGGTTGGATTTAGGAGAACTTGAACTTGATGATCCCTCCATTTTGTCAAAAATATTTCTTCCCCAATATTTGCTTCAAGGTCCTCCTATGACCAATAAGAACATAACCCTGCTTGCGAAGCAAGTTGCAAGAATTTTATCGTATAATATAATCCCTAAAACAGGGAGCTACGATTACTTTTTGCACGAATTACAAGCGGCTGTTTATGCTATTTTTGGGAATATCCATATCAATTGGAGTCAAGTTATCTTTAGTTGTCTCCACAAAGCTCACATCTCTTTCTTACCTTATGGGGCTATTCTCACTCATATCTTTAGCCACTTTAAGCTAGATTTAGATCAGGAGTCTAGTGTTGTGTCTCGTTTTGAAACTTTTGATCGGGCCAGTCTTGTCCGTATGAAATTGCTCCATACTCCTCCTCATTCACCTACCCGTAATGCTCCACCTATACCTTTGGCCACTTCCATTCCACCTCGTTCTTCAGCATCTAGTTCGTCTTCCATTCCACCTAGGGCAAGTTTTGCTCATCCTGAAAGTCTCTATTCGTTTGTCAACTACATTATGGACCGTCAGGATCTCATTCTGGGTTGTCAGGATTCTATAGAGGCTAGTCTTGCCAACCTCACTCAGTTGTTTGTTCGGAAATTTCCTCAGCCTACTTCTGCCCCCGACAGTGACGAAGACGAAGATTGATGTTGCATGTTTTGTATTTTGCATTACTTTTCTGTTTTTTATTTTGTAAGACTTTATCTTTGACTTTGGATTATGACTTTATGTTCTTTATGTTTATGTATGACTTTATGTTCTTTCTTTGGATTGCCCTTTGTTATACTTTCTGTTTTTTGTTGATGCCAAAGGGGGAGAATTTTTGGATTTGTGCATATTCTATCCTATTGTTGTATGCATGTTCTATCTTATCTAGGGGGAGCAAATTTGCATATCTATATGTGTGTTATGTTCAGGAGAAGCATGTTGCTTAAAGTTACTATTTTATATTGTTTATTTATTGTGTTGTCATCATCAAAAAGGGGGAGAATGTAGATTCTTAATTTTGATGACTACAACACGATACACATATATTCTATTCAACATGTCTCTTGCAGTATGTACCCAAAGCTTTCAAGGTTCAAGATCTAGCTACAAGATAAGTGGCATTCAAAGCTTCAAACTTTTTCAAAGTGATCAGCTAAAGAACAAAAGAGTGTCTATGTAAATTTATGTACAAAATTGTAATCTTTGATATGTTTGCTTAGAAATCTTGTAATAGCCATGATGCACACACACACATCCCCTAGGACTAAAATAAAGTTTATTAAAAATAAAAAATTTAAAATTCAAGCTTGTATGAGTTCAGTTGTCAAGTACCAGTCGACTTACACTGCTAAGCAGTCGACTAGTCCAGTACGAAACAATCTGAACTTACTCAAGCTCTGACCAGCCGACTCCTTTGGTAACCTAGTCGACTGTTCGTACAGCTTTGACAGTTTTCTGAGTATTTAAATTTGGTTTTTGAATTCAAATCTTTTCTGCCATTTGATGGCAGTTGGTTAACTGATTTCCAACGACTCTGGACTGTCTACTCTATAAATAGAGTCCAGATTTCACTTGAAAAAGGTTACCTATTGCATTAAACAAATCTTTGCTATTGTTCATGTGTTTGTGAAAAAGAACTCTGTTTTCAAAGAACTCTCACTCTCTTAGATTTGGTTCTCTAATCTCAGTCTTGTATAACAACGATTATGTTCAAGACTACGATTAGAAGTTAACCTATAGCCTCAATACAAAAAGCACATTCAAAAATTAAGGCTCTAGGTATTGTAATTTTCAATTTCTTTATTGTTCACTCTCGGGTTGTGAGAGTGGTCCTCTTGGTTGGAAAGAAGGGATCTTAGTACAGAGTCAGTGTTCACTCTAGGTTGTAGAGTGGGATTTTGCTCTCTCTACGGGTTTGACATAGTTGTTGCCAAAGGTCGTAGGGTATTCTTGTAATTCTTTTCCAGAATAGTGAAAAATCTCAAGTGGGTTGCTTGGGAATTGGACGTAGGTCGGGAGGACCTAAACAGGATATATCGTTCTGTTAGCATTGCTGATTCTCTGTGGTTTGATTTTTCTAACTTGTAAATTTAATTTTGCTGCATTTTATTTCTGCCTGTGTCTGATAAGTCGACTGGTAGTCCTATTAAGTCGACTTACAGACTCGTTGTTCTTCAAGTTGATCATGTCTTTTTTTTCTCTGTCGATTCAGTCGACTGGTTTCAGTCGACTTCATAGGTGTTTCATGTTGAGTAATTTTTAATAACACTATTCACCCCTCTATTGTTATCTGCCTTGCAAATAGGATCAAACATTGTTAAGGACCGCCGAAGAGACTGTGGGGTGTTCCACATCGAATCGGCCCATGGGGGATTTAGGCTCCGTCGTGGAGTTGGAAATGGCTCGAGAAATAGTGGAGAATCTTCCTCGTCTGAGAGATCAGGAGGTCCTCACCCAAGAGACCACTACTTCGTGTTTCCTTCGCTTTTCCCAAGAGGTTGTACAGGTGAGTATTTTTGTGCCCTATTATGTCAACGTCATTGTTCCTTGTTGACATTCCAAGTTTTCTCTGTAGGCTGCTTTCTATGGTACTAAAATGAAGAGGTGCTACGAGCATTTGCTGGACCTAGCGGTTCGGAAGGTGGAGCAATACAGGAAGTGCTGTGAAGTAGAGCGTGAACGCGCTGATGGCTTGGAGGAGAGGGTGAAGGATTTGGAGAAGAGTTCGGAGGGTGATCATGGCAAGGGACGGTGCCTTGATGAACCAAATATTATTCACTTTTAGGAGCAATAATCTTAAGGCAATTAGACATTTAAATGCTCTATATGTGGTATTTACGCTTCTTTTCTCTTTTTCCATAGGAAACAACCAAAAGCAGCAAAACGAAGCAGATTCCAGACTAACACAGACTTTGAGGATGGACTCAGAATATTACAGAGCATCAGTCGACTGAGTCTTCAACCAGGCGACTGGACAGAGAGTTTGATAAGGCTCGACACAGTCGACTGCTCCCCAAGCCAGTCAACTGGTACGCGGCGAGTCAGAAGATAAGAACTGATGCATCCTCATCCAAAACCGAATCAAAATTAAGTTATCCGAACCCAGGTGTTTTCTGCGAATAACAACTTCTCAAACAATCAAAGCAAGAAGCACGTGGTGAGCAGATAAGGAAGGAAAGAAGAAAAAGAGAAAGAAATAAAAGGCTGATCAAGATAAGGAAAGAAATAACAAAAGAAGAGGACTTCTCTGCAAAAAGTACAAACCCTAATTCTCTTCTATTGTTCTATAAATACCAATCAAGAAAGAAGCGAAAAAATCTCTCTATCTGGGGAGAAGGCCGGATCCATCATCAAGACTGATCGTCGACAGCAAGCATCAAAGGAGGAGAACTAGACGACTGCTGATTGGGCTAAAGTGCAACATCATACAAATCAGTGTTCTTCTGTTCTTTCTCTTAGTTCTTATTTCTATTGTAGTCATGAACTCTATTATATTAATCAATAAAAGTTTTATTATGTGGAACTAATGTCATAGTTAGGTAGATTGAAACCATAGTTGTGTAATGTTATATTCTTCTCTATTACTTATTGATTGAACCTGATTGAATTGAGATGGATTTATGATAATCAAACTTGTTCAGAATTCTTAGGAGCAGTCGACTGTGGTGACAGCCAGTCGACTGACGTACAGAATCTGAGTTTATCAAGTTTGGGTATTATAAATCTGAATCTGTTATATGGGCATATTGAGACGACCCGTATCTCGTGCTCATAACTTGTAACAAGGGAATCTTTAGGGGTTCTTGGTTTGATCAACTTAAGGGATCTAGATCTGATACCAATTTCTAGGACCTTGAGTGATTGTTCGTTTCCACTGTTCTTATGCCTTCTTTAAGTGCAACTTAGTAGATACCATGCTAAATACTTAATGAAAGAAACGAATTAGAGTAAATACCATGCCTAATTCTTGGCTTAGGGAAACATTACTTTAAGGAGTAGATACCATGCCCTTGAAGAGAACAAACATGAGTAATGGATGTAGTATATGACTCAGCATTACTGACTATTGGTGGAGATCAAAACCCAACTACTTTAATAGAGATTTGTGACTCAACTTGTGATGCTACTTATTTAGATTTTTATCTTTTCATTTCTTTTAGACTTTTAGAACGACACTTCAATATTCTGTTTTCTATTTTATTGATTAGTAAGTTAGAATCTACAATCTCTGTGGGATCGACCCTTGCTCGTCACTACGCTTTTCCAAACGATTCGTGCACTTGCGAGGTTTATAATTTGTGTCTAGTTTATCTATATATTTAGGTATCTAGATTGCACAACAAGTTTTTGGCGCCGTTGCCGGGGATTGTTAGCATTTTAACTTACAAATCAGTAGAATATTTTTTCTGTTTATTTTATTTTATTTCTTCTTTTTCTTTTCTAACATTTTCTTTTAGTTTACTTTCTGCACAAACAGACTCTGACCAGTCGACTGTCCCAAGGACCAGTCGACTGTACAGCGAAGAATTCCAGAAGCAACAATGGGTGAAAATGTATTAAATCAAGTACCAATGCAAGACAAATTCATTCCAAAGAATATTGAGCAACCGTCTTGCATAGCTTTTCAACCCAAAGTCACAGGAAACATGCATTTATCTCCTCAATTGCTCAGCATGGTGCCCCACTTCTTTGGCAAAACAGACGAAGATCCGCATCTACATCTACAAGACTTCTTTGATCTTTGCAGGACACAAAGCATCCAAGGGCTTACCCCCGAACAAATCAGGTTAATCTTGTTTCCTTTTTCTTTAAAACTTAATGCTAAGCTATGGTATAATTCTTTGGAACCAGGATCAATTAATTCATGGGAGCAATTGGCCACGAAATTTTTGAAAGAATTCTTTCTAGCCCAGAAAACCAGACAACTAAAAAGGGAGATTCTACTTTTCCAACAAAAAGATGACGATTTGTTTTTCGAGGCTTGGAAGGACTTTAAAAACAAGCTTTTCAAGTGTCCTACGCATAACATACCTAAGGATGACCAGGTACAATCATTTTATGAGGGTTTAAATGACGCTAACAAAGCAATTGTAGATGCAGGTTGCAATGGAATGTTGATGAGGAAGAGTGCTGAGGAGGCCATAGAGTTATTTGAAGAACTCAGCGAGAACTCACAACAATTCTCAACTAGGAGGGGCATCTCGAGAAAACAGGGAGTATACGAAATTTCTCATAATAATAACATGCAATTAGAAATGGAAACCATGAACAAAAAGATTGATATGCTTGTAAATTCAACGTTGGGTGGCGTAAAAAACCAACCAAAAGAAATTTGTGCAAATTGTTTTCAATCTAACCATACAACTAATTCATGTCCCATGTTTTCTTTCGCAGATCAGGAGCACACAAACTACGAAGAACAGGGAATGTACCCGCCCCAGAACAATTTTTTTTCAAACACGTATAACCCAGGGTGGCAAAACCATCAAGGAAATCAATTCACACCAGGGCATACGCAGCAATTAGTGGGAGAGAATGGGTATGATAGGCCAGAACAAGAAAAGAATAAGTTGGATTTCGAGTCCACCATTCTTCAATTACTCCAACAGCAACAGCAAACAAGCAATCAACAAGGACAGGCTATTCAAAAATTGGAAATGCAAATTGGTCAAATTTCTACGGAGTTAAGTGAAAGAAAGGCAGGAGAATTCCCATCACAAACCATACCTAACCCTAGAAGACAAGAACAGCTCCAATCAAGAACAATACTAGAGGAAGAGATTGAGTTTAAAATGTTTGATGCACCACAATTTCCACACAATGATCATGAATGTTATAATGTTGATGTGATTCAGGAAATTTGTGACCAAACATTTCAGGAACATGGTGTTGATCCATCACAAGAAACAACTACACTCCCTCTAACATTATTTCATGTTGAACAGGAATACGATGACGGCAGGATTGCAGAGATAGTACATCACTTTGAAACTCCAAAGCCAGATTCAGGTAAACTCGCACCTGCATGTGAAAATATTATGACTGATAACGCTTTTGTTCCCGCAGACCAGTCGACTGGTGGACGGGATAAGTCGACTGTCCCGACTGCTACCAGAATCCTAGACGTGGAGCTGAAGCCACTACATGAACACCAGCAGTATGGATCTTTGGGGGGAGAATAGACATTACCTGTGACAGTTGCTACAAATTTTAGGAAGCAGAAAGAGGAGAGGCTGCATGGAGTCTTTCAAAAGCACAATGGTGCATTAAGATGGACCATTGCTGATAAACTAATGTCAAGATGGTACGGTCCATGAATTGTTGCACAGGTTTCCCCCACATAGAGCGTTGGCAGAAGCTCAACGTTCAAGGTGAATGGGCAGAGGGGGAAGCCTTATAATAAGATGAGTTTTGAGTCGCGATCCATTCAATACATTGCACAAACTCATCAAGTCTAGCTGAAGACAAGAAACACAGCGCTTATTGGGAGGCAACCCAATTTTCAGGGGAGTATTTACACTTTCCTTTCATTTTCTTTTTGTTATTCATCTTTTTATTTTTAGTCTCTCCTTCTTACTAGATGGTAACACATGCCTATATTTTAAGCTTTGCGCGAACATTGAGGACAATGTTCCATCTAAGTTTGGGGGTATTATTTAGTTATTTGGAGTCTTTTTGATTTTTTTTAAGATAAACAATTTCTTACAAAGTAAGACTAAGAATACTTATTTACTTTAGAATTGTTGAGTTTCATATCCCCTTACGAAATTGCATGAGTCATGCGATTATACATAATAAACAAATGTGATGCTTTTTCTGGTGATTATTCCCTTCAGATCTAGTCCTAAATTGAGTTTAAGTAAATAGAGTGATAATATATATATATATATATATATATCTGAATAAAGACAATCTACTCCAATGTTTTGGGTGCTTAGTAACTAGGGGTATTCATCACCAATGTTTACCTTTACATCAAACGGCAACTTGAAATATGAGTATGCAAAGCACTTTAAAGTTTGTGACTTGCTGAGTAACTGGGTGGATTCATCACAAATGATTTGCATTCGCGTAAAAAGGCAAGTGACAACTTTAGAGAAGAGACTATAAAAAAAAAACACTCTAGTTTGCTACTCGGTTTGTAGTAGAGAAAAGGGGATAATCACAGATGGAGAGTTACATACTATAATTATAATTAATTGCATGACAAGTATGATTGAGTTGGGGATTATGACTAAACAATTGCACTGGAGAAAGTGGGTATACTTGTTTTTACTTTGTTTGCAATTGTTTATATTGAAATTTTGATGCTTGCATAATAAAAATTCTTGGTGGTTGAACACTATTATTTTCCCCTTGTTCATAATTTTAGTTTGCTTGAGGACAAGCAAAAGCTAAGTTTGGGGGTATTTGATGAACCAAATATTATTCACTTTTAGGAGCAATAATCTTAAGGCAATTAGACATTTAAATGCTCTATATGTGGTATTTACGTTTCTTTTCTCTTTTTCCATAGGAAACAACCAAAAGCAGCAAAACGAAGCAGATTCCAGACTAACACAGACTTTGAGGATGAACTCAGAATATTACAGAGCATCAGTCGACTGAGTCTTCAACCAGGCGACTGGACAGAGAGTTTGATAAGGCTCGACACAGTCGACTGCTCCCCAAGCCAGTCGACTGGTACGCGGCGAGTCAGAAGATAAGAACTGATGCATCCTCATCCAAAACCGAATCAAAATTAAGTTATCCGAACCCAGGTGTTTTCTGCGAATAACAACTTCTCAAACAATCAAAGCAAGAAGCACGTGGTGAGCAGATAAGGAAGGAAAGAAGAAAAAGAGAAAGAAATAAAAGGCTGATCAAGATAAGGAAAGAAATAACAAAAGAAGAGGACTTCTCTGCAAAAAGTACAAACCCTAATTCTCTTCTATTGTTCTATAAATACCAATCAAGAAAGAAGCGAAAAAATCTCTCTATCTGGGGAGAAGGCCGGATCCATCATCAAGACTGATCGTCGACAGCAAGCATCAAAGGAGGAGAACTAGACGACTGCTGATTGGGCTAAAGTGCAACATCATACAAATCAGTGTTCTTCTGTTCTTTCTCTTAGTTCTTATTTCTATTGTAGTCATGAACTCTATTATATTAATCAATAAAAGTTTTATTATGTGGAACTAATGTCATAGTTGGGTAGATTGAAACCGTAGTTGTGTAATGTTATATTCTTCTCTATTACTTATTGATTGAACCTGATTGAATTGAGATGGATTTATGATAATCAAACTTGTTCAGAATTCTTAGGAGCAGTCGACTGTGGTGACAGCCAGTCGACTGACGTACAGAATCTGAGTTTATCAAATTTGGGTATTATAAATCTGAATCTGTTATATGGGCATATTGAGACGACCCATATCTCGTGCTCATAACTTGTAACAAGGGAATCTTTAGGGGTTCTTGGTTTGATCAACTTAAGGGATCTAGATCTGATACCAATTTCTAGGACCTTGAGTGTTTGTTCGTTTCCACTGTTCTTATGCCTTCTTTAAGTGCAACTTAGTAGATACCATGCTAAATACTTAATGAAAGAAACGAATTAGAGTAGATACCATGCCTAATTCTTGGCTTAGGGAAACATTACTTTAAGGAGTAGATACCATGCCCGTGAAGAGAACAAACATGAGTAATGGATGTAGTATATGACTCAGCATTACTGACTATTGGTGGAGATCAAAACCCAACTACTTTAATAGAGATTTGTGACTCAACTTGTGATGCTACTTATTTAGATTTTTATCTTTTCATTTCTTTTAGACTTTTAGAACGACACTTCAATATTCTGTTTTCTATTTTATTGATTAGTAAGTTAGAATCTACAATCTCTGTGGGATCGACCCTTGCTCGTCACTACGCTTTTCCAAACAATTCGTGCACTTGCGAGGTTTATAATTTGTGTCTAGTTTATCTATATATTTAGGTATCTAGATTTCACAACATGCCTATAGGGCGTTGTTGAGTAAGAAGGATGTGCTAGAGCACCAATTGGCCCAAACACCAACGGAATTAGTGGGAGCAGTGGACAACTTCGTTGAAGGCGAGAAGCGTGGCTTTAGAAAAGCCGTCGAGCATATCAGACGGGAGTACCCCTATCTCGACCTTGGTTCCTTTGAGTACGATCCGGAATTCGTCAATTTTCCTGTGACTCCCTACTCAATTCCTTCTAACCTGGGGGTCAGTACTGACTCTGCTCTTGGGACTTTCGGTCGTGTAGACGATGGACATGTTCGTCTGCCTTTGCCAGGGGTTTCACCTACGACCCTAGTGGAGCTTCCTCCGGAGTTGGGATCAGATGCCGGGTCAATTCCTGAGGCTGCTGGGGGGGAGCCCCCCTTTCCTTAGCCTTTTATGTTCTGTTGTGTTTTTCCGAACGTGGAATGACTACTACCCCTTGTATCTGATTATTTTTGATGGAATGATAACGATTTTTTGTATTGTTGAGTCTTAATTTCGCTGCGAATTCAAAAAATTTCCGATGAACCTTCGTGGTCGGGTTGATCTTCTCGGCCGATTCTGTAAGAGAGCGGCACCCATGGAATTCGAAGAGTCCTCCTAGAGAGCAAGCCAAGGGTTAGGGGACCCACGAATCTTATGCTTGCCACATGAGTGCACAGTGTTCGATGTCCCCTTCATGCTTATGTATTGCTTTTCTCAACCTGTTCTTTCTTGACTTTCTCCCTTCGTTATCTTTGCTTCTCCCTTTCTTCGAGTTCTTACTTCCTTTGATCATGGTTTCTGACGCGATTTTAATGGAAAGACATTTGGCCCGTAAGTTGGAAATGAAGGTGGCTGAAGCTAAAGCCAAGGCTGAGGCTGAGGCTAAGGCCGAGGTTGACCTTTAAGGGTAGTGTGAAGGCCAAGACAGACGCAGGGAGGAAGCTGGCCAAGGGGAAGGCCAAGGTGGGGGGCAAGGCAATTGGGGTATCCGAGGACCCTAAGGGAAAAAAAGTACAAGGGGGAAATTCGAAGCATCCTCTTTCTCCCCCTTCTGTCGCGTCTCCGGGGAGGAAAGGAAGGCAAGGATGCCGACCCTCCGATTGTTACGGAGATGCCGGTCTTTGTGGAGAGGACTCCACGGATGGCACCGGAGTTGCTATCGCTGGCGAAAGGTGGATCCCCCCTGGACCGCCACGGAGGTGGATTTGACGATGGACCGTGTGAATGTGGCTCAGGGGGTGGAAAATATGGCCAGTCCCAGAAAGCTAGTGTCCCTGAAGAGGGAGGCCCGAGGCAACGTCTACGCTGGTTGGGCTTAGGCTTCAGTCATGGTAGGTCATCCTGAAGAGGGTTGGTCACTTATAGTTGGTGTCCTTGGGTTTCAATATCTAATTTTCTTGATAACCTTCCCTTCTTACAGGTTGTCATCACTGGGGCTGAGCTGAATCAAAGGCTGGACACGATGCTTACATGGGCCCTGGAGTCTAAGGAGAGTGGTAGGAAATTTGTGCGTCGGAACTAAGAACTTTGGCAGGATATCAAGGATGTTGAAAAGGCACTAGAGCGGGAGAAAAGAGGTCGGCATGGGTTGCTAGCTGAGAAAGAGAAATGGGTCGAGAAGTGGCTGGCATGGCAAGCCAAGGAGAAGAAATTACGGGGGGTTGCTGGACGAGGTGACTCAGCGCGCGGTTAAGGTCAAGCATGAGTTAGATGAAACAGTTCTGCAGGTACTCGATGCCCAGGATGCAGGGTACGGTAAGGCTCTTACGCACATGAAGATCCGGTACCCACACCTCTCGCTCGAGGGTTTGGCTTTTGATGCAAGCGAAGCAGACTTGCACCAGATGGACAAGCTGGATGCCAAGACTAGCGAGAAACGGTCGACAAAGGACTGGCGCTGAAGTGTTGTTAACGAGTTGCTTGTACCCTTGCCATTTTTGCGGACCGACAACCACCATTGTAATCCTTTTTTTTGTTTTAATGAATAAAATTTTCCTCTTTTCCTTTCCTTATGTTTGTTCGATTGTCGAGCTTTACTGAGTTGGGGCTAGGTAGCCGATATATCACCTCTGTGGTCGCACTTTGGTGCTTGAGCACAAATAATTACCACTTATTTGCTCAGGTCACTTTTTTTGTGATAATCAACGTCACTATTTGTCTTGGAAGTTGAAGCGTTGACTGTTTGAATTCATACTTAATAAGGTGGTTGGCTGAGTTCCCTATAAATTCCCTTGGCCTTAAATCTATTTGCTCCAATAAGTGAATGTTTCTTTGATAAAATTTCCAGAGAGTGGCTCGAGTTCTCAAGATCTTTCCTTTGGAGGGCTCGCAGTGCTGAGACCTTATCTCGGCCTGCTCAACTTAGATTTCAAGATTTGTATCAATCGTGACCGACCATTGAGAAATTCTTTCTTCCATGTCTGTGCTCGGATTAAGGACTTGGTCATGACTTTCTGGTCGGAAGTTTGTGCTTTGTCAACGCAGAGTCGAGGGGAACTTGGAGCAGAATCGTGTCGAAGTTCGTCACTTACGATTTGGGTTACAAGATTTGGCACCTCCAATCAAAGGTCGAGGCCCAGGGATGCAGAGTTACCTATATCATAGGACTCCTCATCCTTCTCTTGAGACTTTCTTAGCTGGGTCGGCAGGAGCGATAGACGTTCAGGCTATGGTTTAAACTTCCTTCCTCCTTCGAGGATTCTTAAGGGACTTCATCATCGGCGCTTTCCATCAAACATGATGTCTCTTCTGCACCAGGGGGTGTCGCTGAGCTGTGGCGGCGAGGGGAACTAATGAGCTGAGAGGTACCTAGTGCCTTTTGGTTGGTTTGGCTCCTTCTGGTTCTTTCATGAGTGCCTTTCTTCACCTTGATGGAGTCCTGGGGTTGGACACTGAGGTGCCCTCACATGTTTCTTCTCTTCATCGTTTGGAGAGTCGCTTGTGTGTCATGTATAGATGTAGGTTTAGACATTAGCATTCTGTATTCCTTTTGCGGACTGACCACTGCCATTGTAATAATCTTTCGATCAATAAAATCTTCTATTTTTTTGAGATCTGGGATGTTGAACTTTTGGCAGTAGAGGACGTGTTGATCGTGAGGCTCAGGTTCAAGGTGCTCTTTTAAGGCACTCAGGTTTAGCAGTGAGACCTGTGCAAGACTCAGAGTCGAGGTGTTCTTTCGAGGCACTCTTTCAGAGGTTTGGGTTTAGTAGTGAGAATTGTGCAAGACTCAGAGTCGATGTGCTATTTCGAGGTACTTTTTCGGAGGTTTAGACTTAGCAGTGAGGACTGCGTAAGACTCAGAATCAAGGTGCACTTTCGAGACACTCTTTCCGTGGTTTAGGTTTAGCAGTGAGAACTGCTTGACTCAGAGTCGATGTGCTCTTTTGAGGCACTCTTTCCGAGGTTTAGACTTAGCAGTGAGGACTACGTAAGACTCAGAGTCGAGGTGCTCTTTCGAGGCACTCTTTCCGAGGTTTAGGTTTAGCAATGAGAACTGCGCAAGTCTCAGAGTTGAAGTACTATTTCGAGGCACTCTTTCTGAGGTTTAAACTTAGCAGTGAGGACTACACAAGACTTAGAGTTGAGGTGCTCTTTCGAGGCACTCTTTCCAAGGTTTAGACTTTGCAGTGAGGACTGTGTAAGACTCAGAGTTGAAGTGCACTTTCGAGGCACTCTTTTCGAGGTTTAGACTTAGCAGTGAGAACTATACAGACTCAGAGTCAAAGTGCTCTTTCGAGGCACTCTTTGAGGTTTAGACTTAGCTGTGAGGACTGCGCAAGACTTATAGTCGAAGTGCTCTTTTGAGGCACTCTTTCCGAGGTTTAGACTTAGCAGTGAGGACTGCGTAAGACTCAGAGTTGAGGTGCACTTTCTGAGGCACTCTTTCCGAGATTTTAGGTGCTTTAAAAAGGAGTAGGCGAGGATTGATTGACGAAACTGAAACAATTTCATTCAACTTTATTCAGCGGTTGGTGGGAGTCGGCACTTATTACAATTGCCTTGTCACGAGTTTGAATCGCTCTAAGGGCTTTCATAAAACTTCATCAGGTGTTTCGCATTCTAAGTTCTCTTGACTGCCTTGCCCCCCAGGTCTTCGAGTCGGTATGTCTCTGGACGTATCACTTTGGAGACCTTATAAGGACCTTCCCAATTTGAAGCGAGTTTTCCTTTCTTAGCAGGTTCGGAGATGGCAAGTCGTCGGAGTTGAAGGTCACCCGCTTTTATATTGGTCGGTCGAACCTTATGATTGTAAAAGTGTTATATCTTTGTTGGTAGATGTCGCGCCCCGCTTTCCAAAAAAGAATACAGAATACGGATACGTAACAAAAGCCGAGCGAATGATTTTCATCATCCATAAGCTGTTCAGGAATTCTTTACAACATACCACAGGAATAATCAAAGTCGGAAGCAAAAGTATCAACCAACATGCATAATTGAAACAAAATACCAACAGAAATTACTTGAAACCAAATATAATAATAATCTCAAATAATCAGGTTCTGAACAAGTCAAATATCCTGGGTCACATAGCCCAAATACAAGATAAATATCCAAGTCATCAAGTACATTTTATTCAAGTTCAAGCAACAAGCAATAATAATAATAAAGGAGAAAAATCCAGCACTAGTACATCATCTCGCCAATACCATCTGGCAGTCGTCCATCCTGATATGCAATTAGTAAATTTGCAGGAGAAGAAAAGAGAAAACAAGTACACGTCAATTGCAAGTTACGGGCCATATATAATGTAGGATACAAGTACAGAGGTTAGATAATTCTAAGTAACAAGCCTAGCATGGTATAAGTATGTCAACAGAAATATAATACCTAACATGGATCAGGAAAATAGAAACAAGCAGCATGGTATACTAACAGGTACAGGTAACATGTATCAAATGTCAAGTAAACAGGTAAACAGGTGGACATGCAACAGGTATCAGGTAACAGGTAAACAGGTAAACAGGTATACAGGTATACAGGTAACAGGTACAAGTACAGGTAATCATGTAATCATGTAACAGGATAATCAGATTTATGTCATGTCAAGTCTTGTTATATTACTATCTACGTAGCACTTCATGCGCCCCAAAAATATAACACATGGTTGCTACAACAAACAGTTTCGCTTTAGATTTTGTAGTGGAGTCCGTAGGGCAGTGTACTTAGGTACAGGAAACAGGAATAACAGGAACAGGTAGAACCTAGTGGTTCTCTTCCGAGTACACCTTCCTAAGGGAAGTATGCAGAAACAGGCATAACCTGGTGGTTATCTTCCGAGTATATCTTCCTATAGGAAAGCATGCAATTAGGTACAGGTAAACAGGATCGTGAATCATGTAGTCATGAACACGTAACAGGCAGGCAAGACACAGGTCCTCTTCTAAGTACACGTTTCTATATTTTCCACTACTAGATCTTTTCCTTAACCCCGGCTTGGTCATTTATTATTATAATCAGGCATGCATGTCGCAAAACAAAGCAAGGATAACAGGATATAAACATGTATCAGGTTCAGGGTGCAAGATAAACAAGTACATGTACAAGATAACACATAACAGGAAAAAACAACTAGTTCTCTAATTCAGGATAGCAAGATAGTGTTGTACAAAAACAGTGATTCCCGCCGCTACAAACATCCAAATCTTGATCCGTCAATGGATGTGGAAAATAGACTTCCACAAGAATCCAGGGAGTATAAATAAGTCATATAGTAATTCACAACATCATAACTCAAAAAAGATTTGAAAACAGAAAACATGTTCAGTCAGAAATCAGGAAAATGAATTCTCAGTCAGGAAAACTGCATCAAAACCTCTCAAATAAATTCAGGAAAAATCTGGGGTATTTCCCTATATGTCTAGCATCAAAATATAAAGTTTCATAATATTCCAATAAAATTATTTTAATCATCAAAATTAAGAAAATATCAAGAAACGACACTTTGGAAAATCTAGAAGTCCCAACGCTGCTGTATGAAAACTGAAGTATCTCGCAACCAGTGAAACAAAATCCAAATCCGCCAAAGGGAGGTGAAAATAGATAAAATATATTAACTTTCAAATTTCACAAACATTTTTCATACAGTAAAAGGAAATATAGTTGATATGGCTAAAAATAGGGTTAAATCGGGACCGTCCGAATCGGGCACGAATCTCAAAGCTTAGGGGCAAAATGGTAATTTCACCTACAAATGGGTTCGAAACGGGTACTGGGTCTCCTTCTCAAAGATCCATTAACCCGCGAACATATCCATCTCCAGCCGGGTGTGGGTTCCAACCCGCTGCAAACCCGGTCCAGCAGGATAGAATTAGGGTTTCTGATTAATCCTAATCGACGGCCCTGATTCATATCTATCCTTTCACTGGGAATTAGGGATTACATTCCTTATCTAAACACAGGGATTACATGCCTAATCTGACCCCAACGGCGGCTATAAATACCCCCCATCCACCACCATTAAGAGGTAATCAATCTTTTGCCAATTTACGCTCTTTCATAATCATTCCTGATTACTGACTTGTGTGTCGGAGGGTGCGTCGCCGGGATCAACCCCGGTGTCTCGCACTTTTTGCAGGTGAACGGCGGGAGTCAACGGTCAAACTCCGGCGGAACAGGTTTCAGGTTTGCTATTCAAGTTTTCCAAGAATCCACAAATACTATCTGTTTGCCCCCATACAAGATTTAGCGGTAATAGATTGGAGTTGTCTGTGGGAATCAAACGAATAGCAGCCTCCCCTCTTCCCGTTGGTCAGATCTTCTCTAGCCATGCCTCCTAGGAAAGTAAGATCCAGAGGGTCCAACCGTGGACCCAACCCCGTCGATCAGCAATAGGAAGTCCCCATCCAACCCGCTCAGCAGTAGGGGCAACTTCCTCCTCAAGCAGAGGACCCTCTCCAACAGGACCAGCCTCCTCTTCAGAATCAGCAACCTCCTAAGGGTCCCTCCGGTCCTCAAAATGCCGGTGCAGGGACCTCGCGACCCAACCCGCAGAAACAACCTCTCCATCAGGACCACGTCTCAATACACAATGCCTCTACGGATTCTATGGCCTCCCACAATTCCCGAGCTTCCGACCTTCGCAATACCATCCTCAATTGGCAGATGGATGAGGATCTTCGCCACCGTCTGGATGAAAAGCAGGCCCGAGAGGGAGCCTCCTGCCAGCAACGTCCGGATGAGCGATCTCCTCACCGCCGAGACTACAGAAGGTCCCCTACCTGAAGAGGGCGAAGAAAGTCCCCCGAGCATCCCAGAAGAAGACCCCACTCTCCTACTGGTCGGCGACCTTCCAGGAGTGATGATGCACCCATCACTCGTGCCGAGTTCTAGCAATTCCAAACAACCATCCTACAACCTCTCAATCTCTGACCCAACAACACCAATGCTCCAGGGATTCCCACTCCTCCTCCGGTCCGAAGTCCTCGCCAACGGTCCCTAACTCCTCTAGCTCCTAGCAACCCCCAGCACATTCCTAGTCCTCGCCGCTCCAGGAGCTACCGTCGTCGTAGCCCCCGCTCTCCCTCGTACGAAGACGAGTCTAGAGGCTCGGTTGATTACCGTCGAAGAGATGACATTGTCTACCGCCGTCTCCACGAAATGGAGAGGTGCTTGGGTCAGTTAGACAGAGAAGAAGAGCTTAGAGGAAGGACCCTTCGCCCGAGTCGACCTCCTTTTTCCCGAACCATAATGGAGGCACCCGTACCATTTGGCTTTAAACCTCCTCAATTCGAGACTTATTCCGGGGAGTCTTACCTCGTCGATCACATCGAAAGCTTTAAGACCCTCATGCTCATCCATCAAGCTTCCGATGCTCTGCTGTGCAAGACCTTTCCCGCTGCTCTCAAGGGTCCGGCTTGAGAATGGTACTCTCGCCTTGCCCCATCCTCAATATTCTCCTTCGAGCAATTTGAGACCCTCTTCGTTACCCACTTCGTGAGTAGCCGCCGAACTGAGAAGACCAGCATTTCGCTACTCTACCTCAACCAGAAGAAGGGTGAGAAGCTGAGAGACTATGTGAAAAGGTTCACAGCGGAAGCTAGGTCCATAGCATCCCTCGACCAATCGGTCGCTGTAGCAGCATTCCAATCCAATGTCCTCAACTCCAGCCTCCGCTCCTCCCTTGCCAAGAAGCCCCCGCAGAACTTCTCTGACCTCCACCTCCAGAGCGAAAAGTATATTCGGGCCGAGGAAGCTGAGCACCGCCCTAACTTGGAGGGGCCTTCCTCCGGGTCCAAGAGAAAGGGAACAGAAGAGGAAGGGGCCAAGAAGCTCCAGAAGGATAATGGTGGGCAGCGCCGACCTCCTCCCAGATTTGAAAAGTTTACTCCTCTTAACGCTAACATCTCCACAATTCTCATGGAAGTTGAGAAGGAGGGGGTGATACCTCCTGCGCTAAAAATGAACACCCCTGGTAAGAAGAGGGATAAAGAGAAATGGTGGCGCTATCACCGGGACCATGGCCACGATACCAATGATTGTCGGGCCCTGAAAAACGAGATAGAAGCCCTCATCTAGAGGGTTCAGCTAACCAAGTTCGTAAGAAAGGACCAAACCGATCTTCCTCCCCCGCCTTGGGGGGCTAACAAGGGTCTTGAACGCGATGAAATGCCCGAATTCGAAGAGGAGCATGTCCTACTGTTGTGCAAATCTAGATACCTAAATAAATAGACTAACTAGACACAAATTATAAAACCTCGCAAGTGCACGAATCGTTTATAGAATCGTAGTAATAGCAAGGGTCGATCCCACAGAGATTGTAGATTTCAACTTACCAATCAATAAAACTAATAATAAGAATGAATAAGGGTTGTTGTAAAGATCTAAAAGAACTAAAAGATTAAAACTAAGACGAGAGGTGTTGAATCACAAATATCTCTTGAATAGTTGGGTTGTTGATCTCCACCAATAGTTAGTAATGCTAAGTTGCCTTCTGAATTTACTTCTAATTACTCATGTTTGTTCACTTCAAGGGCATGGTATCTACTCCTTAAAGTATTGTTTCCCTAAGCCAAGAATTAGGCATGGTATCTACTCTAATTCGTTTCTTCCCCTAAGTATTTTAGCATGGTATCTACTAAGTTATACTTAACAAAAGCATAAGCACAGTGGAAACGAACAAACACTTAAAGTTCTAGAAATTGGTATCAGATCTAGATCCTTTAAGTTGATTGAACCAAGAATCCTAAAGATTCCCTTGTTACAAGTTATGAGCACGAGATACGAGTCGTCTCAATATGCTCATATAACAGATTCAGATTTCTAACTCACAGACTTGATAATATCAGACTCTGTATGGCAGTCGACTGGCTCTCACCTTCAGTCGACTGTACTTATAACTCCTGAACAAGTTTGACTGTTATCAATCTATATCAATTCAATTAGATTCAATCAATAAGTAAAATAGAAGGATTCAAAAGAACATAGCACTACATAACTACGGCTTCGATCTACCCAACTATGAAATTAGTTCCACATAATAATACTTTTATTGCTTAACAAGTTCAAATACATGATCAACATCAAAGAATAAAGAGAGAAGAAATAAACTAATGGATTCCGGCAATATGGTCGACTGGCTGTCATACAGTCGACTGCCTTCGAGTTGCTGGGTCTTCTTTCTCCTTCTTGGATGTTGATGGAATGAAGCACTGGTTGATGACTTGATGGTTGGGAACTCTGAGATTAAGTTGCGTCCAAGAGATGTGTATATGCTACAGATGATCTTTTCTGATATTTATAGAGTACGGCTGAGAATTAGGGTTTCCCCTTTTTAGGGAAAAATCTTCTTGATTTGATGATTTATGTCTTTCTCTTTTCTTCTTTCTTTCCTTATCTGTTCACCACGTGCTCTTGCCAATTTCCAGTCTCTAGATTTGATTCGTTGCATAAGATCTGGTTTCAAATAGATTCGGAATTAGATTTGGGTGAATCTTCGAATATCTTATCTGTTTACTCCGCCGCAGACCAGTCGACTTGTCTTCGAACCAGTCGACTGAGTCGAGACTCTTGAAGATTTCCTATTTGATCATACCAGTCGACTGGTTTTGGGAGTAAGTTGACTGTGACGAGAGTTGTGGAAAATCAGCTTCTCTTGTCCAGTCGCCTGTGTTGGGGAACCAGTCGACTGATCCTCTGCAGTTTGCTGTGTATTATCCTTGAAGTCCTGAATCTGCTTCGTTTTGCTGTTATAAGCTGTTTCCTGTGGAAAAGAGAAAATAGGAGTTAAATACCACATATAGAGCTTTTAAATGTCTAATTATAACAAGATTATTGCTCTAGAAAGTGAATAATATTGTGTTCATCAAATACCCCCAAACTTAGATTTTGCTTGTCCTCAAGCAAACTAAAATTATGAATAGGGAGAATAATAATCACAATGGACTCAACCACCAAGATTTCTTATTATGTGGACATCAGCATAGAAAGGTATAAACAATTTCAGACAAAGTAAAATTAAACATACCCACTTTCTCTAGTGCAATTGTTCAGTCATAATCCCCAAACTTAATCATATTTGTCATGCGATTAATGTAGTTATAGTATGCAACTACTCAGTCTGTGATTATCCCTTTTCTCTACTACAAACCGAGTAGCAAACTAGAGTTTTTTTTTTTTTTTTTTTTTTTGGTAGTCTCTTCTCTAAAGATGTCACTTGCCTTTTGACGCGAATGCGAAACATTTGTGATGGATCCACCCGGTTACTCAGCAGGTCACAAACTCTAAAGTGCTTTGCATACTCATATTTCAAGTTGCCGTTTGACGTAAAGGTAAACATTGGTGATGAATACCCCTAGTTACTAAGCACTCAAAATATTGGAGTAGATTGACTTTATTTAAATATATACATATATATATTTTATCACTCTATTTACTTAAACTCGATTTAGGACTAGATCTAAAGGGAATAATTACCAGAAAAAGCATCACATTTGTTTATTATGTATAATCGCATGGCTTTTGTAACTTCGTAGGGAATTTATGAAACTCAACAATCCTAAAGTAAATAAGTATCCTTCTTCTTACTTTATAAGAAGTTGTTTATCCTAAAAAAAAAAAAATTTCAAAAAGATGATAAATATAACTAACCCTAATACCCCCAAACTTAGATGGAACATTGTCCTCAATGTTCGAAAGAAAATGTAAAAATAGGCATGTGTCACCATCTAGTAAGAGATACTGAAAATAAAAAGAACTAAAAGAAAAATAATGAATACGGAAAGCAAATAAAGGAAAGTGTAAATACTCCCCTGAAAAATTGGGTTGCCTCCCAATAAGCGCTGTGTTTTCTGTCTTCAGCTAGACATGATGAGTTCATGTGATGTATGGAATGGGTTGAAGATTCACATCTTCCTCTTGCAGTTCTAGACTCATCTCTATGTATGGCTTCGCTCTATGCCCATTCACCTTGAATGTTTGATTTTTTTCTTCACTGTGAACTTCCAATGCACCATGTGGAAAGACTTTTGTGACAATATATGGTCCATACCATCGTGACTTAAGCTTGCCTGGAAAGAGTCTTAATCTTGAGTTGTAGATCAATACCTTTTGTCCTTCATAAAACTCCTTCCTTGCTAGCTGTTTGTCATGGTACAACTTGGTTCTTTCCTTGTACAATTTTGCATTTTCATAAGCGTCATGCCTCAACTCTTCAAGCTCATTTAGTTGTAGTCTTCTTTTGTCACCTGCTTGTTTCATATCAAAATTGAACCTTTTGATGGCCCAATATGCTTTGTGCTCCAACTCAACTGGCAAATGACAGGCTTTTCCAAACACCAAACGGTATGGTGACATGCCAATGGGTGTTTTGTATGCGGTTCTATAGGCCCATAATACATCGTTCAAGCGCAATGACCAATCCTTCCTCCTTGTGTTGACTGTCTTCTCCAAAATGCTTTTGATTTCTCTGTTGCTAATCTCCACCTGTCCACTAGTTTGAGGATGATATGGCGTTCCCACTCTATGTGTAATCCCATATTTCTTCATCAAAGAAGCAAATGGGAAGTTATTGAAGTGGCTCCCTCCATCACTTATTATTGCTCGTGGTGTACCAAACCTAGTGAAAATGTTTTCCTGCAAAAACTTGACAACAACTTTGTGATCATTAGTTTTTGAGGGGACAGCCTCGACCCATTTAGACACATAATCTACACCAACAAGAATATATAAATAACCAAATGAGTTAGAAAAAGGACCCATGAAGTCGATTCCCCAAACATCAAAAAGCTCGATTACTTGTATGTTGTGCAGTGGCATTTGATTTCTAGAAGAGATGTTGCCTGTCCTTTGGCATTTGTCGCAAGTCCTGCAAAAAGAAAAAGCATCTTTGAATACATTAGGCCAATAAAAACCAGATTGCAATACCTTTAGTGCTGTTCTTTTTGGTCCAAAATGTCCTCCACAGGCATATTGGTGGCAGTGTTGTAGAATACTCAATTGTTCTTCGTCTGCCACACATCTTCGTATAATTTGATCAGGGCATAATTTGAATAGATAAGGGTCATCCCAATAAAAGTGTTTGCACAGAGCCACCAATCTTTTTCTTTCTTGATGTGTCATACCTGGAGGGAAAACATGAGCAGTTAGAAAATTAACAATATCAGCAAACCAGGGAAGCTGGTCAGAGAGACGAGTCGACTGGTTTAAGGACCAGTCGACTGCCCCGAGCGGGTGAATATTTATTGCAAATAATTGTTCATCTGGGAAATTTTCATTCAGCGGGGGCACACTTCTCTCCTCTTCCTGCAATAATCTGGACATGTGGTCTGCTACAACATTGTCACTTCCTTTCTTGTCTCTAATCTCAAGATCGAATTCTTGAAGCAACAGCACCCATCTGATTAACCTAGGCTTAGCATCCTTTTTAGCAAACAAATATTTCAAGGCAGCATGGTCAGTGAAAACAATAACATTAGAACCAATTAAATATGATCTAAACTTCTCTACAGCAAAAATTACAGCTAACATTTCTTTTTCAGTGGTGGAATAATTTAGCTGTGCATCGTTTAGAGTTCGAGAAGCATAGTAAATAACATGGGGTTTCTTATTGATTCGTTGACCTAAAACAGCCCCTAAAGCATAATCACTTGCATCACACATGAGCTCGAAAGGATGGCTCCAATCTGGTGCCATGACTATAGGTGCAGAAATGAGAAGATTTTTCAATGTATTAAAAGCATTTGTACATTCTTCTGTCCATACAAACTCAACATCCTTAGCCAACAAGTCACAAAGGGGTTTGGAGATTTTTGAAAAATCTTTTATGAATCTTCTATAAAAACCTGCATGTCCTAGAAAACTCCTAACACCCTTAACTGTAGTGGGAGGGGGTAGTTTTGATATTATATCTATTTTGGCCTTGTCTACCTCTATGCCTCTTTTTGATATCACATGTCCCAAGACAATACCTTGTTGTACCATAAAATGGCACTTTTCCCAATTGAGCACTAAATTGCATTCTTCACATCTTTTCAGTACAAGTTGCAAATGGTTAAGACATTCATCGAAACAAGATCCAAAAACACTAAAATCATCCATAAATACCTCGATGAATCTTTCCACCATGTCTGAAAATATGCTCATCATGCATCGTTGAAATGTTGCTGGTGCGTTGCACAGTCCAAATGGCATCCTCCTGTAAGCAAAAGTACCAAAAGGGCATGTAAAAGTGGTCTTTTCTTGATCTTCTGGAGCAATAGCAATTTGATTATAGCCACTATAACCATCTAAAAAATAATAATGACTATATCCTGCTAATCTTTCTAACATTTGATCAATAAAAGGAAGAGGGAAGTGATCTTTCCTGGTTTCATTGTTCAGTTTCCTATAATCAATGCATACCCTCCAACCCGTGGTCACTCTAGTGGGAATAAGCTCATTCTCTTCATTTGTCACCACTGTGACTCCACTTTTCTTAGGAACTACATGTATAGGACTTACCCATTTGCTATCTGAGATAGGATAGATGATGCCAACATCTAGTAGCTTCAAAATTTCTGCTCTTACCACTTCCTTCATGTTGGGGTTGAGCCTTCTCTGTGCCTCTCTGCTAGGTTTTGCATCGTTCTCAAGGAGTATTCTATGCATGCATTTGGATGGACTTATTCCCTTGATGTCTGCAATGGTCCATCCTATTGCACTCTTGTGTTCTCGTAATACCTTCAGCAACTTATGTTCTTCCTGTGCACTTAGATTCGCAGCAATTATCACTGGTAGCGTCTGGTTCTCGCCTAAAAATGCATGCTTCAAATGGTCGGGCAACTGCTTAAGTTCTATGTCTGGAAGTTTCTGTACAGTCGACTGGGCCATGTCAGCAGTCGACTTGTTCTGGGCATCTTGATTCGGTCGACTGGTTAGAATATCAGTCGACTTACTCTGTTCATCAGTCGCTTGATCTGTAGAAAAACAATTTTTATCAGACACCAATTTTTCAAATAAAGGTGCAGACTTACCTGAATATGACTGTGGAGTTTCAAGGTGATGTACTGTCTCTGCAATCCTCCAGTCATCGTATTCCTGTTCAACATGAGATAAAGTTAGAGATTGAGTGATTGTGGCTTGAAGTGGTTCAACGCTATGTACCTGAAATGTTTGATCAACAATCTCCTGCACCACATCAATATTATAGCATTCATGATCATCTTGTGGTAATTTTAGTGTATCAAACATTTTAAATTCCACTTTTTCTCCGTTTATCTTCATACTTATAATGCCCTTTTTAACACAAATTTTTATATCAGCTGTACTCATAAAGGGCCTACCTAATATGATCGGTAGAGATGATGACATTGAAGATTCCTCCATGTCCAACACAACAAAATCAGCAGGCAAAATAAAATCATTTACCTGAACTAGGACATCTTCTAATATACCTCTAGGTCTTTTTATACTGCGATCGGCCAATTGCAAAGTGATGGATGTTGGCTTGAGTTCCCCCAATCCAAGCTTTTCGTAAACAGAATAAGGAAGAAGGTTGATGCTTGCCCCCAAGTCTAGCAGTGCCTTTTCAAAGAAGTGCTCACCAACCTTGCAAGGAATGGTAAAACTACCTGGATCTTTCAGTTTAGGTGGTAGTTTTCTTAATAATACAGCGCTCACTTCTTCTGTCAAAGCCACATCCTCCTTAACCTGAAATGTTCTTTTGTGAGTACAACAGTCTTTCAAAAATTTGGCATAAGAAGGAATTTGTTTAATACCATCAAGTAGGGGAATATTAATTTCTACCCTTTTGAGAGTTTCAAAGACGTCAAATAAATGTTGTTCTTTCTTTTTATTGACTAACCTTTGAGGGAATGGTGGTGGTACTGTCCCTACTTTTTCACTTACCTTACTTGAACCCAAAGCTTTTGATGGTTGTGTATCTGGTTTGTCTGTATGTGTTCCAATCATGTTGTCAATTATCTTACCATTTCTTAGGGTTGTTACTGCTTGGAGCTGTTCTTGACCTCCTGGGTTTGGTATGGTTTGTGAAGGGAGTTCTCCTGCCTTTCGTTCGCTTAACTCTTTTGCAATCTGACCAATTTGTGTTTCTAACTTCTGAATTGCTTGTCCTTGTTGGTTGCTTGTTTGATGTTGTTGTTGGAGCAATTGAAGAACGGTGGACTCAAAATCCAACTTCTTTTGTTCTGGAGCTGGTCGATCAAACCCACTTCCCATCTGAAAGTTTCGTGCATGTCCTTGTGCGATTTGATTCCCTTGATTATTCTGATTATTACTCCATCAGAAGTTTGGATGGTTCCTCCACCCTGGGTTGTATGTGTTCGAGAATGGGTTGTTCTTTGGTGGAAAAACTCCTCGACCTACATAGTTTGCATGCTCCTGATCTGTGAAAGTAGACATGGGACATGTATCAGTTGTGTGATCTAAATGAGAACAAATTGCACACATTTCATTTGTTTGATTTTTAACTCCACCCATTGTCGACATTGCATTAACAAGCATATCAATTTTCTTATTCATGTTTGCCATTTCTAATTGAATGTTATTACTATTAGAGATTTCGTAAACTCCCTGTTTTTTCGAAGGTCCCCTTCTTGTTGAGAATTGTTGGGAGTTCTCGCTGAGTTCTTCAAAAAGTTCAATGGCTTCTTCTCCACTTTTCCTCATCAAAATTCCATTGCAAGCTGCATCAACAATTGCCTTGTTAGTGTCATTTAAACCTTCATAAAAAGCTTGTACCTGATCATCCTTAGGCAGATTGTGAGTAGGACACTTGAGAAGTTTTCTTTTGAAATCCTTCCATGCCTCGAAGAATAAATCTCCATCCTTTTGTTGGAAGAGTTGAATCTCCCTTTTTAGTTGTTTGGTTTTCTGGGCCGGAAAGAATTCTTTCAAGAATTTTGTTGCCAATTGCTCCCATGAATTAATTGATCCTGGTTCCAAAGAATTATACCACAACTTAGCATTAAGTTTTAAGGAAAAAGGAAACAAGATTAACCTGATTTGTTCAGCGGTAAGCCCTTGGACGCTTTGTGTCCTGCAAAGATCGAAAAAGTCTTGCAAGTGAAGATGAGGCTCTTCATCTGGTTTGCCACTAAAGTGGGGAACCATACTAAGTAAATGAGGAGATAGGTGCATGTTCCCTGTAGCATTAGGTTGAAAAGCAATGCAGGAAGGTTGCTCAATATTCTTAGGAGTGAATTTGTCCTGCATTGGCACTCGATTTTGTATTTCTTCAGCCATTCTTTCCTGTGAAATTTGTCTCTGTGCAGTCGACTGGGTCCGTACAGCAGTCGACTGGCTGGCTGTGAGAAGCTTACCTAGCCTGTGCAAAGTTCGTTCTGTTTCTGCGTCAATAGGTAGTAGCTCTGGTCGAAGTGATCATCTACCGTGCATTCACCGAAGTCCTGTAACCTAAAAGAAAAATTATTAATAAAAGAAAAGAAAAACTAATAAAAATTCTACTGACTTGTAAGTTAAAATACTAAACAATCCCCGGCAACGGCGCCAAAAACTTGTTGTGCAAATCTAGATACCTAAATAAATAGACTAACTAGACACAAATTATAAAACCTCGCAAGTGCACGAATCGTTTATAGAATCGTAGTAATAGCAAGGGTCGATCCCACAGAGATTGTAGATTTCAACTTACCAATCAATAAAACTAATAATAAGAATGAATAAGGGTTGTTGTAAAGATCTAAAAGAACTAAAAGATTAAAACTAAGACGAAAGGTGTTGAATCACAAATATCTCTTGAATAGTTGGGTTGTTGATCTCCACCAATAGTTAGTAATGCTAAGTTGCCTTCTGAATTTACTTCTAATTACTCATGTTTGTTCACTTCAAGGGCATGGTATCTACTCCTTAAAGTATTGTTTCCCTAAGCCAAGAATTAGGCATGGTATCTACTCTAATTCGTTTCTTCCCCTAAGTATTTTAGCATGGTATCTACTAAGTTATACTTAACAAAAGCATAAGCACAGTGGAAACGAACAAACACTTAAAGTTCTAGAAATTGGTATCAGATCTAGATCCTTTAAGTTGATTGAACCAAGAATCCTAAAGATTCCCTTGTTACAAGTTATGAGCACGAGATACGGGTCGTCTCAATATGCTCATATAACAGATTCAGATTTCTAACTCACAGACTTGATAATATCAGACTCTGTATGGCAGTCGACTGGCTCTCACCTTCAGTCGACTGTACTTATAACTCCTGAACAAGTTTGACTGTTATCAATCTATATCAATTCAATTAGATTCAATCAATAAGTAAAATAGAAGGATTCAAAAGAACATAGCACTACATAACTACGGCTTCGATCTACCCAACTATGAAATTAGTTCCACATAATAATACTTTTATTGCTTAACAAGTTCAAATACATGATCAACATCAAAGAATAAAGAGAGAAAAAATAAACTAATGGATTCCGGCAATATGGTCGACTGGCTGTCACACAGTCGACTGCCTTCGAGTTGCTGGGTCTTCTTTCTCCTTCTTGGATGTTGATGGAATGAAGCACTGGTTGATGACTTGATGGTTGGGAACTCTGAGATTAAGTTGCGTCCAAGAGATGTGTATATGCTACAGATGATCTTTTCTGATATTTATAGAGTACGGCTGAGAATTAGGGTTTCCCCTTTTTTAGGGAAAAATCTTCTTGATTTGATGATTTATGTCTTTCTCTTTTCTTCTTTCTTTCCTTATCTGTTCACCACGTGCTCTTGCCAATTTCCAGTCTCTAGATTTGATTCGTTGCATAAGATCTGGTTTCAAATAGATTCGGAATTAGATTTGGGTGAATCTTCGAATATCTTATCTGTTTACTCCGCCGCAGACCAGTCGACTTGTCTTCGAACCAGTCGACTGAGTCGAGACTCCTGAAGATTTCCTATTTGATCATACCAGTCGACTGGTTTTGGGAGTAAGTTGACTGTGACGAGAGTTGTGGAAAATCAGCTTCTCTTGTCCAGTCGCCTGTGTTGGGGAACCAGTCGACTGATCCTCTGCAGTTTGCTGTGTATTATCCTTGAAGTCCTGAATCTGCTTCGTTTTGCTGTTATAAGCTGTTTCCTGTGGAAAAGAGAAAATAGGAGTTAAATACCACATATAGAGCTTTTAAATGTCTAATTATAACAAGATTATTGCTCTAGAAAGTGAATAATATTGTGTTCATCACCTACACCTCATTCATGGGGGCCCAATGGGGGGCTCCTCCAACTCCTCTCGAAAGGCGTTTATAAGGAAAGTTAATTCGGTTTGCACCACACCTCCCCCTAAAGGCCTCGGAGTGCCTGTCACATTTTCAGATGAAGACCTTGAGGGTGTCCGAACCCCCCATTGTGATGCGCTTGTCATCAACCTCCATATGGCGAACTTTAAAGTGGAAAGGATCCTGGTGGACAATGGCAGCTCCATTAACATCCTTTTCCTCGCCGCTTTCAAAGGCCTCAAACTATCCCGGGACAGACTTAAGCCCGCCGGCTACACACTCCATGGGTTCACGGGAGTGCCAGTGACTATTGAAGGGGTGATCACCCTCGACGTAACCGCTGGCAAAACTCATACTATCCGAACAGAGTCGATGGACTTTATGGTCGTGGATGTCCCTGCAGCTTACAATGTCATTTTGGGTCGGCCCGGCTTAGCTGCTCTCGAAGCCTTCCCCTCCGCTTATCACCTCAAGATGAAATTCCCCACCCGGGCAGGAGTAGGAGAAGTAAAAGGCAATCAGGAAACAGCCCGCAGATGCTACATGACCTCTAATATGGGTCCAGTCCTCTCCCTCGAAACTCTTGAAATCCCCCAAGATGCTGTCCGACCAACGTCCGAGCCAGTGGATGAGTTGGCGGAAGTGCTCTTCTCTGAGCAGGATCCGAGCCGAAAGTTCTTTGTTAGCAAGACCCTCCCATCTGCCCTATGCTCCGACATAGTCCAGTGCATCCGTAGGAACCACGACCTCTTTGCTTGGTCGGCCGCAGACATGCCCAGAATTTCCGAAGAGCTTTTAGTCCACCACCTCAGCGTCGCTCCGGGGTCCAAACCGGTCCAACAGAAAAGGCGCAAGTTCGCTCCCGAACGCCAGCAAGCTATAAAAGAGGAGGTGGACAAACTTTTGAAGGCTCGGTTCATACAAGAGGTCAATTATCCCGAATGGCTCTCGAATGTAGTGATGGTGAAGAAGTCCAATGGGACCTGGAGGATTTGTATCGACTTTACCGACCTCAACAAGACATGCCCCAAAGATCCATTCCCTCTTCCAAGCATCGATACTTTGATTGACGCTACATCGGGCCATGAACTCCTCAGCTTCATGGATGCCTTCTCAGGCTACAATCAGATTCGTATGTTTCCCCCGGATATCCCGAAGACCTCCTTTGTAACCGATCAGGGCCTCTATGCTACAGGGTAATGCCCTTCGGTTTGAAGAATGCAGATGCCACTTATCAACGCCTCGTCAACAAGGTTTTTCAAGCACAGATCGGCCAGAATATGGAGGTATATGTTGATGATATGCTTGTGAAGAGCGTCCACGGGGCCGATCATGTGGCCGATCAACAAGAGGCGTTTGACATACTCAGGAAGCACGATATGAGGCTCAATCCGAACAAATGTGCATTTGTAGTCTCGTCAGGGAAATTTCTAGGCTTCATGGTCAGCCAAAGAGGAATCGAGGCCAACTCCGAGAAGATCAAAGCCATATTGGACATGGCTCCCCCGAAGAATGTTAAAGAGGTCCAAAAGCAAAGAGGTCCAAAAGCTAATAGGTCGCCTTGCAGCCATAGGGCGTTTCCTTTCCAAGTCAGGGGAGAAGTGTCTTCCCTTCTTCAAATCTCTCAGGGGGGCCAAAGGTTTCGAGTGGGGTCAGCAGCAACAAGATTCATTCGACAAGCTAAAGGCTTACCTAGTCAATCCTCCTCTCCTCAGCAAACCTATTCCAAGGGAAGCCCTCTACCTCTTCTTAGCCGCCTCAGAGCAAACCCTCAGCACTGTCCTCGTGAGGGAAGAAGATAAGACTCAAAAGCCCATCAATTACGTGAGCAAGGTACTTTGGGATGCCGAGCTCCGCTACCCAAGGATAGAGAAGATGGCATACGCCTTAGTCATGGCCGCAAGAAAGCTTCTCCCATATTTCCAGTCCCATTCGGTGGTCGTTCTTACCGACCAACCGCTGAAGCAAGTCCTCCACAAGCCAGAGACCTCCGGTCGTCTCATGAAGTGGTCTATCGAGCTGAGCCAACACGACATATCGTACAAGCCTCGGACTGCAATCAAAGCTCAGGCCTTAGCTGAATTCATCGTTGAGAGTACCATCCCCGAGGTCAGCTAAGCAATGAAGGGACCGCCTGTCTGGTCAGTTTACGTAGATGGATCCTCTTGTAATGAGGGAAGCGGAGCCGGGGTCATTCTGGCCGGCCCGGATGATTTCGTCCTCCAGTACTCCCTCCGCATCAACCTCAAGGCCTCTAACAATGAAGCAGAATATGAAGCACTCATAGCCGGCCTCGGAATGGCTCGCAATGCAGGGGCGCAGTGCCTCCGGATCTTTAGCGACTCTCAGCTGATCGTAAATCAGGTCCTAGGCGAGTACGAGGCACGAGATGACCGAATGGTTAAGTACCTAGCCATGGTTAGGAATCTCATGGCCCTATTTGAAGAAGCACTCATCCAGCGAATCCCCTTAGAAGAGAATTCCCAAGCCGATGCCCTCTCCAAGCTAGCCTCCTCCTCCCTCCAAGGTCTAGAGCAGACCGTCTTAATCGATGTGCTCCTGAAGCCAAGTATAGAGGATGAAACTTCCGACTCGATGGAGTCGCTACCTGTCCTGCTTCAAGATAATTGGATGAAACCCCTGGTAGAATTCCTAAAGGATGGGCTCCTCCCCGAAGACCCTAAAGAAGCTCGTCGAGTGAGAACCCGAGCAGAGCGATACACACTTATCGAGGGCATCCTATACAAGCGCTCCTTCACACAGGTAGACGGCAGGCCTTATTTGAGATGCCTCTCCCCGGAACAAGCTGATTACGCCCTGCAAGAGCTCTACGAAGGCATCGGCAGGGCACATTCAGGGTCCAGATCCCTATCCCAGAAAGTGATGAATTATGGATATTTCTGGCCCACTCTCCTACAAGATGCCGAACTGCACGTTCGGCAATGCAGCTCTTGTCAGAAGTACTCCAACTTCCGTCGCCTCCCATAAGCTCCACTCACCTCCCTATCAAGTCCTATCCCTTTCGCAATGTGGGGGATGGATTTACTAGGGCCATTCCCACCAGCTCCCGGCCAGCTCAAATTCTTAGTCGTGGCAATCGACTACTTCTCGAAGTGGATAGAGGCCGAGCCCTTGGCCACAATCACCGAGAACAAAGTACTTCAGTTCTTCTGGAAGAACGTTATCTGCCGATTCGGTGTCCCTCGAGTCCTCATAACAGACAACAGAACCCAATTTACTGGGGCTACCTTCCGAGCTCTATGTGAAGACCTCGCCATCCAACAACGTTTCTCCTCCATCTCCCATCCACAGTCGAATGGTCAAGTGGAGAATGCTAACCGACAGATCCTCTCCGGTATTAAGAAGAGGCTGAATAAGTGCTCTAAAGGTTTATGGGTCGATCAGCGCCCTAACGTGCTGTGGAACTACCGCACCACGAAACGGACCCCCATAGGAGAGTCTCCATTCAACCTCATGTATGGGTCCGAGGCTGTGATCCCATTGGAAGTCGGCATACCTTCTCCTCACCTTCTTGCCTACGAAGAAGAACAGAATGCCAGAGAACTTCGGGCAAACTTAGACTTGGTCGACGAGCTACGGGAAAGAGCGTCAATCTACCAACAGAGTTATCGGAGGAGGATCGAGTTGGCGTACAATAAGAGAGTCCGTCCTACCAGCCTCAAAGAAGGGGACTTGGTCCTCAGAATGTTAGCAATCTCTTTTCCTGGTCAGAAGAGTAAACTAGCTCCAAATTGGGAGGGACCTTACAAGATCACCAAAGTAGTTCTGCCCGGGACATATCGTCTAGAAGACCTCGAAGGCAGAGAGATCCCCAGGACTTGGAATGCCGACCATCTTTTGAAATATCAAAAGAGAGCATTAATGCCTCTCTAAGTATTCTGGGATGTCGAACCGTTCCTCTCCTTTTACTTGTATTTTTTCCTTTATTTCTCTTATGTAATAACGACTCGCAACTTAGAAGCAGCCAACTATTAGTTATCAATAAAGAAAGTTTTTTCATGTTTTACTTATAAAATTGCTTGTATCTCTCTGCTTTTACTCTTCACCCTAACGACGAGTTCGGAGTCCAACACTTGGCTTGACTCTTCTTCGCAAGCTCGCTCTTAAGCGGGCTAGAAGGGGTTCGCCATTCGGAATTGCTCCCACAACCGTTGAACAAACTCTAACGACGAGTTCGAAGTCCAACACTTGGCTCGACTCTGCTTCGCAAGCTCGCTCTTAAGCGAGCTAGAAGTGGTTCGCCATTCGGAATTGCTCCCACAACCGTTGAACAAACCCTAATGACGAGTTCAGAGTCCAACACTTGGCTCGACTCTGCTTCACAAGCTCACTCTTAAGCGAGCCAGAAGTGGTTCGCCATTCGGAATTGCTAACACAACCGTTGAACAAACTCTAACGACGAGTTCGGAGTCCAACACATGGCTCGACTCTGCTTCGCAAGCTCGCTCTTAAGCAAGCTAGAAGTTGTTCGCCATTCGGAATTGCTCCTACAACCGTTGAACAAACTCTAACGACGAGTTCGGAGTCCAACACTTGGCTCGACTCTGCTTCGCAAGCTCGCTCTTGAGCGAGCTAGAAGTGGTTCGCCATTCGGAATTGCTCCCACAACTGTTGAACAAACTCTAATGACGAGTTCGGAGTCCAACACTTGGCTTGACTCTGCTTCGCAAGCTCGCTTTTAAGCAAGCTAGAAGTGGTTTGCCATTTGGAATTGCTCCCACAACCGTTGAACAAACCCTAACGACGAGTTCGGAGTCCAACACTTGGCTCGACTCTGCTTCACAAGCTCGCTCTTAAGCGAGCCAGAAGTGGTTCGCCATTCGGAATTGCTAACACAACCGTTGAACAAACTCTAACGACGAGTTCGGAGTCCAACACTTGGCCCGACTCTGCTTCGCAAGCTCGCTCTTAAGCAAGCTAGAAGTGGTTCGCCATTCGGAATTGCTCCCACAACCGTTGAATAAACTCTAACGACGAGTTCGGAGTCCAACACTTGGCTCGACTCCGCTTCCTTAAGCACTCCAAGTTACCGAGCCGAGTGGACGAGGTACCGACCTCCACATATGGAGAAAAATGCCACCGAACCAGTTTCACCATCGGATTATCTCAAAATTCGTGCTAGAGCATGATGCACGGCTCAGATCACACCACTTCTCCACAAAACAACAAGATAACGTTTTCTTGGAATCTGAGCCTCTTGTCTCGTGATTCGCACCATAATCATGATCCACCGCCAGATTAAGCCACGTAGCTCGGCCATAAATCCGAGCTACCTAACTGTCGAAGAGCGAAAAGACTTCGGCACACCCCGAGTAAAAGCAAAAATTCTACAGCTAGAACGAATAAAAGGAGCTAACTTTTGGTTCTTATGGTTCGTTTCAAAAGTAAAGTAACTACGGCACAAAAAGCGAGCAGACGAACTCCAATTTTATTAAAACAACTTAATATTTTTACAAGGCAAGGTTACTACAAAAAGGCACTACAAAAACTCGAGAGCCCGGTACAACTTTATCAACGCCTCTTCGGAATGGGGACATTCCGATTCAGAGACACTCGGGGTCGGCGTCGCTTAACCTTCGAGCTTGTCTCTAGGCCGACGAACCGAGATGCGTCTTCGCCACTAACTCTAATGGTGGCTCCGACTGAGGCTCCGCTCGAGGAAACTGCTACGCCACTTTGGGCATCGGCCGCAGTCCGACCTGTGACGGGAGGACGAGTCGCGAGCTCGTAAAAAGAGATCCCTCGCTCGCACTCCTCGCGGGTACACGAGGTGCTGCGGACGTTAATCCTCACGAGCTCAGGCTTAAAACGAGTGACCTCCTCCTCGAGCTCGACGATCCTATCTTTCAAGGTGGCGTCCTTCACCGATATCTTGAGCCGAGGGAGTTTTGCCGAGCCCGGGTACTCAGCACTATCAGATATGATACGACGCAAGTTGGTCACCTCGATGCTCTTGTCGACTGTAACCCTTTGCAACTGCTCGACCTTTGTTGCGAGCTCGTCTAGCTTGGCCAGCACCGAGGCCAACTCTTCTTCCTTAGCCGAGAGTTCTTCCTCGGCTATCCACAAGTGATGCACCTCGGCTAGTAATTCGCTGTTCTTCTTCTCCACGTTGAACAGCACTCTCCGGATCAGCTCGATCTCGCCCTCGAGACGAGCTTCGCGAGACCACTTGAATAGTTCTGCACGACGCCGAGCTGCTGCGGTGTCCGAATCAAGTTCGAAGATCTGAAAGACGAGGGCATCACATTGAAAGAATATATCCGAGCCAGACACTTAGACAAATTCAAAACAAAATTTTCGAAATGAAGCCTTTTCATTCACATCAAAAGAGCGGTGGCCAGTCCGCTATAAGGCTTACACAAAAAGAAAAATTACAAAAACAAAAGAATCAGGGATCCACCTGGGGCGGCAGCTCAGATACCGGCACCTCGCCAGATGGCCCTTTGTCCCTCGTCACCTCGGTTGGAGGATCGGTCGATGCGGTCTTGGGGTCGGCTGGCACCTCCCCATCCCGAGGTTCATTCCCCTCTTCCCAATCGTCGTCTTCTTCAACCTCTTCGCCTTCATCCTCGCTGCCAGGCCACAGCTGGTACCCAACTCTCTGAAAGCCGGGGACTCGAGCCTAGACATGGTCGAGCGCCCTGGCGTAGGACTTCTTCATATTTCCAGCCATGTGCTTCTTCGCCTCGGCTTCGACCTCCGCCCTTATCACTACCGCCACGGCGTCCTTCTCCACCTTTGCCGCCTCCAGGGCCTTCGCCGATTCTGCCAACTCCTCGGCAGCCTTAGCAACTTTGGCAACCTCTGCGGCGAGCTGCTACTTCGTTCGCTCCAAGTCCGCCTCGAGGTCGGCGACTCGAACCGCCAAGCCATCCGAGCGACGTTGCTCTGCCTCGAGCTGCCTAACCGCCCTCGCCTTCTCTGCCCTGTCCTTGTTACGGGCGGCCTTCAGTTCCCTCTCATAGTCGGTGAATTCTTGAATAAGATGGCCGAAGCGACAGGTGGCCTGTGATAAGAAGGAGTTAGAGTCGAGCTGTGAACTTAGGCAAAATTCTTTAGAAGGGGAAAATCAAGACTTACCGACATAAGCGACCGGGCGACCTCATAGGTGTCATCGCCGGTCGTCCCCACCTTAAGAGCAGCTCGGTCCTTTGGGGTCGCGAGATGCTTCACGGCCTGCATACACATCTGCGAGTCGCCGAGGAAGCCGTCATGGTTCTTCACAAGCCAGTCTGGGACGAACAGCTTCTTGTGCTGCTCGGTCTGAATCTCCTCGGCCTAAGTGGTCAGGGGATGGGCCTCGAGCGACAGCGCCGCCAAAACGGAGAAGGTCTCACCGGCCACGGCAGACGAAGCAGGGGCCGAGGGGTCGGCGGGAACAGCCACCACCAACGATGGAGCTTGAGTAGCAGGGGCAGGGTCGACGACTACCGAGACAGCCTTGGTAGGGCGGCCGGACGAAGGACCCGTGCCCGTCCTTTTCCTCTTCCTACCGTCGGCAACCTTGCCTCGCTCATTCATCATCCCCAGGAAATCCATCTTCGGCGCTTCTGTTCCGAACAACAAAAAACAAGTTAGAAAAACGAACAAGAAACTTAAAAGATAAAAAAAATTGCGACAAGATGTCAGGGGCATACTCGGGTCAATCAGACTAAGGCCCAACCCGTGTAGCACCTCCTCGGTCATTTCTCTCCAACTCAACATTTGGAGAGCAATGAGCTTCGCTGCCACCTCCTCCTCGGCCGCAATCAGCACCGGGTCGACCCTTGCGAACTTCGGCACCTCTACCTTCCACCGTTTCGGAAAGTCCAGCGTTGAGGGCCCCTTCAATAGAAAAAACTTCTCCTTCCAACCTTTTATCGAATCCGGATTCTCTATGAGCCTAACGCCTTTCCGAGGTGACAGGTAGTAGCGAAGCTCGGCCTTATTCATCCGGTGGATTCGATACAGGCTCCGGAGGACCACCAAGTCAGGCTCGACCTCAGTGATGCGGCACTGCAGCAAGAAGGCGAGCACGTGGTGCCAGGAGTTCGGCATAAACTGGGTCAGTGCTAGGAAATACCACTGAAGTACCCTTAATACGAAGGGATGCAGAGGGAAGCGCAAGCCGGTGCTCAAAGAGTCGAAGTCGAACACACACGTATCCGGTGACAGTACAGAGTTCGTCCGCATCCCAGGGCCAGGGAGGATTAGCTAGTACTCCGGAGGGATGGCGAACCCCTTTCTGATCCGGAGCAGGTCCTTCTCAGTTAATACCGAGGCAATGAAGTCCACCTCGGTAGTCTCTTTTGGGTTGTTTTACTCGTACACTGCCGACCTACCAACGATCGCCTTCTTCAGAAGATCACCCTCGTACTGCCTAATTCCGGCATGGCCGGACAGCACACTAGAGTACCGGCCCGACTCAGGGGCTCGCCTCTCAGTCTCCACGATCTCCTCGACTACAGGAGACTGGGCCACTACCTTCTTCCTCTTCTCCTCGGCCACGGATGATCCTACCAACTCCTTCCCCTTTCTCCGGCTCACTACTTGCCTCCTCTTCTCGGCACTACTATCGTCCGAGGACGAGGCCTCACTTCCCGAGTTTATCCCTGACATCTTTAAAAAAGTATAGGGTAAATACACTGACCTTGATATGACGTGGCCTTGAAGTGACGTTCACGGTCGGAATTAGATCACCGGAAATCGCCTGGCCCACGCGACAGCTAGCGCAACCACCTAAGAGCACAAATCGTCGCTAGCAGAGCAAACTGAGAGTAAAAGTAAAAATTAGGAAGTAAAAATGAGAATGAGCCAAGGGGTGAAGGGGGGTGAGAATTTATAACCTCAAAGTGACGTTTGGGCTCCCTAGGCAGTTAAGGGCCCACTAAGAGAAGGCAAAACGACAAAACGGAGAGTTGCGACGTTTCAAGACAAGAGCTCTTCAAATTCGCTTAACTATATTACTCGGCCACCGGGGTGCTTGGCCGAGCTACCGAACAGCATGGTTTAGCAACCGAGCTACTGAGTGGAAGAGCTATCCGCTGAACCTACAGTGAGCCTCGCCGAGCTACCGAGCCGAGGTGCCGAGGTACCGACCTCCACATATGGAGAAAAATTCTGCCGAGCCAGATTCACCGTCGGATCGCTCCAAAATTTGTGTCGAAACTTGATGGACAGTTCAGATAGCGACACACCCACAAAACGACAAGATAACGTTTTCTCGTGATCTGAACCACGTCCTTGTGATTCACGCCGTGATATACGCTCAGGATCGTGCCACGTAGCTCGGCAGATCCCAGCGCTCCGAGCCGAGCTGCAAAAGGAGCCGAGCCGAGGTGCCGAGGCACTGACCTCCACATTTAGAGAAAAATTCTGCCGAGCCAAATTCACCGTCGGATCGTTCCAAAATTCGTGTCAAAATTTGATGGACGGCTCAGATCGCACCATGCCCACAAAACGACAAAATAACGTTTTCTCGTGATCTGAACCCCATCCTCGTGATTCACGCCGTGATGGACGCTGAGGATCGTGCCACGTCGTTTGGCAGATCCTGAGGCTTTGAGCCGAGCTGCCGAAGAGCCGAGCCGAGGTGCCGAGGCACCGACCCTCTCACTCGAAGAAACTACTTGCCGAGCAACTTGGATCGTCCGATCCCCTAAAAAATGGTGCTCGAAGCTGATGGAGGGGCCAGATTGCGCCACGCCATAAATCGGTATTAAAAATTAGTTTTTATTTATTTTAAACGTTTTATTTGTTTAAAAATTGCGAAAAAATTGTTAAAAATTCAGGAAAATTAACTAAAAATTCTAGGAAATAATTATAAATTTGGGGGTGTATTTTCGAGCCCCTGAATGAACAATTTTTGCCTAGAATAGTTCATTAAGACCCTCGAACGACGGATTAACACTTCGCAAAATTAAATAAATAATCCGAAAAAATAGATAAAAATCACCAAATGTCCAGAAGAGCTCAAGAACAACTCATAGCACACATCCAACTCGAAAAATTACCATACTACCTCATACAAAGATTCGAAACTCCCCATTGGACTCCGATACAACCCCGTAAGCCATGGAAACAATAAAACTACTCCTCAAAGGCTGATCAAACTCAGTCTTCGGGAGTGGGGGGCTCGTGATATGGCTAAAAATAGGGTTAAATCGGGACTGTCCGAATCGGGCACGAATCTCAAAGCTTAGGGGCAAAATGGTAATTTCACCTACAAATGGGTCCGAAGTGGGTACTAGGTCTCCTTCTCAAAGATCCATTAACCCACGAACGGATCCATCTCCAGCCGGGTGTGGGTTCCAACCCGCTGCAAACCCGGTCCAGCAGGATAGAATTAGGGTTTCTGATTAATCCTAATCGACGGCCCTGATTCATATCTATCCTTTCACTGGGAATTAGGGATTACATTCCTTATTTAAACATCGGGATTACATGCCTAATCTGACCCCAACGGCGGCTATAAATATCCCCCATCCACCACCATTAAGAGGTAATCAATCTTTTGCCAAGTTACGCTCTTTCATAATCATTCCTGATTACTGACTTGAGCATCGGAGGGTGCGTCGCCGGGATCAACCCCGGTGTCTCGCACTTTTTGCAGGTGAACAACGGGAGTCAACGGTCAAACTCCGGCGGAACAGGTTTCAGGTTTGCTATTCAAGTTTTCCAAGAATCCACAAATACTATCTGTTTGCCCCCACACCAGATTTAGCGGTAACAATAGTGAAAGTAAGGTTCTTTATAGAACAGCGAGCAAAATACAGCAAGTATAGATTTCATAAACGAGCATGAAACATCACATAAAACTTATCAAAAAAGTTCACCAAAATTTTGGGTAATCCCTAACTAGATAAAGAAACACTGACCAAAGTTTTGGATCAAAATAATATATGTAGCATCAGTATCAAAATCATTTAATCATCAAAATCATTGAAAAACAAAATCTGAAAAAGATCGACATCTCTGTAGTAAAACAGTCATAATTCAGTCATACGAAAACAAAATCGAGCAAGGTCAAAGGGGTTTGAAAGTAGACAAAATTATCTAAAACTTATGTTTTATACCGAAATTGAGATACTGACTTCAACCTAGTCCAAAACAGCAAACAAAACAGAACAGCGACAAAAATACAGATTTTTCCCTTAAGAACAAAATCAACATGGATTCAATGATTCAAGAAAATTGGTCCAAACACATCCAAACATGAAATTGAGTCTACCAAACATCTAAACATCATGAATTAGGGTTATTAACATGTCCACGCCAAGAATTTCACATGGGTCTCAACCAAATCACGAATTCACAGAAAAGTCTCACATACACGATCAAAAATCAAGAACGGGCGAATCCTAGGTTAATTCATGTCCATATGGTGTCGTGAGTCATCTATGGTCATATTTTCACTATAGAGACAAAACCCATCAAGCAAAATACAAACAAGAGTCGTCTCTAGACCCAACTACACTATACATGAACTTTTTGACTTGTATCAAACAAATGAATTGGAGTACAAGTTACTTGCCTTAATTTGGGGATGAAGAACGATGCAAACAAGAATAGAAGAAAAACCCACGAACGAAAATTCACTAATCCACGAATCCAAGCAACAAGCGCGAAAATCTCCACACGAACGAAACTCCCAAAAGCGCACGACGATCAAAGTGGTTAGCAGCCACAAGAGAACACCACGAGAGAGTGCTAGGGTTTGTATATAGTGCAAGAGGGTTGCTATGGTGGTGAGGTGAAGGATCAGATGGACAAGGGAGATGGGCTCGGGTTGGATGGGTGTCGGGATGGGGGATGCCGGAGGTGGGTGGTGGTCGGCCTGGTGGTGTGAAGGCAGGACGGGAGGGGATGAGGTCAGGCCGGTGGTGCTCGGCCTGGGTGTGTAGCCGCAAGGAGAGGGAGAGAGGGGGCCGGGTTGTGTAAGAGTTAGGGAGAGATGAATTAGGGTTAGGGTTTAGAGGGAGAGGGGAATATATAGGGTTGTAGGATGTGGGTTAATGGGTTAATGGGTATTAGGAGTAGTATTAGGTTTACAAATGGGTTTTGGGTCAAATAGAAATAGGAATGCAAATAGGATTGGGAAATATAGGACAACCAAAATACCACCACAACAACGCCCACAAACAAAAAACAAAAAAAAAAGATATAATACAAAGACGAGACCAAATGAATGGAAAGATGAAAGTAAATGAAAAACGGAACAAAAGAGATAATCAATCAAACACATGGAGCTCAAACAGAAATAAAATGAATATATATTGAAAACAACTCCAATATATGGTTCAGAAAAATACAAGAGAGAAAAATACACCAAAACGAAAAATACAGTCAGAAAAATACACAAAATAAAAAATAGGGGTTACAATAGATGTTCCTTCTAATGGCCGACTTCTCGTGGACCTCGTCAAGGTCATCGAGGATGGCTTCCAGGCTTGTGGAGTTGGAACTTTCATCAAAATTTACAATGCGGGGATAGGGAGGCTAACCTCCAGAGGGATGATCGCTTCGTCTCCGTAAGTTAGGTTGAATGGGGATTCGCCTGTTGGGACCCTTTTGGTAGTTCAGTAGGCCTACAGAATGCTCGGTAGCTCTTCTACCCACAACCCTTTCAACAAGTTGTCCAAGCACTTCTTCAGTCCATCCAGGATCTTCTTGTTGGTGTTCTCGGCCTGACCATTAGACTGGAGGTGTGAGATTGAAGAGAACCTTTGCTGGATCCCCAAGTCGGTACAGAACTTGCAGAAGTTTTTGCCAGTGAATTGAGTTCCATTGTCGGTTATGAGTATCCGAGGGATACAAAATCGGCAAATGATGTTCTTCCAAAGGAATTGCTGCAACTGATAGTCGGTAATGGTGGTGAGTGGTTCAGCCTTGACTCACTTGGTGAAATAGTTTATGGCGACGATGAGGAAGTGTTTCTGTCCAGTTGCTATTGGAAAGGGGCCGATCAGGTCCATTCCCCATGTAGCGAAGGGGACCAGATTGGCCAACGATTTTAGCTCGGCTTGGGGAGCATGTCGGATGGAGGAATACTTTTGATAGTGGCGACATTTCCTCACAAGGTCTGAGCGTCTTGAGAGGGTTAGCCAATAGTACCCCTGGTTGAGTTTTTTTTTGCAAGCGCTCTGTTTCCTATGTGGTAGTTGCCGAACCTTTCATGCATTTCCCCTAACACGTACTTGGCTTCCTGGGGACTTAGACAGCGGAGGTAAGGTCTCCCATCTGCTTTAGTGTATGAGCATTTGAAGAGTGCACCGTTGATCAGTGCAAACCTCTCTAAACGGACTCGAAATCTTCTGGCTTCGAATGGATCCTGGGGTAGTTCACCGGCCCTTAGGAAGTTCAGAATTGGAACCATCCAAGTGGTCTCTCCCACAGCTGGGTCGATGCAGTTGACCTAGGGAGGCACAGCTACCACGATGTTGCGTTTTAGGAGGACCTCCACTAATACAGTGTGATCTAATCCTTCAAAGGAGGAGGAGGCCAGCTTGGAGGGGGCATCGGCCTGGGTATTTAGTTCTCAAGGAATCCGAGTCATTGTCGTTTCCGAGAAATCTAAGAGGATAAGGCAAACATGCACCAGGTACTGGATCATTCGGGAGTCACGAGTCTCGTACTCCAGAGATCTAATTGACCACAAGATGGGAGTCACTGAAAACCCTTATGTGTTTGGATCCTACATTTCGGGCCATGAGGAGTCCTGCAATCATTACCTCATATTCCGCCTCGTTGTTGGAGGCCAAAAAGTTGAGACAGAGAGAGTATTGGAGAATAAAGGCATCCAGTCCCTAAGTATGACCCCTGCTCCGCTCCCGCCTTCGCAAGATGATCCGTTAATATAGAGTTCCCACTCCAGCTCACCTTCTTGTGTTCCGGGGACATTAGGAATAGTACATTAGATTATAAATTCAAAAAGCACATGGCCCTTGATAGCAGTTTGGGCTTGTAGCTGATGTCGTGCTAGCTTAACTCAGTGGACCATTTGATCAGACGGCCTGACATCTTGGGTTTGTGGAGCACTTGTTTGAGGGGTTGATCCGAAAGGACCTGAATGGGTGGGCCTAGAAATATGGGCGAAGCTTTCTTGCTGCCATTACGTGTGCATAGGCCATTTTCTCTACCTTAGAGTACTGGGACTTGGCAAAATGGAGAACTTTACTGAAGTAATAGATTGGCTTCTGCAACCGCTTTTGTCCCGAACTAAGACAGCACTGGGTGCGTGTTCGGAAGCAGTGGGGTAGAGGGAGAGTACTTCTTTTGGCTCGTTGTTGTGAGGAGCGAAGGATTAGCCAAGTATACATTAAGAATGGTAGTGACTTCTCCATGGATTTAGAGAGAAAGCGACCAATGGCTGCTAACCGACCGGTAAGGCGCTGCACTTCCTTGATGTTTCTTGGAGGGGCCATGTTTAGGATGACCTGATTTTTTTCAGGGTTGGCATCTATCCCCCGTTGACTGACCATGAATTCGAGGAATTTCTTGGAGGTGATGCCGAAGTCATACTTTGAAGGGTTCAATCACATGTTGTCGGGTCGAAGGACCCCGAACGCTTCCTCTAGATCTTTCACATGATCTCGACCTTGGAGGCTTTTAACAAGCATGTTGCCTACATAAACCTCCATGTTCCGACCTATTTAATTTTTGAAGACCCGGCTTATGAGCCTTTGATATGTAGCTCCGGCGTTTTTCAACCCGATGGGCATGACGCGGTAGCAATATAGCCCTTGGTCGGTTATGAAAGCAGTCTTGGGAATGTCCGGAGGGTACATTCTGATTTGGTTGTAGCTTGAGAGCTCGTGTCCGGACGTCGCGTCGATAAGGGCATCGAGGCTCGGGAGGGGGAAAGAATCATTCGGGTAAGCCTTGTTGAGATATGTGAAATCAATGCAGATCCACCACTTCCCATTGGTCTTCTTGACCATCACAACATTGGCTAGCCATTCGGGGCAACTCACTTTCTGAATGAAGCTGGCAGAGAGGACTTTTTGTACCTCCTCCTTGGCCACCTGTAGCCGATTAGAGGCGAACTTACGCTGCCTCTGTTGCACTGGTTTGTAGTCTGGGTGAACGCTTAGTTTGTGTATTATAAGATCCTCGGAGATTCTCGGCATATCCGAGGGTACCCAATAAAATTGAGTCAGATGCAATTGATGATCTCTCGGCTTAGGTCTGGAGGAAAGGATCGACTCACTTGGAGGCATTTGGATGGGTCATCTTCAGAGAATGGGATCTCTTCCAGCTCATCGACCGGCTCTAAACCGATCATACTCCTTTCAAAGGGGAGGTCAACCGCATTAAGGGGCAAGACTGCCACTCCCATAGCGGCCATGTAGCAGGTTCGGGCGGCCTCATGGTTATCTCGGACAACACCTACCCCTTGTTTAGTGGGGAACTTCATCTTCATATGGTACGCCGAGGGTACCGCCCGGAAGGATGCGAGTCCGAGTCTACCGAGGATGGTGTTGTAAGCGGCTTGGACATTTTCCCCCACGAAGTCCATGGTTTCGGTTCGGGAAGTCAGAGCCTATCCGGCTGCTATCCGGCTGAGACATCGAGGGCTACGATTCTCTTGATTTGAACGACTCTTGAGAACCCCTAGAGTGTGTACCCCGCCGGATTCAACTTTTCCCTAGGGAGTTTTAGGGTGTCGAAGGCTACTAGAAACAGAACATTCACCAAAATCCCATTGTCAATCAGGGGTCGGCAAACCTCGTGATTTGCTAAGCCGAGGCTAATGACGAGGGCATTGCAATGTGGGAGTCGGACACCCTCGAGGTCTTCATTCGAGAACGAGATCGATAGCCCCCAACCCCTGGGGAGAGGTCGTTGGTGGGTCGTGTTGACTTTTCGGATGAAAGCCTTACGGAAGGTGTTAGAGTCTCCGCCCATTGGTCTCCCATGAACGCAGTGGAGAATAGTTAGTCCGTCGACTCCGATGGGTAAGGGCCCGTTGCATGATGCTTGTCCACTCTTTGAGGAGGGGAGAATCGTCTGGTATTTTGAGTAAACTCAGTCAGGTAGCCTATCTCAATGAGTGCTTCGATCTCCTCCTTGAGATCCCAACAACTATCGGTCTCATGGCCGTGGTCCCGGTGGAATCAGAGTAGAATCTTCGAACCCTTCTCCTATTGTTGTTGGTGGATGGTGGTGGATATGTGACTTTCCCTTTGTCCTTAATCTTCATGAGGATGGTCGAAACATTCGCCGTGAGTGGGGTGAATCTCTCGAACAGAGGGACAGGAGGCAGACGTCTCTGGCCAATAGGGTCCTTTTGTGATTTTTTTGGGTCCTCAGACTCATCGGCCTTCATTTTCCCCTTCGTTAGGGGTTTTTTCCCACCACTGGGATGAAGAGCTTCCTCGGCCCGAATATATTTTTCGACCCTGCGAAGGTGATCGGGGAAATCGATGGGAGGTTTCTTGGTGAGGGATGCCTTAAGCTGGTCATGGCAGACATTATGTCGAAACGGCACCGAGGCGACCCCGGCATTAAGGGAGTAGATTGACCTGGCTTTGGCTATGAATCTGCAGACGAAGACTCGGAGGGGCTCTCCATCCTTCTGTCTTAGGTCCAGAAGGGAAGCGCTCGTTTTCTCTGCCTTGTGACTGGTCACAAAGTGCGCGAGGATATTTTCTTCGAGCTGGTCGAAAGTGAAAATCGAGCCAGGGATGAGCTTCGAATACCATTCCCGAGCCGGTCCACGTAGAGTGGTAGAGAAGGCGCGACATAGGAGAGGATCCGAGACGTTGTGAATCATCATAAGTGTTTTGAACCCCTCTATGTGATCAGCAGGATCTGTCTCCCCGTTATATGTGTCAAACTGTGGAGGCTTGAAACTCCTCGGAATAGGGGCGTCGTGGATTCAATCGGAGAAGGGGGGTTTGGATGGTTGATGACCCCGGCCGAGTTGTCCCCCGTTCTCGCCTATCCGTGCGATACGGTCTTCCATCTCTTAGAGTTGCCTTCGGAGGTCGTCCTGCCGATTCCCGGATCGGGTCGACCCGTGGGATTCTTCTTCTTCGGAGTCTTCGATTTGTTCGTCGCCTGATGGTCATTCGTCCCGGACTCTTCCGTAGAGTGCTCGCAGGACTTCGGTCTGGAACTCTTGGAACTCGGCACGCGTGACGTGACCCTCTCTACCGTAGTCATTAGGACGTTGGAGATCTCTTGGGGAGTGGCTATGCCGTTGATCTCGGCCTCAGAACTGAAGAACACAAGTGATATTAACACACAATAAATCTGATGCACATTTATTTTAGAAGCATGACAAATCGATTTCTATGTTGCATCTTCATCTATTCATCTAGTCTATTTAATCTAGCATGCATTCATACTCAAATTAATTTACCAATCACATTTTAGATTACACAAAGCAATCATCTAACAATTTTATGCATCAAAATAACTACATTAGAAATTAAAGAGACACCCACCTAATTGAAGAATTTCCTAGAGTAGGACGCGCTCGGAGCCGGTCCTTGCGTACGGATTCTTGGTCCGCTACCTCCACGATCCCTGGGTGTTCGCGGGCTACGGATCAGTAGGGGAGGAGGGATTGAAGGCCCTGCAGCGGCGATGCTCTTGGTTTTGGGGGCCATGAGAGCGGGTCACTTCGAACAAGAACGTGGGTTGGGAATATGATTGATCTGCGGAATTCCCATGGACAGCACCAATCTGTTGCGGTTTTTTTCTTGGGGTGTGGGAGCAACACATAATGTGAGTTCTTAGATTCGAGAAAAAACGCAATGATCCTATCCTCCGCTTTAGTTCCGGGAGAGTATTGAATGGGTCTGATGATGGATGACCGCTTCACAGACCTGCAAAATGAAGTCTGTAACACCGAGAGTATTCCTGGTGATAGACCCTCCGATGCTTAAGTCAGAAGACATCTATTTAGTGGAGGAGATTCAGTAGCAAAAGATTCATTACCTGTTACGGTACAGTCTATGCTGTGTTTATAGGTTCTGAGAGAAATTCGTTACCCCTAGATCCTAGGGCAGTATCGAAATCTCCTTAATCCCAGATCTGTGATTGATTATTCCCTTGATTTTAGGGAGAGCGGTTACGGCATAACCGGTGGAGCATCCGGAACGGTGGACAATTCTTCCGAGCATGTGACTGGGCCTATGGAAGGCCCGTAGATCTCTCTGGCCTGTGCCCGTAGAGAGGTTGATGTTGAGCACAGTTTAATGCTTCGCGATTCATGCCTGATGCGGTTTGTTTTTGGTCGCAGTGTGGATGCACCAGGTGTGAGTTCGGACTCAATTTGTAATGAGGGAAGAGTGCGACACGGGACGACGAGCAGGAAGCTCACTTCGGCGCTTGAGGATCGGCTCGGATCGCCTCACCTCGAGTACCTGCAGACCGTCCTGAAACACCGGGGTTTATCCCGGCGGCGGACCCTCCGACGATCTAGTCAGTTTCTGTGAGAGAGTAGCAATAACTAGGGAAATTTGGGTGGAAAAAGATTGATTACCTGAAAAGGTGGGTGAGGGTCTGGTATTTATAGGGAATTCCAACCGGGTTTGGATCCGCTTGGGGGCCGGGTCTGAACCCGAAAGCCCATGAGCCTGACGTGGCAGGAGGCCCAGGGGGTTTAGGGCTGACGTGGCAGTACCAAGAGTTGTATAGGGCTGACATGGCAAAGCCCTTGGTGGTATTTGGAGCTAACATGGCTGATCATGGGGCTCCTGTGCCCCTGGGAGAATCGGATGGCCTAGGTTGTGCCAGGTCATCTTCATTCTTTACCAGGCTGGGCGGACGGCCCGTGGGGCTGTCGTGGATCGGAGGCCGAGGGCCATCGAGACTCGTCGGATACGAGGAGACCAGTTCTGTGGGGGTGAACTTGCAGTTCGGCGCCGACCCTGTAGTGGTTCGAAGCCGAGCCAGATTGTTGTTTTTCCCATTTTTGAGCGAGAGCTGTCCTGGGCCCTGGTTGGGCCCCAGGCCATTTTTACCCTACCACACAAGCCCCCCACTCCTGCGGGGGTGCGGGAGCTAGCCGTGGAGGAGTGTTTATGGTTGTAGAAATGGGATGGTGAATCGCTGGGCCTTCATGAGGGGGCTGTCCTGATGCTAGAACGAACCTCGAGCTGGCGAGGGTTTATGGGCCGGCAAGGGTGATGGCGAGCCGTTGAGACTTCCTGAGAAGATTACCCTGGTGCTAGACCGGACCTCGAGCTGGCGAGGGATTTTGGGTCGGCAAGGGTGATGGCGAGCCGTTGAGTCTTCCTGAGAAGACTACCCTGGTGCTAGACCGAACCTCAAGCTTTCGAGGGATTATGGGTCGGCAAGGGTGATGGCGAGCCGTTGAGACTTCCTGAGAAGATTACCCTGGTGCTAGACCGGACCTCGAGCTGGCGAGGGATTATGGGTCGGCAAGGGTGATGGCGAGCCGTTGAGTCTTCCTGAGAAGACTACCCTGGTGCTAGACCGAACCTCGAGCTTTCGAGGGATTATGGGTCGGCAAGGGTGATGGCGAGCCGTTGAGCCTTCCTGAGAAGACTACCCTGGTGCTAAACCGAACCTCAAGCTTTCGAGGGATTATGGGTCGGCAAGGGTGATGGCGAGTCGTTGAGTCTTCCTGAGAAGACTACCCTGGTGCGAGACCGAACCTCGAGCTTTCGAGGGATTATGGGTCGGCAAGGGTGATGGCGAGCCGTTGAGCCTTCCTGAGAAGACTACCCTGGTGCGAGACCTAACCTCGAGCTTTCTAGGGATTATAAGTCGGCAAGGGTGATGGCGAGCCGTTGAGTCTTCCTGAGAAGACTACCCTGGTGCGAGACCTAACCTCGAGCTTTCGAGGGATTATGGGTCGGCAAGGGTGATGGCGAACCGTTGAGCCTTCCTGAGAAGACTACCCTGGTGCTAGACCGAACCTCGAGCTTTCAAGGGATTATGAGTCGGCAAGGGTGATGGCGAGCCATTGAGCCTTCCTGAGAAGACTACCCTGGTGCTAGACCGAACCTCGAGCTTTCGAGGGATTATGAGTTGGCAAGGGTGATGACGAGCCGTTGAGCCTTCCTGAGAAGACTACCCTGGTGCGAGACCGAACCTCGAGCTTTCGAGAGATTATGGGTCGGCAAGGGTGATGGCGAGCCGTTGAGCCTTCCTGAGAAGACTACCCCAGTGCTAGATCGAACCTCGAGCTTTCGAGGGATTATGGGTCGGCAAGGGTGATGGCGAGCCGTGGTGCCTTAGAAGGTTTGAGCGGAGTGGTCCGCCGTCTTTACGGAGCATTGAAGGCGCTCCGGGATCTGTGCAATGTTCCAATTTCCTAGGGGCATTAATGGCGCCGCCTAATAAATGCATGGCGCATGAGCTTCCGTCGATTGGCTTTCCCAATGTCATAATGGCCGGTCTATGGGGGAGGCTATAAGTACCCCTTCCCGCACAGCGGGTTTGATCACAACAAGGGTGGTCCATTGGCCATCAGAGGTGTCTGCTTCGGCGGACGTCTGTCTCTTGCAAAATTTTAACCCTGGTTGTGTCAGAGAGGTGGTTACTCTGCCACCCGGATCTTCTCTTGGATCTGATGGCCCTGATAAGGTAGCCAGATCTAGGGGAGATCAGGGCGAGAGGGGTAACGACCGAAATTCGGACCGGTAGATAAGGAGCCTCGGATTGGTGGTGTCTTTGCCGTCTGGATCCTTTTTCGGGTCAGACGACCCTGACACGGTTGTTTGGCCCGAGAGAGATCCAGACGGGAGGGGTATCAATTGTATTCCGGACCTGGGGCTGAAGAGCCTCGGATAGATGGGTCGTCTCCGATTGGAGGTGGGCCGATCTGCTTTCCGATAGGGCTCCAGGCGATGGTGGCTTCTGTCCCACCCTCGAACAGTTTGGGGTTTCGGCTGCAGAGGCCGTAAGCCCCGGGCTGCTCGCGGGTGAGAGGGGAGCCGACCGAGCTCTGGAGCCCGGGGCGTCTGTCGAAGGACGGTGCCTTAAATCTTAAGTAAAATATTTTCTCCGCCGAACACTTCATCCGAACCGACCCCTGTGTCTGGCTACCAGCCTGGCACTGGGTGACGTCAGCAGCGCACGTTTCGAGGATGTGGCGCGATTTTCCAGGTGGTAGTTACACGTCAATCGGTGAACAGTAATTGCAGAAATCGAGGAGTCGTTTTCATCCTCTATAAATGTCCCCACCTCTCCCCCTATCGTCCACTTCTTTCTCGCTTCTTTCTTTTTCAAAAAATCCAGGCTCGTTCCTACAGTTTGCTGCACCAGGCTTGTTCTTCCGAAGCGACCCCAGGTTAGTTGGTAAGTCTGTTTAGTTTAGGCACAGATGGACAAGGCTCAGTCTGGCTCGTCAACGTCAACGTCTAGGGGGGAAGTGAAACCCGCCTCCCAATCGACTTCGTGGGAGGAGCCCGTGCTTGAGGGGGAGTCTGTACATAATGTGGAGCCTTCCGATTCGATTTCGTGGGAGGAGCCGGTAGGCGAGGAGGAGCCAGTGTATAATGTGAGGCCGTTGCGATCTCGGAAGCCTTTTGTGGTGGAGAGTAGCGAATCTGAGGAGGGGAGTGGTAGTTCGGACGAAGTCCAGGTTCTAGAGTTGGCTTCCGAAGAGGAGGGTGGCCCGGAGGAGGGTAAAGCCGAAGGGGCTCGGATAGGAGGTCAGGGTGTGGGCTCGAGCTCCGCTCCAACTGGTCTGGGGCGATTATCTACCCCCTCGCCGGAAAGAGCCAAGAAGAAGAGGGTTCCGAAGAAGAAGGGGTCGAGGACCGGTGGCTCGAGCCAGGCGCCTGTTTACCGTAACTTGATGACAGGGTCGCCCGTACAACCGAAGCCGTTCCGTCGGTACCCCGACAATCTTTCCGATAAGGAGCTTTTTGGGGTCCAGCCGTCGTCGCCGAGTCGGAAGAGAGTAAAGATGGACACACTTCCGACCATTCTGGAGGCAGGTGACTTGGAGGCTTTGCAGCTGGCGTACCACATAGGGTCCAGCTACGAGCTCATGTTGCCGAATTCTACTGTGCGCCCGACCGACCCCCTGAGTGCTTGGTACTGCGTCTTCCCAGTGGACGCCTTCATCTCTGGGCTGAGGCTCCCGGTTCATTTGTTTGTTCGGGAGGTGTTGAATTGGGCGTCTCTGGCGCCGATGCAGTATAGGCCGAACTCCTGGAAGCAGATCATCTGCTTCGTGCTGTTGTGCGAGGAGCAGAGGGTGCCCCTTCGGTTGAATGTATTCCGAGCGATGTTGATGATCAGCTCGTCAGGGGAGTCAGAGGGAGTTTATTATATCTCGCCTCGGAGTAAGGGGAAGGTCGTGCACGGTCACCCAGACTCCATCAAGGATTGGAAGAAGAAATATCTGGTGATCCGAAGTGAGGAACCTTGGAACATCCCTACTCGATGGAACCACTCTAAGCCGAGCTATAAAACGCCGAGGCTGAGGGACCTGACGGCCGAGGAGTGGGGGTTTGTTGAGCGTCTCCGTCTATCTCATAGCATCAGCTGGCCGAAGGTGACAGAGGCCCACCTGGCGAACGTTGGACTGAGCCCGGCCGTGCTTAGTATGTAGTTGTTTCTTTCTTTTGGCTTTATTATTCTTTTGCGCTCATTGTTCTTAATGGATCTTTTTGCAGGCATGGATCCCGAATCAATCAAGGCAAAGAGGCTCGCCATGAAGAAGGAGAAGGTCGAGAAGAAGGGGGAGGCGATGAAGAGGCCGAGGGAGTCGTCCCTAGCCGTCTCGGAGGCCCAGCTCGAGCTGAGGACCAAGAGGACTCGGTCGGAGACGAGCAAGGGGGTGGCTACTTCGAAGGGCCAGGGCCAAGCGAAGGCATCCGATCTTGACAAGGGGAAAGGTCCCTTGGTCGAGGTCGAGGAAGAGGACCCGGTGGTGGTGATGTTGCGGCAACGGTGGGCACCAGATTGGTCGGTTCGGATGGGGGACTGTCTGACCGAGGAGGCCCAGGCTGTTGAGGTGGTGGAGAAGTTGGCAACCCCTCGAGACCGCAAGGAGATGGAGAGCGAGCCCGTGGAGGTGGCGTTCACGCGCCTGGCGCAGGCCACCGTGCTGGTAAGCTCGTCGACCCTATCCCCCTTGTTAATTTTACTGCGGAAGTCTTCATCTTATCTGCGTTTGTTGGTCGCAGGCTTGTGTGCAGGGGGCTAACGTAAAGAACCTCTACGAAGCGGCCCTGGCACAGGAGCGAGCTCGGGCGGATAAGAGTGAGCGGGAGATGAAGGAGATGCGGATCGAGCTCGAGGGTTCGCACAAGAGGGAGCAGAAGATGAAGCTCGAGCTCGATGCCAAGGAGGCGGAGTGGGGGAAGAGGGTGGTCTCCTTGAAGAAGAAGTTCGCCGAGGAGAAGGAGGAGTTGACGAATGCGGGTCAGATGATGGTGATCAAGGCCCAGGACGAGTGTTATGCGAAGGCCCTCAGTCATGTGAGGCACTTCTACCCGACCATCGACCTGTCCAACTTCGAGTATGACATGGAGGTCGAGGGGACACCGAAGACCCCTAATGAAGAAGGGCCCGTTGATGACCCGGCTGCCGACCCCCCTGTGAACCCGGCCGATGCTGAGGTGGGAAAACAAGTTGTGTAGTTTTATCTTTCTTTTTCCCTCTCTCGATTGTATTTGCCTTCCGCGGACTGGCCACCGCATTTTTTGAATGAAGTACTTTCATTTATAAAAGAAGATTTTTGACTGGCCAAGTGTTTTGACCTCGGATATTTCCGAACCTCCTTGCTTATGTGTTTTGAGTTGGCTGGTTCTCTTGTAGGTTGCGGCTCCCCTTCCCGAGGTGGACCCCCGTCGTTCCGACGTGGCGTGGCTCCGGAGCAAAGTTGAGGCCCTGGAGGCCACGTTGGTTCGCTACCGAAAGGGGGCTCGTGACACTGATGCGGCTTTTAACTATTATCGGAATAAGTCTGAAGCCTTAAGTGAGGAGGCGAGCCGGCTGAGGAGGGCGATGGTGGATCGGAACCTCGGCAGTGTTGGTCTTGGATATACCATGTCGAGTGCATCGGTGCAGAGGCCCTCTTCTGAGAGGTTACTTCGCAATGTCATTGTGGAGAAGGAGATGGAGATACACCGTTACAAGACGATGCTAGGTGTATCGGCATCCTCCTCGGTGGTTTGGCGAGCGGAGGGGGTTCCCTCTGCGTTGCTGTTGCTGGAGCGTGTGCGACCAGTTGATGCCCAGAGCTCGGTGGCTGGTGTGTCGACTGTGGCTGAGCCTAAGGACCATCATGACGAGGAGAGGGCTCCTAGTCGCTCGGTCGGAGTGGTCCCGCCCTTCGTCGGACCCGAGGGGCCCTAAGATGGCGACTTCCTCCAGTTTGAGATGAGTGGAGTGGTCCTGTAACGGTCTTTGTTTGTTTTCTCAGAACCAAATAAAGGAGTATGAATAAAGAATTCTTTTCCTTCTTTGCTCTGGTTAGTAGTGTAGTGAATGGTGGTGGAGGCGAGGTTCGGCTTCGTCGATCCGTGAGGGATCGACGCGGGGCATTAGGAAGACTCCCTGGCCTGAAGCCGGGTCGGACCTACCGAGACGTTGGGGACGATACCGGAGTGAGGACTCGGGTGCCGATCCCATTGTCCGGTGTTAGGTCGCGGCCGCCGAGGCGTTTGGAGTTTGACAAAAAGAGATTTCTTTCATATAAGATAGGAAGGGTCGCTGAAGCGGCCCTTTACACATGAAAGCTTACAAAAGATTTTATTTACATTAGCCAAGCTAGAACCTATGTTCGCTCTTCCAGGAACTTCATTAGGTGCTCGGTGTTCCAGGGTCGGCTGATGAACCGGCCGTCCATATCTGCCAGTCGGTATGTACCAGGGCGTACAGCCTTGACTACACGGTATGGGCCTTCCCAGTTGGGAGCCAATTTCCTCTTCTTGGTTGGATCAGAGACGGATAGTCTTCGTAACACGAGGTCCCCCGCCTCGATGTTTGTGGGGTGGACCTTCTTGTTGTAAAACTTCTCGATCCGTTGTTGGTAGATGCTTCTCCGAATTGAAGACTTCTCTCTGACCTCGGCGACGAGGTCCAGGTTGGCCCTCAGGCCGGACGAGTTATCAGCTTCATCGAAGGCCATGATCCGGGGAGAAGGCAGGCCAACCTCGATGGGGATAACTGCCTCCGTCCCGTAGGTCAAGCTGAAAGGCGTCTCTCCCGTGGGGATCCTCTTGGTGGTTTGGTGCGGCCACAGCATGCTAGGCAGTTCTTCGACCCACAGTCCTTTGGGGGAGCTGTCGAGGCGCTTTTTGAGGCCGTCGAGGATTTGCCTGTTCGCGTTCTCCGCTTGGCCGTTGGATTGAGGGTGGCATATAGCGGAGAAATGCTACTGGATGCCGATGTCTGCGCAGAAAGTTTGGAAGTTCTGCCCTTGGAATTGGGTTCCGTTGTCCGTGACGAGGACCCGAGGGATTCCGAACCGGCAAATGATGTTCTTCCAAAAGAATTGTTGTACTTGGTGCTCGGTGATGTTGGACAGAGGCTCGGCTTCGAGCCACTTGGTGAAGTAGTCTATGGCGACTATCAGGAATTTCTTTTGCCCTACCGCTACGGGGAAGGGGCCCACAAGGTCCATGCCCCACATGGCGAATGGGGTAGGACTAGCCAGGGATCGGAGATTGGCTTGAGGAAGCCTCTTGATAGGGGAGAACCTTTGGCACGGGCCGCATCTCTTGACTAGGTCTTGCGAGTCTTGGAGCATGGTCGACCAATAGTACCCCTGATTCAGGGCCTTCCGAGCGAGCATCCTGCTCCCCATGTGGCATCCGCCGATCCCCTCATGAAGATCTTTCAGCGCGTAGCTGGCCTCATTGCTGGAGAGACAACGGAGGTACGGCTTGCCGTCGGCCAAGGTGTATGAGCGTTTGAAGAGGATGCCATCAATCATGACGAACCTTTCAGCTCGGACCCTGACTCGTCTAGCTTTGGCTCGGTCTTCAGGAAGCTCGGCACTGACTAAGAATCTCCGGATGGGAGTGGTCCAGTCGTCTAGACTGGCACCGTCTTGGACACACATTGCCTCCTGGTCTTGATCGTTGATACTTGGCTTTAGGAGGATTTCTATGAGTACCGTTTGTTCGAGACCCTCGAAGGAGGAAGAGGCGAGTTTTGACAACGCATCTGCTTGAGCGTTCTGCTCCCTAGGGACTCGAATGACTGCGGAGTGGCAGAAGGACGCTAGGAGATGTCGGACCACTGCCAAATACCTCATCATCTGATCGTCGTGAGCCTCGTATTCCCCGGTGATCTGATTGACCAAGAGCTGAGAGTCGCTGTAGGCTCGGATTTGCTAGGCACCGGCTCGGTGGGCAAGGGTCAGTCCGGCGATCATGGCCTCGTATTCCGCCTCGTTGTTGGAGGCCGGAAAGTTGAGGCAGAGGGAGTATTGAAGTAGGAATTGGTCGGGGCCACGAAGGATGATGCCAGCTCCACTCCCCGTTTCACATGATGATCCATCGACAAAGACCTCCCAGGTCGGATCCGAGCCTTCGATGCTGGGTTGTTCGGAGACGGTGCACTCAGTTATGAATTCGGCGAGGGCTTGCCCTTTGATGGCGATCCTCAGCTGATAGCTGATGTCGAACTGACTCAGCTCAATTGACCACTTGACTAAGCGGCCGGAGTTTTCAGGCTTATGAAGGACAATCTTCAGTGGCTGGTCGGTCAGTACTTGGACGAAGTGGGCCTGGAAGTAAGGACGAAGCTTCCGGGCTGCCATGACCAAGACATAGGCCACCTTCTCTATCTTTGCGTACCTCGTCTCGGTGGGGAGCAGAACTTTGCTCACATAGTACAATGGCCTCTGGACCCCATCTTCCTCTCGGACGAGGACGGCGCTGAGTGTGCTATCCGAGGCGGACAGGTAGAGCCATAGTGGTTCGCCCGGCTCGGGCTTGCTGAGGAGAGGAGGGTTGGTGAGGTACTGCTTCAGCTGTTCGAAGGCCTCTTGTTGATGGGTACCCCACTCGAAGCCCCCCTTTCCGCGTAGAGCCTTGAAGAAGGGGAGAGACTTTTCCCCTGTCTTGGAGAGGAAACGGCCGATTGCAGCCAACCGGCCCGTAAGCCTCTGAACTTCCTTGACATTCTGGGGTGGGGCCATGTCAATAATAGCTTGGATTTTCTCGGGGTTCGCCTCGATGCCGCGCTGGCTGACAATGAACCCCAGGAATTTCCCAGTGGAGACGCCGAAGGCGCATTTAGCCGGGTTGAGCCTCATATTGTGACACCGGAGGACTCCGAAGGCTTCCTCAAGGTCGGCGACGTGGTCCAGTCCGACCCGGCTCTTGACGAGCATGTCGTCGACATAGACTTCCACGTTGCGGCCGATCAGGTCTTTGAAGATTCTGTTGACGAGCCATTGGTATGTGGCTCCGGCATTCTTTAGCCCGAAGGGCATAACGCGGTAGCAGAAAAGACCCTGGTCGGTGACGAACGAGGTCTTGGAGATGTCCGGTGGAAACATCCGGATCTGGTTGTATCCTGAGAATACGTCCATGAAGGACAGTAGCTCATGCCCCGAGGTTGCGTCGATTAAGGCATCGATGCGGGGGAGGGGGAAAGGATCTTTTGGACATGCTTTATTTAGATCCGTGAAGTCGATACAGATCCGCCAGCCCCCGGTTGCCTTCTTCACCATGACGACATTAGCCAACCACTCGGGGTAGCTGACTTTCTGAATAAATCGAGCCGACAAGAGCTTGTCGACCTCTGTCTTCACAATTGCTGCCTCTCCGGGGCAACTTTGCGTCTCTTTTGGATGACCGGCTTAGAGTCGGGGATGACGCTCAGCCGATGCATAATCAAGTCTTCGGAGATCCTGGGCATGTCGGAGGGCTTCCAGGCGAAGAGATCAACGTTGCGGCGGATGCAGGCGATTATGCCTGGCTTCAAGTCCTCGGGGAGTGAGCGGCTCGCCCGGAACTACTTTGATTCATCCTCAGCGCCGAACGGGACCTCCTCCAGCTCGTCAACAGGCTCTGGGGTCGGACCGTCCCTCTCGGGTTCGAGCTCAATGGCGTCGAGGGGGAACACACCCCCTCCGACGGTGGTCATGTAGCACGACCGTGCTGCTTCTTGGCTACCTCGGACGATGCCGACCCCTTGCGAGGTGGGAAATTTAAGTTTCAGATGGTACGCCAAAGGTACCGCTTGGAGGGAGCACAGTCCGGGTCGGCCGAGTATGGCGTTGTAAGCTGCTTTGACGTTTACCACCATGAAGTCCATGGACTCGGTCCTCTTGACAGGAGCCGATCCTGTGGTGACGTCGAGAGTAACAATCCCTTCTATCACGACAGGGACGCCAGAGAACCCATGCAAGGTGTATCCGGCTGGCTTAAGCTTGCCTCTGGGTAGTTTGAGATTCTCGAAGGCCTCGAGGAAGAGAATATTTACCGAGCTGCCGTTGTCGACGAGAATTCGTCGAACCTCACAATTAGCCATGTGGAGGCCAATGACGAGGGCGTCGCAATGAGGGAGTCGAACGCCTTCGAGGTCCTCTCCGGAGAAGGAGACAGGCACCGGTTGCAACTTGGGCGATGGGTTTTCTTGGACAGCATTCACCTCTCGGATGAAGGCTTTTCGGGAAGTATTTGACTCTCCCCCCATTGCCCCCCCGTGGACACAGTGCAAGATGAATGGCGTATCCGCGGCTCCCTCGGGTTCGGGATCCCGACCCTGGATGCGGTTCGGAGTAGGGTTCGGATGCGAAGGCCTCCGGTTCCTAGCATCTCGCCGATCCCGTGGGCCTTCTCTGGTGAATTTTCGGAGGTACCCTCGTGAGATGAGGTCCTCAATTTCGTCTTTCAGGGCCCGACATTGGTCGGTTCGTGCCTATGATCTCTGTGGAAACGGCAGTAGAAGCGCTGATCTCGCTTCTTGTTGTTATTGGATCGGGGAGGTAGTCGGACAATGCCTTTGTCTTCGATTTCTAAGAGGATGGCGGACACGTTATGTGTCAAGGGATTGTACCTTTCGAAGCGAGGGACCGGAGGTTCCCTCTTCGCGCCGACCCCTTCCTTTGCTGTTTTCTTGGTAGGTTCGGCATCATCGACCCTGCGCTTGCCCTTCCCCACGACTTCTTTGCTGCCCTCTGGGTTCAGAGCTTCCTCAGCTCGTATGTACTTCTCGACCCGGTTGAGAAGGTCAGGGAAGTCCAGAGGTGGCCTCTTTGCCAAGGAGACCTTTAGCTGGTTGTGGCGGACATTGTGCCAGAAAGCTGCCGAGGCGACCCCTGCATCGAGGGCAGAGACGGATCTGGCCTCGGTTGTGAACCTCTTGACGAAGTTACGGAGCGACTCCCCCTCCCTCTGACTGAGGTCGAGCAGGGAAGCGCTCATCCTTTCGTTCTTCCGGCTTGTGATGAAGTGGGCCAGGAAGCTGGCTTCCAGCTGGTCGAATGAGAAGATCGAGCCAGGGGAGAGTTTGGAGAACCAATCCCTGGCCGGACCCCGGAGGGTGGCCGGGAAGGCTCGGCACAGCAGGGGATCCGAGGTGCTGTGAATCATCATGAGGGTTTTGAAGCCCTCCATGTGAACAGCTGGATCACCCTTGCCGTTGTAAGTCTCGAACTGCGGAGGCCGGAAGTTCCGGGGGATCTCCGCTTCTATGATGTTGACGGAAAATGGTGGTCGAGAAGGCCTCCGTCCTTGGACTAGGTTGGGATTCCTGTCGCCGATGCGCTCGATTCGATTCTCCATCTCTCGGAGGCGTCGGAGCACCTCGTCTGTGCGCTCAGGAGGGGGAGTAGGCGCACGAGTGTGGCTTCTCCCTTTGCTCATTTGAGGGGCTCGGCCATAGGTTGCGGACCTCGGCGCTCCATGGAGGGCCTCCAAGATTTCCTCTCTGAAGCTTCTGAACTCGCCCCTGGTGACCCCGCCGTGGTCGGAAGGGTCGGGTCGGGGCGTAGGAATTCGGCCGATGCGGCTGAGTGCCGACGGCCTTTCCCCTTGTGCGGGCTTGGAGTGGTTCGGGACCGAGTTGGAAGGGGTCCCTCTCCTAGCCTGGCTAGCCCTTCTGTTCACAATGACCCAACGAAGGTCGGGTTCGGCGACGTGTGAAGCGCTTCGTTGGGGTCCGGGGTTCCCACCCGGATTATTGGATGCTTGCCCTCCGTCGAGGGCCCCCTCGGGAGGAGGCCCGTCTGGTCGGGCGGAACGGGCTGATCTTCTGGCTCGGGGAGCCATGGGAGATTGGGTCGAGGGAGAGCGTCGGTGGCGAGGCTCGGACTCACGTCTGTACCGGATAAAGATTTCCACAGACGGCGCCAACCTGATGCGGTTTGTTTTTGGTCGCAGTGTGGATGCACCAGGTGTGAGTTCGGACTCAATTTGTAATGAGGGAAGAGTGCGGCACGGGACGACGAGTGGGAGGCTCGCTTCGGCGCTTGAGGATCGGCTCGGATCGCCTCGCCTCGAGTACCTGCAGACGGTCCTGAAACACCGGGGTTTATCCCGGCGGCGGACCCTCCGACGATCTAGTCAGTCTCTGTGAGAGAGTAGCAATAACTAGGGAAATTTGGGTGGCAAAAGATTGATTACCTGAAAAGGTGGGTGAGGGTCTGATATTTATATGGAATTCCAACCGGGTTTGGATCCGCTTGGGGGCCGGGTCTGAACCCGAAAGCCCATGGGCCTGACGTGGCAGGAGGCTCAGGGGGTTTAGGGTTGACGTGGCAGTACCAAGAGTGGTATAGGGCTGACGTGGCAAAGCCCTTGGTGGTATTTGGAGCTGACATGGCTGATCATGGGGCTCCTGTGCCCCTGGGAGAATCGGATGGCCTAGGTTGTGCCAGGTCATCTTCATTCTTTACCAGGCTGGGCGGACGGCCCGTGGAGCTGTCGTGGATCGGAGGCCGAGGGCCATCGAGACTCGTCGGATACGATGAGATCAGTTCTGTGGGGGTGAACTTGCGGTTCGGCGCCGACCCTGTAGTGGTTCGAAGCCGAGCCAGATTGTTGTTTTTCCCATTTTTGAGCGAGAGCTGTCCTGGGCCCTGGTTGGGCCTCAGGCCGTTTTTACCCTACCACAATGCCAGAATCATTGGTGGGGATCACTCACTGTTTTCCCCCACATCACTCATTTGAACTAGACCGCTATCTGAGATAGCGAGTGTAGTTATATATGTTACATGTTCAAAATTTCTCTGGAAAAATGAGTACAATCGTTTGAACTAGACTCGCTATCTCAGATAGCGAGTGTAGTTGTATATATTTTATGTTCAAAAATTTTCTGAAAAAATAAGTACAACTATACTCGTTATTTGAGATAACGAGTCTAGTTGTATACATTTCAGGTAGAAATTATATGTTTAAAATTTTAATAAATATTGGAGAAAATTATAGAACGGTACTAACTATTTAAAACAACGAGCAGGTTAATTTAATAAATATTTTTGAAAGTGAGTTAAATGAATATTTTGATAAAGTGAGTTAAATACGGGAAAAAGAAAACATTCATGAAATTATAGGCCGGGCCCAAAATCCGGAGATTTCGGAAATTGTGAGTGGTGAGCAAGGCAGGCAGAGACGCGCCGCTTATTATTAGGCAAACGGAGCCAGCTCACATCGAGACGTGTCAACATCTGACTCAACGCAGCCCCTGTGTATATAAATACCGGCCGTCCCCCTCTTTCTCTCTTTGTAATTATAGGGCTGCTTCGTTTCTTTAAAAAAGTTTCATCGTTGCATCTCGAATTTCTTTGAGAGAAGGCTTCGATCTTTGGCTTTCCTTTGTTCCTGTTCGCGAATCATCGAAATTGTAAGTTTCATAAAAAAAAAATTATGATGAAATATCGTTGATTAATTAGGATGTGTTTTTTTTTTTTCTGGAACCCTAGATCGAGGCTTTAGAGGGTCGGATTCTAGGGTTTGATCTTCCTGATCTCAATATAAGACTAGTATTGTGTTGTTTTTTCTACATTAATGTATGAAACAAAATTAAATTTATTGTAGTAAATTATTAAAAAGCTTCTTAAATTAAACACACACACCCACACACACACACATACTAGAATAATTTAACCATAGTTTTTGAAATGAAATATGAAACACTCCCCCCTCCCCCCCCCCCCCCCCCCCCCCACACACACACACAAATACTAGAATAATTTAACCATAGTTTTTGAAATGAAATATGAACCGCAGTTTATGATCTGGTTCAGGGCCGGCCCTGAGTTCCTGGGGGCCCTAGGCGAACTTTCGACATGGGCCCCTAATAACATATATTTTTTTAAGCGCAAAACACGTACCTATATTTACAAGGGAAGTTTAAATTTGAGGCCCCTAAAATCGTGAAATCTCCGAGGCCCAAGGTGGCTGCCTTATCCGCCTCTAGGGTAGGGCCGGCCCTGATCTGGTTGATATATTATCAGACTTACAAATAGGTGTTGTGGATGGAGGCTTTAGAAGGGTAGTTAAATAAGAGCATCCACAGTCGTGATTGTTAGAAAATGCATAAATGCATATAGCATTTTTCCTGTTTGATGTAGTCGTCGAATGGTATTTTTTAGCAATATATGATAAAATAATAAAAGTTCCCTATCAAGACGGAGTTTGGAGTTGTGTCGGAGGAATTTAATAATTTTTTAATACGTAGACGGAATTTCACTTTGCGTCGGAAGGAAAAAAAATAAAACAAAATTGAAGGGACGGAACTTCACTTTGCGTCCCACGATTTTGAAGGATTTTTTATAATTTTTTTTAATTAAAAATATTATTTAAGTAAAAAAAAAAGTGGGCCCCTCCTTGGATGGAACTTCACCTTGCGTCCAAGGAGTGGCCAGATTGCAAAGTCATTTTAAATTCAATTTTTTAAATTAAAAGACGTCGGTCGCAAAGTCAAGTTGCATCTGACGAATTAAAAAAATATTTTTTTTCGTGGGATGCATTTCTCTCAGATCCCCTCTCATATATAGCAATCTATTGTTGTTTTTTAGCCAAAATATGCATAAATAACAAATGACTGCAGCTCGTCGTTTACTATAAAATGCATTTATGGATAATTAGCAAACGACTGTGGATGCTCTAAGTGGATTAGCCACTTTTTTGAAAATCTGCTACATCAATTTACTAAGATAATGAGTTTTTATTACAATTTTCTTTTTTTGCATATAAGATTATAAAATAAAATTTGTAATAAATTTTATTTTTGATCTATACCAACATTTGTTTGGGTTGGAACACTAAAATTAATTTATGCCACATTTCAAGTTCATATGATAATATGCAGACTGGAAATTAATGTTTGCCTAAGTTTTGATGTTGTTCTTAGGGTACTGATCGATCGACTTTTGTTTATTTTGGTGTGTCTTGCTGTTGAAGGATTTGTGAATGTTGTAATGGAATCTAAAGGTGGCAGTAGTAGTAGTAGTTCCATGCAGTACGAAGCTCCCCTCGGTTACAGCATTGAAGACGTTCGACCAAACGGAGGAATCAAGAAATTCAGATCTGCTGCTTACTCCAACGTAAGAAAGAAAAGAAAAAAAAAACAATTTAAACAATTTAAAAAATCATTTTAACGTATGATCATTTCTTTTTTTTCTTGCAGTGCGCCAGGAAGCCTTCTTGATATATCCCTACTGATTGACCCTCTATAGCTTAGGATTTCCTGTTTTTTTTTTTTCTCTTTCTCTTTTGAATTCTGCATTTAAGTTAATTAATACTCACTGGCTAGCTGCTTTCTAATAAACCAATCCCGTTTCTTAGATCCTTTCCTTCCTCCTCTCGATCTGTCTCTCTTTTGCTAATTAACATCCTCTTCTCACTTTCTGAACAATGGCAATCAACACCTCACCAATCGGCTTCGAGGGATATGAGAAACGCCTCGAAATCACATTCTCTGAGGCCCCCCTCTTTGTCGACCCCCATGGTCATGGCCTCCGTGCTCTTTCCCGCTCACAAATTGATTCAATTTTGGATCTTGCTCGGTGCACCATTGTTGCCCAGCTCTCAAACAAGGATTTTGACTCGTATGTTCTCTCTGAATCGAGCCTATTCATCTATCCCTACAAGATGATCCTGAAGACTTGTGGAACCACCAAGCTCTTGCTGTCAGTTCCGAGGATTCTTGAACTTGCTTCAGAGCTCTCACTTCCTCTTCTCTCTGCCAAGTATTCTCGTGGGACCTTCATCTTCCCCGGAGTTCAGCCTTCTCCTCACCGCAGCTTCTCAGAGGAGATCTCCACCCTTAACCACTTCTTTGGCAACCTTGCTTCAGGGGGGAATGCTTATATCATGGGTGATCCATCATGCCCAAACCGGAACTGGCATATATACTATGCCACCCAAAAGCCGGAGCTTCCAATGGTCAATCTAGAGATGTGCATGACTGGCCTAGACACCAAAAAGGCATCCATCTTCTTTAAGAACTCGGAGGAGGACGGGAGCTCAAAGAATACTATGACAAGGCTTTCTGGGATTCCCAACATTTTTCCCCAGATGGAGATATGTGACTTTGAATTTGAGCCTTGTGGGTATTCTATGAATGCTATCTGTGGCTCAGCACTCTCTACTATCCATGTTACTCCCGAGGAGGGTTTCAGCTATGCAAGCTACGAGGCTATGGGTTTCGATCCCAGTGCATTGGGGTTCAGTGGACTGATTGAGAGAGTGCTGAGTTGCTTTGCCCCTACTGACTTCTCGGTTGCTGTGACCATCTTTGGTGGTCGTGGGGAAGCTGGATCTTGGGGAAAGGAAGTTGGTGGTGTAGAGGGATTTCAGTGCATCGATCTCATAGAGCAGGAGCTCCCTGGTTGTGGATTGATTATGTATCAGAGCTTCACTGCATCCATGTCAGGGTCGGAGTCTCCAAGGTCCACACTCAAATCATGGGATTCTGATGAGGAGAAAGGATTCGAAAGATAAGAAGCAGGGATTCTGAGATATGGTTTTATAGTGGTGGCTTGTTCGTGGGTTTGTTCGTCTGGGTCCTAGTTCTTGGCTTATTGGAGCAGCAAAGCCAGGCTATTTACTTTTCCTATGCTATCTTCGTTATGAGTCAGTGTTTGAACTTCGGATATTATGGTCTTGTCTGAATAAAGGCTTCATATATGGCCTAGTGTTTCTTTCTGTCAGTTAAATTCTCTTTGTTAGAAATTTCTACTTCGGTGGAGTTTGTAATACGAACTGGTTTCATTATTATTAATATATTGTATTTGAGAACCTAAAGTAGTTACTTCTGTGATGTTGGTGCTTTTTGCTGAGTTCATTTGTTTTTTTTTTTTTCTTTGCATAATTTGTTTGATTACATTTTCTTTGTTGCTACTGCTGTGTCACTTTTCACACATGTCGATTGGATTGCAACTGAATGCCAGCCAATTGATCTCTTATGAATCAAATATTCTAGTAGTGTTCTTTTTTTTTTGGTTTTTTTTGGCGGTGTTGGCAAATTGCTAAGAGGTGAAGCCTGCTTGGTTGGAGGTTTGGAACAATTTCTATAGGAGTCTATTTTATTTTTGCATAAAAAACAGGGGGGTGATTTCTTTTGCTTTTTAGATATTGTAGTATGTATGTCTAATTGTTTCATAATTGAAAATGTAACATGTGTTCTTTAAATTTCTAATTTGATAGGTTGCATGTTGTATTGATAACTAGTAGTGAGATACGAAAATAAATGCATGCTAGTTGAAAGATTTATTATAAAATTGTCATGATTAACAAATTGAAATTTTAGATTGAATTGTTATAGTGGTATTGGGTGCATACTAGTGTATCATGTTTAGATTAAATGAATTGGGTATAATTTCATACATAAAGTTGTTAATTTGTGCATAAAAAATGGTGTAAATATTAATGGAGGATCACAAAATAAATTGAGAGATGTGAATCTCTAAGAAGAAAATAAAAATATTCATGCTAGTTCCTTTTAATGCTAGATAAAAATGTATGTTTATGAATGTTCTCAAAATTTTACTATTTACAGTATTGTGTAAAAGTTCTTTCTAATATGGATAAAATTGATAAGAAATTATTTCTGGAGACTTAGGAATGTTTTTAAGAAAAAATAAATTAAAAGAAAAGAATTGAAATCAAAAATAGTTGAAAGTATTCAAAATGGAAATTTTCAGAGATTCGAGATATATAAATTTAAACCCTATACTAATTAGATAAGCACGTGGCTCTTGTGGCTAGTGCGAGCGCCAGTGCGCCACGCGCTGCCACGTTGGTGTGTTTGGGGTTCTCTGAGGTCACGGGTTCGAGCTTGGGTTTTTGAGCTTACTTTTATTTTTTTATTTTTATAATAAAAGAAGGGCTTTTGGTTATAAAATCAACTCAATAATTTCCTTATCAAAAATCGAGAATGGCTCACTCGTTGAGCAGTGACTTGGCTCGTTGTTGACTCTGGGTTCGAGCTCGGGCATCCTCATTTGGGAGTTTTATTTATTTTGATATTTTACAAGTTTTAAAAATTGAGAAAAAATCATATAAATACTCTAGAATATTATTAGCTCACTTAAGAATTATTTTACAACATTCTAAGAGATATTTTTTAGAAATAAATATCATGTTTATTAAATTAGATGAGAAATTGAATTCGAGGAAATGTACATGATTGAGATTTTAAGAGTTGGTATTTTATTTTAAATTTCAAAAGAACTTTATATTTGGAGAATATACTTGAAGAATAAATGAATGTGAAAAGGGGATCTATAAATCAAAGAGACTTTGTAGTTATTGTTGCTTGAGTGATCAACCAAGAAGTATTTACTTCATAGTTGATAAATAAATGAATGAAAGAATTGAATAAGATATGAATAAATAAAATTAAGAATATGAATTATAAGGGTATGAGTACCCCATGATTTTGATCATGAAAAGATGTTGATTCTAGAGGCTTAGTGAGACACAGAGGCAAAGTAATTATAATGATTGATTGAGTTTTGAGAAAGGGCCAGTATGGACTATAGTTCACGGTGTATGGTTTAAGACCGGTAGGAGGGTAAGCTAGCTCTAGGTAGTATTATTTATTCATGTTTCAAACTTAAGGATATGCACTAAGAGAAGATGTAATAAAACTTGGGCAAACGTAAGTGGGGTGCCTCTATATACTCTGACGGTGGACTCTAAGACTATAGACCCAATTTGACGATGGACGCCGGGACTGTGATTTCTTGCGATGTAGACGAGCCTTAATTAAATCCAGGACTATGATTGATTTGATGGTGGACTCTAGGATCATGAATAGTCGGACGGATGGGAGTTAGTTTTCCAGTGTATATGCGTATACTGGGACTAGAGGGGCACTTGCGAGATGTTCGCACGAAGAGAATTTCTGTATAAGCCTGATGGTGGACTCCAGGGCTGGAGTCCGTACTCGTGGGATATCTAAAACTTGATTTTGTTATCGAGTAGTTTTTCATGGCGAGGGATTAAACCCTTTATTGTGGAGTACGTAAGTGCTTTCCCTCGGACCTCTGTAGAATGAGATGCATAGAATTCGAACAATTATGCATTAGTGTCATTGTAGTATAACATCCGTATTAGGCATTAAGTCATATCATACACTGACATGTTTAGGATAGTCACTCTTTTACACTTTATTGTGCATTCAAGTTTTTGGTTTCTAAAGTAAGAGAATCGTTATATTATGGCATAGCAAGGATCGCAGTTTTATAACATCGCGTCGGTTGTAAGCAACTGACATGCCCACAGTTTTTCAGTGCAGAGCTTAGATTGGCAAAAAGACAAAAAAAAAATTGATAATAAAGATTATTTTTATGATTAAAGCTGTTGATATTAGATTTGTATATTTCATGTTGTATTCTATCCGCTGTGTATTCTGTAATGAACATTGTTGTATAATGAAAATTTTTAATTTATTTATAAAATTGTACGAATTTGAAGAAAAAGATCCTGTTGTGCTATGAGTTAAATGTAAATGAAATTCGGGGCGTTACACTCTATGTCTTGCGGTAATGATTCCTCTGGCATTATGACCTTTACCACAACGATGTTGTCTATAGATCAAATTATTTCGTGGATTGGAATTGACTGTCTACGGCTCTATTGCATGTGCTTACAATCTAACCAGGAGTCGAAGATGGGCCAAAAAAAAAACCCAAATATAGGCCCAAAATAGTAATGCACGCCATCAATGGTCGACTGCCCCGAATAGGTAGTTTTCTGTCTCCTTAGATGGAAAAAACTGATCGAGACTATTTGCAGTTGACTGTCCATATGGACAGTTGACTACATAGTCTCTGCTTGCTGCAACTTATTTTATTGACTTTGTCATCTACGATGCTTCGACCTTCATGCTTCATAGTCTCTTCTTCTAATCAAACATCTATGCAAGACATACAATCCCAACAACGTCCACCTTGGATTGCATGAGCGTGCTATCAACACTGCGTGATTAATCATTTCTTCGACTCTTTTAACCTCTGTTGGAATTGAGTATACATTCAAAACACTCATCTTGTTATCAATACTGTCTCATGGCCCAACGGTTAAAGTTTTGAGTTCACAAGAGGTTGGGGGTTCAATTCCTACATTCTACATAATATATATATATATATATATATATATATATATATATATTTATATATCTATGACCGGGCCAGGCCTTAGGGCCTTGGGGGTCTTGGGGTCTATTGAAAAAAAAAAAGAAACTTTTTTTTTTGAACTTTCAGAATTCAAAACGTTTTTAATAAATATAGCTGTTTCACACTTAAATAGACTTTATGTTATGGCAGTTTCAAAAATTAAATGGTATTCATTATATAGCCGTTTTTTGGATTAATGCACACACATTATAGCCTCCTGGTTACAACCTATAAGATGAGATTATTTTTGGGAAGTAAACAGCTACAGAAAAACAGAAAAGAAAAAAAAATCTATCATTCAAAATTTTCTCAAAAAAAATACATTTTCTGCGGTTTTTGCTGGTGCAAGTTGGTACGTGCTGCTATTGGAGCATTAGGCAGCACTGTAGATCAGAAGCTCGTTGTATCCCGGGAGAAGTGTTTGGTGATCAACGATTCATCTCCAGAATCGGCCAAATAGTTTCTTAAAGAAAGTGCAACCCACGCCTCGAGCTACTTCTCACTTTCTTCCTGTTGCAGATCAATTTCAGAAAGGTCACTTGGTACACTCAGGTCCAATTCTCCCATCAATTTTAAGAAACTATTTTCGTAATCTGTAATGGCTTTAGTTTCTGACTGCAAATATGAAACCAACAAACCAGAAAAATTTGCTGGCTTGAACTTCAAGCGATGGAAGAACAAAATGTTTTTCTATCTGTCGCTGAAGGAAGTTGCCCATGTTCTTACCCATGACTGCCCTGTAATGCCTAACCCAGAACCTGTTGATGCCAATGATAATGAACAAATTTTAGATGACATAGCAGAATGGAAGGATGCCGATTTTAAGTGTAGGAACTTCATCTTGAATGGACTATCCGACGAACTGTATGACTATTACTTACAGTCCGATACGGCTAGGTCTGTTTGGGAAGCCCTACAGAAGAAATATGACACTGAAGAGGCTGACTCGAAGAAATTCGCAGTCAGTCGTTACCTCAAATACACCATGGTCGACGACAAGCTGGTAACTATTCAATCACACGAGTTACAGCATATTGCTCATGAGATCATTTCAGAGGGAATACCCCTCGATGAGCAATTTCAAGTAGCTGTGATGATTGACAAGTTACCACCTGGTTGGAAAGACTACAAGAACATCCTGCGACACAAATCAAAAGAACTGACCATGGAGAATTTGATAACTAGGCTTAGAATTGAGGAGGAATCCAGAAAGCAAGATCAGAAAGAAGAATTCCTGCTTGTTCAACAGAACAAAGCAAAGGTCCATTTGAAACCAAAGAACAAGCCGTTCAAGAAGAATGCTAGTCGGAAGTTCAATTCAAACTTTCGTCAGAATGGCCAGAATGGACGTCAGAATCCGAATAAGACAAATAACCAGTAAGCCCAAACCAACAACAATGGAACAGATCCTATCGAGTGTTGGAAGTGTCATCGCTTTGGACATATCGCTAGGAACTGCCGATCGCGTACGCCTGCACCACAAGCAAATGCTATCGAAGGGCCGTTAGTAGCTATGATTACTGAAATCAACATGGCCGGTGTAACCGATGGGTGGTGGGCTGATACAGGCGCTACTAGGCATGTTTGCTATGAGCGCAGCTGGTTCAAAAATTATAAGGAGACTGAAGGTCAAAAAGTGCAACTTGGTGATTCACACTGTATCAACGTGATGGGCACTGGAGAGGTGGACTTGGAGTTCACCTCTGGCAGGACTGTTACCCTCAAGGATGTCTTGCACACTCCTGATATGAGGAAGAACTTGATCTCTGGATACCTGCTCAACAAGGCTGGTTTTCATCAGAGCATCGGATCCGACCAGTATGTTATAACTAAAAATGGGATTTTTGTGGGAAAGGGATTTGCTTGTAATGGGATGTTTAAACTCAGTATTGAAATGAATAAGAATAATGCTTCTGTTTACTCTTTGTCTTCTTTTAATTTATGGCACTCTAGACTATGTCATGTTAATAAGAAATTGGTAAATAATATGAGCAAACTTGGCATGATACCAAAAGTTAACTTAAATGAATTTGAAAAATGCACATCCTGTAGTCAAGCTAAGATAATTAAAACTTCACATAGAAGTGTAGCTAGAGAAACAAAAATTTTAGACTTGATACATTCTGATATATGTGAGATGGATGGAACCTTAACCAGAAATGGTAAAAGATATTTCATTACGTTTATTGATGATCACTCAAATTATACACATGTTTATCTTATGGCTCATAAGAGTGAAGCAATTGACATGTTTAGAACTTATGTAACTGAAGTGCAAAATCAATTTGAAAGAAATATTAAGAGATTTCGTAGTGATAGAGGTACAGAATATGATTCCAATGAATTTAAATAATTATATGCATCATTTGGAATTATTCACGAGACCACTGCACCTTATTCACCTGAATCTAATGGAAAAGCTGAAAGAAAGAATAGGACTCTTACTGAATTGGTAGTTGCTTCGCTTATTAGTTCTGGAGCACCCAAATCTTTATGGGGTGAAGCTCTCTTATCTGTATGTCATGTTTTAAATAGAATTCCACATCTATCTTCTGATACTTCACCATACGAATTATGGAGAAGTAGAAAGCCTAATATTGATTATTTTAGAGTTTGGGGTTGTTTAGCATATGTCAGAAAACCTGACCCAAAAAGAATCAAACTTGCAAGTAGGGCATATGAATGTGTTTTTATTGGTTATGCAGAAAACAGTAAGGCTTCCAGATTTTTAGACTTGCATAATAATGTGATTATTGAATCCTTAGATGCTGATTTTTATGAGGATAAATTTCCTTACTTATTGAGGAACAGTGGGGGTAGTAGTGGGGGTAGTGGGGGTTCACAACCCTCAACTTCCTCTGGCATTCCTCAAACTAATACAAATGCTGCTAATGTTGATTTAGATTCTGAGCCACGTAGAAGCAAACGTGCTAGAACTACTAAAGATTTTGGTGATGACTATGTTGTATATGCTTTAGAATCTGATCCTAGTTCTATCAATGAGGCTTTAACCTCACCTGATGCCGATTTGTGGCAAGAAGCCATAAATGATGAAATAGATTCACTAACCTCTAATGGTACTTGGGAGTTAGTGGACTTACCTCGCGGTAGTCGTACTATAGGATGCAAATGGATTCTTAAAAGAAAGCTTAAACCAGATGGTACAATTGAAAAATTTAAAGCTAGACTAGTAGCTAAAGGATATGTACAAAAGGAAAATATAGATTTCTTTGACACTTACTCTCCTGTGACCCGTGTGACTACCATTAGAGTTTTATTAGCCATTTCTGCTGTGCACAACTTGATGATCCACCAGATGGATGTTAAAATAGCTTTTCTTAATGGAGAACTTGAAGAGGAACTTTATATGGATCAGCCTGAAGGTTTTGTGATTCCAGGGCAGGAACACAAAGTCTGCAAGCTGAATAAGACTTTATATGGTCTTAAGCAAGCTCCTAAACAGTGGCACGACAAAATTGACCAATTATTACTCTCAAATGGTTTTTCTATTAATAATGTTGATAAATGCCTTTATTATAAAGCATCCAGTGATAGTTGCATCATGCTTTGTCTATATGTAGATGATTTACTCATTTGTGGTTCTTCGCTTGAATTAATTTCAGAGACTAAAACTATGCTTAGTCAAAATTTTGATATGAAGGACCTAGGTGAGGCCAATGTTATTTTAGGCATGAAAATCACACGTTCTGAAACTGGTATTACTCTTGACCAATCTCATTACATTGAGAAGATCTTGAAGAAATACAATTACTTTGACCGTAGACCTGCATGTACACCTAGTGACCCTCATGTTAAACTTTTGAAAAATTCTGGTGCTGCAGTTAGACAAAAAGAATATGCTAGTATTATTGGTAGCCTTCGCTACGCTACTGACTGCACTAGACCTGACATTGCATATGCTGTAGGTGTATTATGTAGATTTACGAGTTGTCCAAGTTCTGAGCATTGGAATGCTATCGACAGAGTCATGAGGTACTTGAAAAAGACCATGAACTTAGGACTACATTATGAGAGAGATTTCCCGCTGTCCTTGAGGGATTCAGTGATGCAGATTGGAATTCATTTTCGGATGATTCCAAGGCCACAAGTGGATACGCTTTTAGTATCGCTGGTGGTGCTGTTTCTTGGAGGTCCAAGAAACAGACTATTTTAACTTACTCTACTATGGAGTCTGAGTTAGTTGCTCTAGCTGCGGCTAGTGAGGAGGCAAGCTGGTTGAGGAACCTCTTGTCTTACATTCCTTCATGGAATAGGCCTATACCTCCGATCTTAATCCACTCAGATAGTACTGCTGCTATTGCTAAAGTACAAAATGCTTACTATAACGGTAAGAGACTGGCGATTCGTCGCAAGCACAGTACGGTGAGAGAGCTCCTCACGTCTGGTGCTGTTACTGTGGATTTTGTCAGATCAGAAAGTAATCTTGCAGATCCTTTGACAAAAGGATTGTCTCGAGACAAAGTTTGGAATACATCGATAAGGATGGGACTGAAGCCCATTTAGGATCACAATTGGTGGGAACCCAACCTATACGACTGGAGATCCCAAGACATAGGTTCAATGGGAAAAACAAGCCATACTGTGATTGAAATCATGCAACCTAGGAGTTTTACCACTCCCTAGTCCATCCTGATGTGTATGTGCATGATATTTTGTAGCGTTAGTAAGGATGAGCTTGGCTCTTAATGAACTCTATATCTCTGAATGAGAGGAGTGCCTAGCTACAAGAGCACCCTTGATAGACTCACCGAGGTGTTTGTGAAGTGTGGCCGCTTCTATGAGAATGGGGCTGATTCTCTAAAAACATTCACCTATACTGGGATAAGCACAAGGCCGGAATGTGCTGGCATTTAGAACTTGCACCTGGTAGAATCACGTGTGGTTTTCCTTCACTATGTAAAAACGGGTAATGAGTTCAAGACTGAAGATCACTCATTATTCTTGCATTTTGAGGATTGTCCACTATGTAAGGTTCAAGTCTTCGGACACCTTACTTATGCATGGTTCTATACTTTTGAAAAACCGCTTCTTTTAAAATTAGTGTTTTAAATATATAAGTGGGGGATTGTTGGAATTGAGTATACATTCAAAACACTCATCTTGTTATCAATACTGTCTCATGGCCCAACGGTTAAAGTTTTGAGTTCACAAGAGGTTGGGGGTTCAATTCCTACATTCTACATAATATATATATATATATATATATATATATATATATATATATATATATATATATATATATTTATATATCTATGACCGGGCCGGGCCTTAGGGCCTTGGGGGTCTTGGGGTCTATTGAAAAAAAAAAAACAGAAACTTTTTTTTTTTTGAACTTTCAGAATTCAAAACGTTTTTAATAAATATAGCTGTTTCACACTTAAATAGACTTTATGTTATGGCAGTTTCAAAAATTAAATGGTATTCATTATATAGCCATTTTTTGGATTAATGCACACACATTATAGCCTCCTGGTTACAACCTATAAGATGAGATTATCTTTGGGAAGTAAACAGCTACAGGAAAACAGAAAAGAAAAAAAAATCTATCATTCAAAATTTTCTCAAAAAAAATACATTTTCTGCGGTTTTTGCTGGTGCAAGTTGGTACGTGCTGCTATTGGAGCATTAGGCAGCACTGTAGATCAGAAGCTCGTTGTATCCCGGGAGAAGTGTTTGGTGATCAACGATTCATCTCCAGAATCGGCCAAATAGTTTCTTAAAGAAAGTGCAACCCACGCCTCGAGCTACTTCTCACTTTCTTCCTGTTGCAGATCAATTTCAGAAAGGTCACTTGGTACACTCAGGTCCAATTCTCCCATCAACCTCCACCTGTAAATGAGCTCAGTTTAGTAGTTTCCACAACTAGTTGAACCAGTCTTCCACCTAATTTCATCAATCAGTATGCCCCTCAAGGGAACACCTCAGTAGGCGTTAATATGGAGGATCCACCCTCCACATGAACTCTTCCTACCCCGAGGCACTCTCCACTTCTCGACGATATACCAACGTCGTTCTTTTGCTTCGATGATTCTAGTTGCCACAGACTAGATGACGCTTTTTCAGGAATAAAGGGCATAGAAACACATGCGCAAGTTTTCCGAATTTGTAACCCCCATTCCCGACAATAAGTATTTTCGTGTATTTTCTATAATTTGATTTTTATAAATTTATTTTGTGCTAAATTCTTTTCGGATATTTTATTAAAGTATTTTCTAATCAAATTTTTTATTTATTTCGAATAATGGTGTATTTTAATCTTACTTTCTATTTCTTATTGATCGATTAATTATATTTGGGCCCAAATCAAATATATTATTATTATTAGATTATTTTAATAAAGTTGTTAATCCTGGATACTATTTTATTATATAATCTTATAATTATTATGATTATGATTATTAATGGTTATTTCTTAATTATCTATTTAAAGTTCATTTATTGAAGTATTTTATTTTCGTACTTGATCTTATTTTCTTGGCGAATTCCAATTTATTTTCAAGCCAATTTATATTCTTTTCATTTGTATTATTTATTTATCTGTTTGGATTTAAATTTTTGTTCATGAAATTCTTTATTCTTCTTATTGGGCTATTTTTCTTGTCGATCTTATTTATTTATTGTGAGTATTTTATTTGAACCCTATTATCTTCAAACCCATCTCTTATTGAACTCTAAAATCCATTGCAGTATGTTCTCAACCCAAACCCACTATCATCGGATCCTAACCCATTAACCCAATAATCTACTAGTATTCTATAAATACAACCCTAATACAAACCTTAAAAACAAAAAATACAAATTGTAGCCACCATCTCTTTCTCTCTCCTTTCTCCTCTCTCTAAACCCATCGGCTTCTTCATCCCCGAACAGCCATCTCCGGCCAACTTCGGTGACCTCCCCCCGTTTCCACCCTCCTCAATCGACGATCCCCGCCCTACCTCGTCGAGCAGCAGCCCCCGATCGACACCATGCTCCCAATCCTGTCAATCTACCCCCTTGCTTCCCTCTCCCGATCGACGAGCAGCCGACCGCCTCCCTCCTCCTCCAGTCGCCGCCCCATCGACGAACTCCGATCGAACCACTTCGCGACCCTCCCCCTTTCCCTTTTGACGACAGCCAGGACCAGACCCTAACCCCCTGTTGCTGCTCCTCCTTCCCCGCTTGACCTCGCCGCCGTTCGCCTCCAGCCCACGTCGACCTCCGTTCACGCTGCCCACCGTCGTCGACGTCAGCCTCACTGACGTTGCTACTGGCCATTGCTGCTGCTGCCTTCTATTTGTTGATGTTATTGCTTTGAGTTTTTTTGTGCACGTAGTTCATGGGTTCGTTGCTCCGGGATTCTCATCCCGTTTTTCTTGGTATTCAATTTCTTCGTCCATAAGGCATGTCACGTTCCCTCTTGAATTACTAATTGTATCAAATTCAAGTTTTTATTAAAATTCTGCAAGTACATCCTAATCGTTTATCGTATCGTTATATTGATTATCTTTCATTGAGTCTATTGAGGGTTTACACGAGCTAACCCCAATATTCTTGAGTTCGTGCCATTTTTGATTCCAAAGATTGAATCTTTCATGTATTCATATAGTATCGTTAATAGGGTTATGCATATGATCATGACACAATTAATTATTGTAGAGATAATTACTAGGTTGTATGTTTGATTGATCGATTGATGTTGGATGTTGTTAGAATTGTGTATGTGTGTGGTTTTAATTGAATTTATCATGCTATTACACCTTTCATATTGATTACATAATTTATTGACTAAAGAATCGACACCCATCATGTTTACTTAATTTATTTCATGAAAAATACCCAAAACTCTATATGTTGCTTGCTGACTGTATATTGTCTACTATTTTTGACTCAGTAAATGATCTTAAAATAAATTGCTTTCTGAATAAGAATTGTAGACTTATCTTTCTAGTTTCCAGAACATCTTGAATTTCTGAATTCCGAGTTGTGTAGCAAAATTTATGCCCGTTTTACTACAGCTGTGTTCTTATTTTCAGATTTTTAGATTCTTATATCTTTCATGTTTAAACTGATAAAAGGTTGATCATATGTTAAAATTTTACTCTGATAATTTCCAGATTGTTGCTTAACATGTTTAGGAGTCTAGAAAATATTTTTAATGAATTTATTATTGAGTTTTACTGATTCTAAAATTATAATGACTTAATGTCGAATTTCTGTCTGAACATGAAATCTGTAAAGAATGTTGTGTTTGACCTAACTACTGTTGTCGGATTTTGAACTTTAAATATGCGTTGGAACCGTGTGGAAGTATAGTTTTTAGAATTTCTGACAGATTCAGTTTTTGAGTTTCGAAACAGCAGGACATTACGTTTTAATACAGACTACTCTTGCTGTCCAGAATTTCACTTTTCAGTTTTGATGAATTAATTGTTCCTATATTGTAGTCTTGCATGTTTTAGAGCGTGTATATTGCATTGCATGATCCTAATGAGTTATTGTTATCATTCTAATTGTCCTATTCCATGTTACTATCTTATTGTTCTCCTATTATTGCTATCGTTCATCTAATATCTTTAGATTGAATATTGTATTGTTGCATCGATAAAATAATTAACAAGCCGGGATTTAAGGGTTGACTTAAGTAATGGACAATATAGAGACTGTACTCGGAAAGGAGCTCGTGGTTTCCCTACAATTACTGAATGACTGAATAACTGGATAACTGCATATTATTCCATGGATATTGATACTGAATAACTGAATGACTGAATAATTGAATACTGAAGAGAATCGTTTACATCATTCCCGAGTACATGAACTATAAAATCTACCACTAAGTCTAAACGTAACTTGTTAGCATGTAGCAACCATGTGGTAAATAAATGGGATATATGAAGTGCTACATTAGTTAGGATTAAAATGAATAGACTTAAGAATTGACACAGCATTAACACTGCATATTGTTCATCATTGTTTCTATTGATATCGAATCTTGGCTAAGTGTTATTGATATTATTCATTGAATATTGTTATCGAATATTGAATCATTGTTTATAGCCATGTAACCCCCATTCACGACAATAAGTATTTTTCGTGTATTTTGTACAATTTGATTTTTATTAATTATTTTGTGCTAAATTCATTTCAGATTTGTATTAAAGTGTTTTCTAATCAAAAATTTATTCACTTTGAATAATGACATATTTTAATCTTACTTTCTATTTCTTATTGATCGGATTTTTACATTTGAGCCCCAAAATAAATATATTATTATTATTGGATTATTTTAATGAAACTGTTAAACCCGAATATTATTTTGTTGCATGATTTTATTATTTTTATAATTTTAATAATTAATTGTTATTTTCTGATTATCCATTTAAAATCCATCTATTGAATTATTTTATTATTTTATTTGTTCTGATTTTCCTGGCGAATTTCAGTCTATTTTCAAGCCCAATTGATATTCTTTTTGCATTTGTGTTATTCATTTATTTAACTGGATTTAAATTTTCATCCATGAACTATTTTATCTTTTTGTTGGGCTATTTTCTTGTCAATCCTATTTTATTTATTTATTGTGAGTATTTTATTTGAACCCTATTGTCTTCAAATACATCTCTTATTGACCCCAAAACCCAATTACAAATTGTTCTTGACCTAAAACCACTATTATTGGATCCTAAACCGCTAACCCAATACTCTAATTGTACCCTATAAATACAACCCTAGTACAAACCCTAAAAATTGCACCAATTGAAACCCTAGAGCCGCTTATTTTCTATCCTCTCTCCTCCCGTTTCTCTCTTTCCGTTGAGTTTCTCGCCCAAACAGCCAAACCCCCTTCCTGTCTTCTTCCTCGGCCAACTCCTGCCACCCCTCGTCGCCACCTCCCATCGATGCCACCTAAGGCAACCCCATCGCCTCCTAGCGACGCTAGCATCACCTCCAACACCCGAAACCCCCCAGCGCCCTTCTTCTATGTCCTTGACATCAACAGCGACCAGACCCAACCCCTGCTGTTGTCGCTGCTCCCCTGTTCCGTCGACAGCACCGTCGTCGACGCCCTTCCCCCATTGTGCCACTGCCTGCGATGCCGATGACCCCCCCATAGCTGGCCTTGCCCTCTTGCTGTCGTGGCTGATCTCTTGCTGCTGTTGCTTTGGGCTCTTTGTTTACACATATATTGCACGTGTTAAATTGTGTTAGTTTGTGGGTTCGTTGCTTCGAGATCTTTATCCCATTATTCTTGGTATTCAATTTTGTCATCATAAGGCAAGTCACTTCCTCTTGAATTGTACATCATATTAAATTCAAGTTTTAATGAAATTCCGCAAGTATATCCTACTCGTTTATCATATCGTTGTATTGACTATCTTTTGTTGGGTTTATTAAAGGTTTACACGAGCTAACCCCAATATTCTTAACTTTGTGCTATTTTTGACTCCAAAGATTGAATCGTTCATGTACTCATATAGTATCTTTAATAGGGTTATGCATATGGTCACGATACAATTAAAGTATTGTAGAAATAATTGCTAGGTGGTATGTTTGATTGGGCGATTGATATTTGATTGATGCTAGATTAGTGTATGCTTATCATTTTATTTATCATGTTATCGCACTTGTCATGTTGATTATGAAGTTTACCGACTATTTGAAGTAGAACCCATTATGTCTAATTAAATTATTTCATGAAAAATACCTTAAAACCTGTATCTTACTTGCTGGCTGTATGTTGTCTGCTATTTTAGACCCAGTAAATGATCTTAAAATGAATTACTTTCTGAATAAGAATTGTAGCCTTATCTATCTAGTTTCTAGAACATCTTGAATTTTTGAATTCCGAGTTCCGAGTTGTGTAGCAAAAGTTATGCTCGTTTTACTATAGCTGTGTTTTTATTTCTAGATTTTCAGATTCTTGTATGTTTCATGTTTAAACTATTAAAAGGCTGATCAAATGATAAAATTTTGTTCTAATAATTTCCAAATTGTTATTCAACATGTTTAGGAGTCTAATAAATATTTTTAACGAATTTTATTTCGAGTTTTTGTTGATTCTAAAATTATAATAACATGATGTCGAATTTCTCCCGGAACATATAATTTGTAAAGAACAGTGTGATTGACCTAGCTACTGTTGTCGAATTGTGAACTTTAAATATGCGTTGGAACCGTGTGGAAGTCTAGTTTCTAGAATTTCTGAAAGATTCAATTTTTGAGTTCTGAAACAGCGAAAAACTGTATTTTTGTACAGACTACTCTTGATGTCAAGAATTTTATATTCCAGTTTTTAATAGTTTAATTCTTCCTATATTGTACTATTGCCTGAAACGAATTGTGTATGTTGCATTGCATAATTCCAATGAGTTATCGTCACCATTCTAATTGTCCTATCCATGTTACCATCCTATTGTTCCCCTATTGATATAGTTGTTCATCTCATGTCTCAAATTGCATATTGTTTTGTTGCATCGATAAAGTAATTAACAAGACGGGGTTTAAGGGTTAACTCTAGTAGTGGACAATATAGTGACTGTACTCGGAGGAGGGGCCTGTGTTTTCCTAAATATTGTTATCGGCCATTGTTTTATCGGTTGATTGTAGCTTACGACGGTAACCCAATCTATCGTATATTGTATTGTTGCCGAATTATCGTATCGTGCATTGAATATTGAATCGTGACTATTGAATATTGATTATCGTTGCCGAGTACATGATCTATAAAATCCACCACTAAGTCTAAACGTAACTTGTTTGTATGTAGCAACCATGTGGTAAATAAATGGGACGCATGAAGTGCTACATTAGTTAGGATTAAAATAATTAATAGACTTAAAAATTGACATGATATCGACACTGCATATTGTTCATCATTGTTCCTATTGATATCGAATATTGGCTAAGTGTTATTGATAGAGATAATAGATTATTGTTATCGAGTATTAAATCATTGTTTATACATATTGCATCGATTACCGTGATATTGACTATTGATTATTGTCCCATGTTATTGATTCCTATTGATCCATTGAATTCATTGTTATACCGTTATTCCATTGTTCTTTGTTTTCTCTACTTGCTGTCCATGACTTGCTCTAAGGACAATTTTTCTGCTCTTTTTAGATGAAGTGTTCACAGGTAATGAAGGAAAATTACCTGCTAGGATTGGAGAACAAAGATTCTAAAGATTTTAATGCTTTTAATTGCTTAGTGTTTTATCAAACTTAATGTATTGAGACTTATTATCTATTTGTGATTGGATTATTATTGTATTGGGCTTATGACCCAGATTTTATTATTGTTTCCAGACACTAGTTTATTATATTTGGATATTTCATATTGTTTTATTCCAAGTATTATTGTTCATAAGATTATTATTATTGCTTGCGCAATTGTTCTGTATTGATTATATTGTTGAGTTGATCGGATAAACAGCTTATGAGTGACGTTAGTTATTCACTGGGCCAATGTCATGTACTCGTATTCCGTATTTTTGGGAAGCGGGGCGTGACAAACCATTACATCGATTATCATGATACTGATTATTGTTATTGTATCATGTTATTGATTCCTATTGATCCATTGAATTCATTATTATACCGTTATTCCATTGTTCTTTGCTTTCTCTACTTGCTATCCACGACTTACTTTAAGGATAATTTTTCTCATCTTTTTAGATGAGGTGTTCACAGGAATGAAGGAGAATTGCCTGCTGGGATTGGAGAACAAAGATTCTGAAGATTTTAATGCTTTTAATTACTTACTGTTTTATCAAACTTAATGTATTGAGACTTATTATCTATTTGTGATTGGATTATTATTATATTGAGCTTATGACCCGGATTTTGTTATTGTTTCCATACGCTGGTTTATTGTATTTGGATATTTCTTATTGTTTATTCCAACTATTGTTGTTCATGAGGTTATTATTATTGTCTGCGCATTATTCTGTATTGATTATATTGTTGAGTTGATCGGATAAACAGCTTATGGATGACATTAGTCATTCGCTGGGCCAATGTGATGTGCTCGTATTCCGTATTTTTGGGAAGCGGGTCCACAAAGCTTGTAGAGATTGTGTTGACTTGGTCCAACACCCCTCTTAACAAACATCACCTTACGACCACCTTTTCAAACTAACAGAACTCCACCTCGAGCTGTGTACCTGGATCCGCGTGCTTCTAGTGTTCCCAAGGATATCATATTCTGCCTTAGAAAAGGAATATGCATGACTTCCCTTAGAGTGTACCTGTTACCATCTGACATCTCAAACTCAACTGTCCCCTCACCCACTACTTCACAAATTTTCCCAGTTTCCGTTCTCCCACAATGTCCTATTGTAGACTTATATGTAGAAACCTCTCCACTTGGAGCATATATGAGAAAAACTCCCTGATTCAAGAAACAAAGCAGAATCCACTTCTAAATATTTTGAAACAAGAAGACATAAATTATTAGTAGCACTCACACATAAGCGTTAGCACTGCTAACATTGGTGCTCGTTTGTTTAGCAATTTGCGATAGTCATTATTGTACTGCCCTATCTTCTTGCAATATCGGCAACAGATCACACCTTTATACACACTTTCTCTTTCCATTGAATGATCTTCCACTACTAAGCAACTTTTGGAGATAGTCTCTGATTTATGAGTTTCCTTCATAAGTTATTCTTCCTTCATAAGTTGATCTTCCTTCAAGCTCTTGATCACCTCAGCCACTGAAATCTTCTCCTTGGCAGACTTTTCGTGTAGTATGGTAGTCATTAAATGCTCGTATGCTTCTGGTTATGAATATATCAAGTTGAAAGCATTATCTTCTTCTCTTAGATCATCTGCGTTTATCGCCATTAGTTCAGATAATACTTGGTTGAACTCCACGTTATGATTTGAAGAACGGTACCTTCCTTCATTGAGAAACAAATAGTTTTATCTTCCAATACATCTGATCTAATAACTACGATCCCAAGTAATCATATATGAGTCTTGTCCACATACTCACCACACTTTGCTCCTCAAGGAAGTTGCACTTGATCTTGTTCGTCAACAAAAATCAGATTAAACTTAAGGTTCTTTCAAAAATCTCATCCCAAATTTCATGTTTCAATTCATTTTGGAGAGGCCCAAGTGTTTCAATTCATTTTCTGCCTTGACTCCTAATTCCAGTGGGACCACTGAGCGGTCCAAATTAGAAATTGGGAATCTCACTAACTTGGAAGTGGATGAAGATGATCAAGAAGCTAGATTAAACCTTGAAGATGATTAAATCTACTCAGAGGATGATTCACTGTGCTCATAGGAGTTTATACAGGATACATAGGAGCTCCATGCCAGGAATTGGGTATCCGCTACTCCAGACTTTGTCCCTTCAACATTCCCTACCTGGCAGACAACAGTTGCTTAATCTTCACGCATCAGCAAGGGCTTTAGAGTACAGAAAGTTGCTAAGAGGGCTCTTGAAGAGTTCTTGGACGATTATCTTGAGATTGCTGCCGCTGCTAAATCCACTAAAACAAACGATGGAGGTACGTATTCCTTTGTAGTGTCAATTTTTAACTTTATGATTGATGTTGAGATATTTAATTTAGCCAAAACATGTGGTCTAGTGGTAGGCAATATTGATCGTAACTCTTTCTTCTAACTAATATTAGAGGTTGGGTGATTGATAGAGTTAGTCTATGTGGAATCTCGGAGTCCACCAAAAATCACGACCCCAAGCATTCGATTAATGAGTATACTTCTTTGGAACGGTAGGGGTATGGGCGGGCGAGGCAAGAGAGAGATGGTTAGGGATGTTATCAACAAATCTAAGGTCAGTGTTGTGGCTTTGCAGTACACCAAATTGTCTCATCAGGCTAGGCTTAGAAGGCTGAGGGGGAGTTGAATCATGGAGTGAAAAACGCATCCTTCTAATGGAGCATCAGGGGAATCACCATTGGTTTTAACTCTGAGGTGATAGCTTGCTTAGATGAATTTTGTGGGCAATTTTCGTTATCAGTTCTGGTCCAACGCAAGACAATTAATTGAATTTAGACAATCACGGTGATGTACGACCCAAACATTGCTTCCTCCGGGATGACATTCAGTGCGATTCGCGCACGCTGGCAGAATCCTTTTGTAATGGGAGGAGATTTTAACATTACGAGGTTTGCCTCTGAGCACAGAGGCAGAGGCTCTTGTGATGCCGATAGAGAAGCGTTTAACATGGTTATTACGAATCTCAAACTTGTTGACATTCCTATCACTGATCGACTTTTTACATGGTCGAACATGCAAGTGTCTCCTATTATGGTTAAGCGTGATAGGGTTTTGGTCTCTACTGACTGGGAGGCCATATTCCCATTATCCTGGGCTAAATCACTCCTCTAATCTACCTCGGATCATGTCCCTATTATCCTATTTACTGGTGAAACACGACCTAGGAAAACTACCAAATTTATGTTTGAAAAAGCATGGCTGAAAATCCAGGGTTTCCTCACATGGTCAATGAAAATCGAGCCCGCCCAACTACAGGGACTGAAGCAGCTGCTATATAGCGTGAAAAAGTTAGAAGACTGCGGTCCAAGCTCTGAAAATGGAACCAGACTCATTTTGCGACGATTTGGAGATCGAAGGATTCCCTTATGGAAGGTGTTGAGGAACTAGAAAAGTTTGAAGAAACTAGAAACCTCATTCAAGAGGAGCGGAATTGCTACAATTAAGAGATGACATTTCTCATCTATACGAAATGGAAGAGCTCAAATGGCAACAACACTCTAGAATCTTATGGCTCAAAGAGGGAGACGCGAACACAGCCTTCTTCCATCGGGTTACTAGTGCCCGTCGCAGATCTAACCTCATTCACTTGATCCATACTGACTCTGGATTACTGCAAGATGACAGTGAAATCAAACTGGCATTCTAGACCCATTTTTAAGAACTTGTTTGGGCGGAAAGAGAACTTAAGAGTCCCACTCAACCCAAACTTTTGGCAAAATAACTTTAAGGACCGAAACCAAGCTCTATAGTCTATTGAAGCTCCGTTCATAGAGGAGGAAATTAGGGAGGTGGTGTTGCAACTTGGAAGGGAGAAAGCACCAGGTCCAGATGCTTTCCCACTCTTTTTCTACCACACCTTTTGGGAGGAAATCAAAGATGATATTGTAAACTTGTTCACGAGTGCTATGACCATATACTTAGGCTTGATAGAATCAACTACGCTAAGGTTGTGTTAATCCCAAAGAAAGAAGATTCCCGACGGGTAGCAGACTTTCGCCCTATTAGTCTCCTTAACTGCTCTGTTAAGATAATCACCAAGACACTTGCCAACAGATTAGGAAAGGTGATGAACAAACTTATTAGTCGTGAGAAAACTGGATTCCTCAAAGGATAATGTGTCCTGGACTGTATATAAGGGTGGCATTTTGGTCGTTTGGGCTGGGTCGGGTCGAACCCGCTCGGGTGGACCCGATATTCGGTCGGGTTCGGGTCGGGTTGGCAGCTTAACCGGGCCGGGTTTGAAATCCAAATATTTGACTCGGTCGACCCGTGCATGTCTAAGAATGAACAAATTCAGACTGTGAAACTGCGAAGGGCTCATTAAACTGGTTATAGTTTTTTTAATGGTACGTGCTACTCGGATAACTGTAGTAATTCTAGACCTAATACGTGCAACAAAGCCCGACTTCCTTTGGGTCGAACCCTTTTTTGGTTTGGGCTGGCGCGGGTTGGCCCGGTTAGTGTTTGTTTTTTTTAATTTTTTAATTTTTATTTACAACTTCACTTACAAAAAATTAAAAAATTACAAGTATAACTGTACAAGAGTGAAAAAATGCATATATTATTCATTTCAACTACTATGAATTTTTTACAAGTTTTTTACATACAAATACTAGTAGAAACTCATAAAGAACATACAATATTTCTTGATGCACATTTACGTGTTTGAGCAGATAATCAGAATCTAGAGTTCGAGATAGCCTAAAGTTAGATTGAAGAGAGGGCATTGGACTACTATCATTGTAATGCCCTGTACCCAACTCGCACGCACACAAATAAATCCTAATCCACTGCCCACCACAGGCTGGCCTCACAAAAGGTGTCCGGACTATTCTGTGCCTCTTGATCATTGGCTTTACTATTTATTCTCTCACACTCTCAAGATTTCGGCCGATGTGGGACATTTTCACCCACGCCAACTCACAACTATATCCCATGCACGTGCAATGCACACACACATTCTCATCTCCTCCTCTTTCTCCCTTCCTTCCACGTGCAGCACATATGGTCCCCACACCCATAAGTAGTCAACAACCACTCCTCTTTTCTATTTCTTTCATTCATTTCATTTAATGCCCTATGCCCCATACTCACTTTATAGGCCTCATTAATATTCCACTTAATCCATAGCCTTATAGACTTTCTATTAGCTCACTCAATATTATATATATATATATATATATATTTCTTCTATAAATCTGGGGTGTTACATTTACCTCTCTTAAGAATTCAGCGTCTTCGCTGAATACGGGACATGCAATCTAGCACATGATCGCCTTTCTAGTCGAATGTAGACTGTCTCCTTGATCAAATACATATCGCTGCACACCAAGGGTCTTACGCATCACATTGCTGTCCACCAAGGGTCTTAAGCATCTAATACAAGATCTACATTCGGTGTCGAAAGTTTGCTCTAATACCATCTGTAATGCCCCATACCCAACTCGTATGCACACAAATAAATCCTAATTCACTGCCCACCACAGGCTGGCCTCACAAAAGGTGTCTGGACTATTCGGTAATGTAACACCCCTTTATTTTATAATTTCAAAATAGTTGTTTGTATTTCTTTTATTGCTAATAGATATTATTGTCACGCCCCGCTTCCCGGAATACGGAAACACAGGCACGTAACTGAGGCCCAGCGAATGATATAAGTATGCCAACTCATATCATCCATAAGCTGTACCAGTCTTAATCAACAATATAAGAAAATGAATCACAACCACGCAGGAAACATAATAATCACATAAACGAGAATGAAATTCAATAACCAATTCTGGAATATAAAGACTTACCAAAATAACTCGATAGACTTCTGCTCCAATTGTAGAAGATCTGCTTATCAATGTCTCCTAGAAATTCTCTTTGTGCACAAGTACTTGATTATCTAAAGAGAAATAATAAATTGTCCTTAGAGCAAGTACGGACAGCAAGTAGTGAAAGCAGAGAGTAAAGGAACAGGTTACTTGAAGGAATATGAATCAAGATCAAATATACGATGACAATAATGGCAGTAATAACAATGGTCTTAATAAAGTATACATATATGTCAATTTATGTTCATTAGAGTGTCATTTCTCCTATCTAGTGCACGTACTACTGCATCCCATACTACAGATTCGGTGCACGCACAACAGTGTTCGTTTGAGACATAGTGGTGGGGTCTACAGAGCGTGTACTCGGTTTCAATAACAATCATTTACCATTTTCATTCATTCATTCACATTCATTACTTCTCCTTCCATTTCAATACCATTTCAATATAGGCCCTCGAGTACATTTTCTGAGATTTCCCACTACTAGGTCAACCCTTATAAACCCCGGCTTGTTTAGTATCTTATTAAATCATTCATGTCCATGTAAATGTGTATAAGGATGTCAAGGGAACGATACGAATGCAGCAACATGATGCATTGCTAAATAATAAACATGAAGTAGCAATCTAAAACAATAATTCTCTTTATATTGTTTTAACTAATTCCAATTATAACTGGGTCGAAACCTCAGTACAATGCAGACAATGCAGGAGGAATTATAAAAGGATCATCACATATATGTTCATTAAAATGCCAATTAATGTGCTACTACAAATTATGGGACCCATTACAATGTCATATAACGATTAGAATATCATTTTCTGTGTACAATCCACTTTATGAAGTCATTAATCCAATCACAATTGTCCCATTCAATCAATGTATACAATTACCATTCATTTTCCTTTGTACACAATTCTATTCATTTTATTCATTTTGATTATATCTATACGGGCTTAGGTTTGAGTCAATGGACAATTTTAGGAGGTTAAGAGTATGTCGGGCTAGCTCGTGTAAACCCTCAATACTCCTAACGAGACGGGACACAAGGCAATTTAAGATGATTAAAAATGGAACTACTTGCAGGAGATCAATAAGCTTGAACTAGAATAAATAAGCGAGTTCAAGTGGACTTGCCTGTTAGTTGACGACGATGAAATTAAGGACAGAATAACGGGATCAGTATCCCGGGGAACAATCCCAAGAGGTACGTGTAAAGTACGTACGAAGAACTCCAAAAGCAAGCAACAAAGAGCTGATTTCCCCACAAAGATCAGCCCAAAACAGCAAAACAGCGGCTCGATCTGGCGCGGGTAGAACACAGAACAGCGAGAGTATCCAATCAGTACCTTTCTTCACACAGGATCGGATCCAGAACACGGAACAGTGAAGACGGATCGGCTGCGGCGGAACACGGAACACGGATCAAGGCGCGCGGATCTTGAAGTGATCGAAAGGGCCAGATTCAATCCCGCCCAAACAGCTGTCTTCTTCTTCTTCGTTCTTCTTCTTCGTCTGCTTCGACACGGAGTGAGAGAGAGAGGGTGCGGAAGGGAACGGCGAAGACACTCACGACGGCGGCACGGTGGCGGGGAGGCGACGACAGCGGCGGAGCTCAGATGAGAGGGCTCTGTTTTGCGCTCGAAACAGGGGAGGACGCGAATGGCGAAGCTTCGGGGTCTTCGACGGAGGCGACGAGTGCGATGGGTACTGCGGTGGCTTCGGGGTGCACGGAGTGAAGCTTCGACAATGGTGATGGAGCTTCGGTGGTTTGCAGGCGGAGGCGACGGGAGCGAGGGCGGTGGTTTGCGGGGGACGGCGCAGGCGGCGCTCGCGGTTGACGACGGCGAGGAGCAGGAGCACAACGCTGGTTGAGCGGAGGCTGTGGCGATAGAGTTCGAGGCGCTTCGGGGTTCGTGGCTGCGGTTGGAGCGGCGAGGACTTTGGCAATGGCAGCAATGGTGGACGACTGCGGAGCGACGGGACTTCGACTGAAGTGGCGAGAGTGAGAGCGGTGAGCGCGGTTGATCGAGCGGAGACGGTGCGGTGTTCGAAGCTTGAGTGGAGGGGAATGGCGACGGGGAGATGGGTCGCACTCGAGGCTGGCAATGGCAACTGGACGAACACAGGCGGCGCGGCGCATCGATGATGATGGGTTGTCTGTTGGTGGTTCGATGGGGCTGATGTTGAGCGGATGTGAGAACGGGGAAGAGAAGGCTTTGGGTTTTGATTTGTTTGGGTTCGATGCTCTGTTTTGTTTTGGGTGAAAGTGAGAACGGGGAAGGGGAGAATGGTTCTGTTGGTTTTGTTTGTTTTAACAGAGAAGAAAGGGGGAGAGAGAACGGGAGTGGGTGAGTTGTTAACGGGAGTGGGGGAGTGGTTACGGGATTGTGGGGAAAAGTTGAAAAGTTGTATACGGGTGTGTGCATAGACTTGATTCTGTACAACATAGGGGTAATGGGTTCTGGGTTAGTGGGCTTGGGCTTAAAAAGAAGCTCAAAATATTTAAATAAAATAATCAGGATGTTGGGCTAAATTTCTGGGGCCGGATTAATTAAATAAATAGTTAAGATCAAACTATGAAATTGGGCTTGATTATTGGGCTTCAAATGAATATAATAAACTCAATAGGAATTGTTGGGTTTCAATTAAATAACATAACATGTATCAAAATCAATGGGCTCCAAATGAGATAAATAAAGGAGAGAGACAAATTCTAACTTGGAATATAAATTTGGGTTTCAATAGGAGATCCAAAATGATTTAAATGCATTGGAAGGATTTATACGGAATTTGAAATACAAGAATACATAGAAATCCGTATAATCGAAAACAGGGGTTACAATTATTGTTATTGTTATTATTATACATAAATATGCAATTTATGTTATATATATTCCTTAATTATTTATTTATTTGGTGGAGCGGGTTTTATTGGATTTTATTATGAAAAGTAGAACTATAAGGGCATATAAATAATTAGAGAACTTAGGAGGGGTTTATAATAAATTTTCCACTTTATTTACCACCCTACCCCTCTTCTTCTTTCTCCTCATTCTGCACGACCAAAACCCACCGAAATAAAGAAACCCATGAAACCCCAATCTTAGGGTTTTCAAATCCCTTAATTTCTTACCCGTTTTGATAAATTTTTAGAGGGTTTTAGCTAATTGGATGGTGCTCTTCAATTTCCCGGCGTTGGTTTCTTGGATTGGCTTCTTGGAAGGTAAGAAATAGTTTCCTTAAATTGTATAGAGTTGTGTGTTTTTAATTTTTGCCATGAGAAATATGGTAGTAGGGAGATTAGGGGATAATCTTCATGTTAGAGCCAATTAATTCTTTAATTGATATGGTAGGAGTAAATTTGAAAAGAGTTAGGGTTTTGGGTTTGAAATTAAAAGAGTTTATGCCTCAAATTTATTAGAGATTGGAAATTGGAATTGTTGTAAATTATAAGAAACAACTTTGAATTATTTTTGAAAAAATTTATAGGCTTAAAACCTGGATAATAGAATTGTGAGTGTGTGCATACATGTAGTGCACACCAGGCATTCGATGAAATGCCTGTGAGAGATTAGAATGACTTTAATAGTTATTTATGAGTGATTTAGATATTCTTAACCCTAATTAGTGTTAAAACTTGGTAATAAGAAGAAGAAGTGAGTGTGGGGAAAATAGCGGAGAGCTTACACAGCCGATCTTCGCATTTTCTCAGGTGAGTATGATTACTTTTATTTTACGTACATGATGTACTATGAAAATTTTAAATTATGGTTTGCCGTGTGTGATGTGTAGTGCGTATTGAGTGTAGAAATTCATCAGTATGATACGAAGTAAATTATGGGGTGTAAGAAATTAATATACATGTATGAGAGTGTGTGAGATTATGTTTACTTGACTTGTTTCGCACACTTTCATGCTTACTTGATGATAATAATAAATAATAAGCCGGGATTTAAGGAAAAGACCATAGTAGTGGACGATATAGGTAAGTGTACTCGGAAGGAGGCCGTGTTTCCCAGTACTTGGTTCATGAACTTGTTGTCTCTTGATGGATTCATGAAGCCGTTACTCGGCTCATGAACTTGTTGGATTCATGAACCCACTGTGTGGTTCTTGAACTTGTTAGTGGATTCACAAACTTGTTTCGTGAACTTGTTATTTTATTTCTAATTCATGAACCATGCTTGCTTGATACTTGATGCCTGAGTACACCGCCCTATAAAATCTACCACTAGGACTAAACGAAATTGCATTGACTGTAGCAACCATGTGATAAAAGGATGGCACATGAAATGCTACCTAGATAGAAAAAACTACAAGACTTGATACATAATACTTGAACATGATACATACTTACCTGATACTTGATTACATGTGTAACACCCCATTTTGTACGATACCTGAATATATATATATATGTATGTATATTGTCAGTATGCGTGCACTTGATTGCAGTATTATGGGTCGATTTTGCTATCGTGGTGATTGGTTAGGGTGACGGGATGGTTCATGGGAGAATTGTATTTCAAGGATGCACGAGAACGGGAAGGACCGATACTAGAATAAACGCTAGTTTTCAGTACGATGCCCATACAAATATAACACGGTATGATAGTACGGTAGATATATATTGCGTGCGCTCGTCTCGCACTCGTTGAACTCATTAAGGCCTAATTTGGGTAGCCAACACAACAACCACAAAACAATGGGCTATAAGCCATGGTTTTGGTCTAAACCACCTACAAATTACCCTACACCCCCTAGCCTAAAACCGGCCATAACCCCCCCTCCCTTCTCCTTCATTTTTCCACTCCATTCTCCTTCTTTGCTCTGGAAATTTCAGAAAACCCTTCAAGAGAAATAGGAGAGAAAGAAGAGAAAGTGAAGAAGGAGACTCAAGAAGGGATTTTTCAAGAAAGGAAGCTTGAGAAGATCATTTCCTCTACCACAACCAAGGGTGGGGAGTTTCTCTAAACCTTCATTTTTTGTCTTTTAATTGATTTTGATTGCATGCATGTATGGTAGGATGTACTAGGTTGATCATCTAAGAGTTGAAAGTTGAAATCAGAACTGAACTAGAAAAACTGATTAAGAATGTCATTTTGTAGATTTTTCCGAGAGCAAACTATAAAGAATTAGACCATGAAATTTTAAGAGTTTGTTCATATATGTGTTTAAAATGCTCATGATTTATTTCAGATTTTTTTGAGGTCATTTGATATTTTAAAAAAAATCATAAGATGCAACTGTGTCGTAAAGCAGATTCAGCAAATGATAAACAGAATGGCTGATGTTGTAGGAATTTTCATTATTTATTAAAGCATGCTATTGATCTAAAATTTTTACCCTATGTTCCTGCATGCATGTAGATTCTGTACAAAAATCAGGAAATTATTTGGATGAGTTTATAGGCTTGAGAAAAATCGAGATTTAATCAGTAGCTGAGGCTCGACTAAAAAACTTGATGGTTTCTGTGCTAAATTGAAATAGATAGAACTCACTATATATTTAGAGTTTTGACATGAGGTCTTTTGCATATTGTTTAGTATGTTCTATAGTTTCACAACCATGAATTTTGTATCACTTATGTAGCGCCCCAAATCCCCATACCGGGAACCTGAAAAATTATAAGGCATAAGTTGTAAAAGCAACATTATGAATTATAACAATCAGCTATCTGACTAAACCCAACTCTCGCAATGCATAAGTTTAATTTTCCTGCTGTGTTGGACTAATATTTGAAGTCTGCTCTGATACCAACTTCTGTTAATTCCCAAAGCTTGGACTGGACGTCCATCCGTCTGTGGGTGAAAAGCTTTCTCCATGTGGAAGCTTAAGATGGGCACACTGCAATTTCCCAACATTATGGTCCAAACTGGAATATGCCGGCTCTTTCTCTCCAATTTCTCTGTCTGTCCATCTGTCTGTGGCTGAAAAGCTGCTCTGATACCAACGCATACTGACAATATACATACATATATATTATGCAAGGATAGCAGTATCCCTTACAGCTTTGACAAAAAAGAACTAAAGTTTCGACTGGACAGAGAAGTGTGAAGAAGGTTTTCAAGAACTAAAGAACCATTTGATCTCCGCACCTATATTGGTTTTACCTCAGGAAGACAAGGACTATGTCATCTACAGTGATGCATCATATTTAGGGTTCGGATGTGTGCTAATGCAGAAGGGCAAGGTTATAGCTTATGGTTCGAGACAGCTACGACCACACGAGAAGAATTATCCAACCCATGATTTTGAACTTGCGGGAATAATTTTTGCATTTAAAATCATGGAGACATTATATCTACGGAGCAAAGGTAGAAATTTACACTGACCATAAGAGCTTGAAGTATATCTACCAACAGAAGGATCTCAACTTAAGGCAGAGGAGATGGTTGGAAGTACTCAAAGATATCAGGCCTGAGATTATGTATCATCCAGGGAAAGCCAACATGGTAGCAGATGCGCTCAGTAGGAAGAGGAGTGTGGCTACATTGATAGTGACCCGGAGGGAGCTAGATGAAGAGATCAGGCAAGCAGGCATTGAAGTGGTTACACAACACTTAAGTGCAATTTTAGCACAGTTGGTGTTACGACCAAGCCTCAATGAGCGAGTGAAAGAGGCTCAGACCAAAGATCCAGAGATAGAAGACATGAAGAAGCAAGTGCATGGAGGAAAATTGGCAGAATTCAGTATAAGAGAAGGTTCACTATGGTTTGGTAACCGACTGTGTACTAAAGGACGAGGAGTTGAGGGAATACATCATGAAGGAAGCTCACTCCACATTACTTGCGATTTACCCCGGAAGCACCAAGATGTATCGTGATGTAAAATAGCACTATTGGTGGTCAGGGATGAAGCGAGATATAGCAGAGTTCGTCGCCAAATATTTGATATGCCAACAAGTTAAGGCCAAAAATCAGAAACCAGGAGGATTGCTACAGCCTTTACCCATTCCAGAATGGAAATTGGAGAACATCAGTATGGATTTTATCACTGGATTACCCAGGAGACCTAAAGAAAATGACTCAATATGGGTGATTGTGGATCGATTGACCAAGTCAGCACATTTTCTTCCAGTAAAGATGACCTGGACACTCAAGAAGTTGGCCGAGGTCTACATTGAGAACGTAGTGAAACTACCTGGAGTGCCAGTGTCGATAGTATCCGACCGAGATGCAAGATTTACATCTCGATTCTGGCAAAGTCTACAGTCAACATTGGGAACTAGAACATACTTTAACACAGCTTTTCACCCACAGACGGATGGACAGACAGAGAGAGTCAACAAGATTCTTGAGGACATGTTACGAGCATGAATTTTGGACTTTGGAGGAAGTTGGGAGAAATACTTAGCCTTGGTAGAGTTTGCTTATAATAACATCTATCAGGCAAGCATTGGCATGGTCCCATATGAAGCTTTGTATGGACGAAGATGCAGGATGCCGGTTTGTTGGTACGAGGTAGAAGAGCGGCAGATGTATGGACCAGAAATCATACAACAAACGTCGGAGCAGATCGAGCTTATTCAGAAGAGGCTTCAAGGAGTACAGAGCAGGCAGAAGAGCTATGCGGACAACCGTCGAAGAGAGTTGTTATTTGAGGAAGGCGACTCCATATTTCTCAAGGTATCGCTGACCAAAGGAGTTATCAGGTTCGGAAAATGCGGGAAGTTAGCTCCGAGATATATTGGACCATACAAGATTCTGAAAAGGATTGGAAGGATGGCTTATAAGTTGGAGTTACCGGTCGAGCTATCTCAAGTACATGACGTGTTCCACGTCTCTATGCTACGGAAGTATGTGTCGGATTCGAGCCATCAGTTGCCAGAGGTTCTGAAAGATTTGCAGATAGATCTTTCTTGTAGAGAGCAACCAGTCAGAATACTTGATCATCAGGACAAGGTACTGAGAAACACGGTCATCCCGATGGTCAAAGTTCTCTGGAAGAACTATTCATGGAAGAAGCACGTGGGAGCCGGAGAGCCGCATGAAGGCCTTATATCAAGACTTGTTTTGAGTGTTTTCTGTTTTGTTTGATGTTTTTCTACCACTAGGAACTTTCTGTGGACAGAATGACTCTAAGGAGGGAGTGACGTAATACCCCATTTTGTACGATACCTGAATATATATAAATGTATGTATATTGTCAGTATGTGTGCACTTGATTGCAGTATTATGGATCGATTTTGTTATCGTGGTGTATGGTTAGGGTGACGGGACGGTTCATGGGAGAATTGTATTCCAAGGATGCACGAGAACGAGGAGGACCGATACTAGAATGAACGCTAGTTTTCGGTACGACACCCACGCAAATATAACACGGTATGATGCTACAATAGATATATATTGCGTGCGCTCGTGAAACCGCTCGCCTCACACTCGTTGGAACTCATTAAAGCCTAATTTGGGTAGCCAACACAACAACCACAAACCAATGGGCTATAAGCTATGGTTTTGGTCCAAACCACCTACACCCTAAGCCTACCCCCTAGTCAAAACCGGCCATAACACCCCCCCCTTTCTCCTTTATTTTTCCACTCCATTCTCCCTCTTTGCTCTGGAAATTTTAGAAAACCCTTCAAGATAAATAGGAGAGAAAGAAGAGAAAGTGAAGAAGGAGACTCAAGAAGGGATTTTTCAAGGAAGGAAGCTTGAGAAGATCATTTCCTCTACTACAACCAAGGGTGGGGAGTTTCTCTAAACCTTCATTTCTTGTCTTTTAATTGGTTTTTCTTGCATGCATGTATGGTAGGATGTACTAGGTTGATCATCTAAGAGTTGAAAGTTGAAATCAGAACTGAACCAGAAAAACTGATTAAGAATGTCATTTTGTAGATTTTCCCGAGAGCAAACTATAAATAATTAGACAATGAAATTTTAAGGGTTTGTTCATATGCATGTTTATATTGTTTTTTATTTATTTTAGATTTATTGGAGGTCATTTCATATTTAAATAAAATCATAAGATGTAACTGTGTCGCAAGGCAGATTCAGCAAATGATAAACAGAATGGCTGATGTTGTAGGAATTTTCATTATTTATTGAAGCATGATATTGATCTGAAAATTTTACCCTATCTTTCTTTATTCATGTAGATTCTGCAAAAGAATTAGGAAATTATTTGGATGAGTTTATAGTCTTGAGAGAAATTGAGATTTAATCAGTCGCTGAGGCTGGACTAAAGAACTTGATGGTTTCTGTGCTAAACTGAAATAGATAGAACTCACTGTATATTTAGAGTTTTGACATGAGGTCTTTTGCATATTGTTTAGTATGTTCTCTAGTTTCACCACCATGAATTTTGTGTCATTTGGACATGTACGGAAATTATAATGATTTTAGGAGTATGCACTGTGCTGGTTTCAGACAGTTTTGATACCCTGTAAAGATTGGGCATTTGAGACTCATTAAGAGCACATTTTGAGAACCTGATTCATTAGAGATTTGTAGTAGACACCTAGATCTTTCCAACAAGATCAATTTGAGGTAATTCTAGTAAAGGGTTGATTTACTGTGATTTTTGTAAGACTGGACAGAGACCTAGAGTGGATCTGAGTGCTCTGAATTTGAGACCCATTGTGAAAATTGGTGCATCGGTGAGAGATGAGTGTGTTTGGCTGACTTAATGGTATAAATTGGACTCATGACCAACTAGAGAGTTGTTGAGTACACCCACATCCTTCTATAGAAATTTGGTTTGTGACGTTCTGACGAACGAGTAGAGTTTTGTGCTACTAGTAAGGTGCAGCCCGTGCACAGGAAGCACGTAGGCTGAAGCATGAGAGGCTATTTTTAGGACTTAGATGGTTGAATTCAAGTTCATGGTCAACTAGGAAGTTGTAGCCTAGGATCTTACCTTTCCAGATTGGGCTCGTACACTCCAATCGGAATTGTATCGAGAAAGTTATGACTATTTTAAGTTTCGGACAGAAACCCGTGGGTCGGTTATTCTTAGTTTTGACTAAGTGTTGTGAGGACATGTTCCTTGTGTGTTGCCAGAGTCGATGACTCTTGTCTAGAAATGGTTGATGTCTGTTATTGAGGTTGTTGACTCCCAGAGTGGGATGTGTGACTCGAGTTAGTCACTAGGGTAAGGGATATCCTGCACCTATCAATCCTATATTATAAACTTCTGCCGAGCGTAGGACGTCTGAGCGTGCCAGTGAGATAAGTTCACAAGGGCGAATAGACATTCACAGCCGAGGTCGCTGCAAGTGTAGGCCATAATGCTGGAAAATTCCAAGCCGGGGAAGTGGCGAACCGAACCGGTATCGCCAGGGGCCAGAGGTTGATAGGCAAGTGTGGAAGCAGTTCATTCTTACCCAAAGTAATTAGAGTAAGGCAGGGGTTAGGATGGTTTATTAAGGGGTTGGAAAATTACATTAGTCCTAGTAAACCATAGTCGGTGTTGTACCTTCCGGTCGTAGGAATACATTTTCGGCACTCATGGATTGAGTCCTCGGCTCGTATCTCGATCTGTTGATTCCCAAAGCTTTGCCGAAGTAATGTACGGGAGGCCCAGAGGATTTGACCTCCCGAGGTGCTCACGTCCCTATGCAAAGGTATTTGTGTTTTTGGTATATATATATGTTCATGACTCGATCTTGGGATGAACACGCGTGCGTAAGTCCATAGGGGACGTTGGGAATCAAATGGTCGTGGGACCAGATTCAACGTGGCTTTCTGAGGAGGTCCGTACGCGGGTACCAACTGGCGGTGACTACTTGGGCACTACAGGGCGAAACTAGACCGACCCCCTACAACCTCCTTGGGCGACAGACAATCTATTGGGAACTGGAGTGAGTACAAGAGTAGGGTGCATGGTGTGGGTTCAAATCCCTAAATCCCATATTGTACGATACCTAAATATATATATGTATGTATGTATGTTGTCCGTATGCGGGCGCATGATTACAGTATTTTGGGCTGATTTTTCTATCATGGTTTGTGGTTAGGGTTACGGGACGGTTCATTGGAGGATTGCATTCTAAAAGATGCACGAGAACGAGGAGAACCAATACTAGTATAAACGCTAGTTTTTGGTACTACGCATATGCAAATATAACATCGTATGATACTACGATGGATATACATTGCATACGCTCGATAAACCTCTCGTCTCGCACTCGTAGGAACTCATTTAAACTAAAATGGGTTGCCAACACAACCCACCTCCAAAACCATTGGCAAGCCCATAGTTTCACTCCCAAAACAACCTACACCCTATTCCTACTACCCCTAGGATCCGGCCACTAGTTCTCCCCTCTTTCCTTCTTCATTTCTCCATCAAAAACCACTCTATTCCACCTCCTTTGCTGTGGAAAAATCAGAACTCAACTAAGGGAAAAAGTAGAGAAAGAAATTAGGGGTGGGCATCGGTCGGTAACCGACCTAATATGGACCATCCACCACCGATCCAAAGAAGATTGGTTTTTAAATTTTCTCATCCGTAACCAATCCGAACCTTAATTGGATCGGTTTCCATCCAAGCCAATTAAGCTCGGTTTGGATTGGATTGGATGGTCAGTTTGGCGTGCTACTTTTCACCTTCAACATCATTCATAATTTTGTTGAAATTTAAAAGATCAACTTCAATCAAATTTAAGAAACAACCTGCTATTTGTTATTCAGAAATGAATTTAAAATGAAGATTCATAAAACCACAAGCTGTTAATAAATTTTGCACTAATTGTTTGAGATTATGACATTTAAATGGGTGAGATAAACTACTTTTTCATTTTCATACTTCTGTAATCTTAGTTTATTATTATAAAAGAAACATTAAATAATCATAACCAATTGAATTTCAGGTATAATAAAAAAAGATTTAGATTACAATTTCTACTTGACTTGATTAAAGTTACTACTAAATATTACATCAAATTCATGATTCTATTAAGTTAGGCCATACTGTAAATCAAGTATTTCTTAACAACATAACACACAGGATTATGGAGAATCAAAATATAGGTAGAACAATTGCTCGGTTTGTATTAAAGAAATTAAAGAAGACATTTTGTATTTCCAAGAAAATGAGAAATGACTATTTTTATATTCAAGAAATTAAAGGAGAACTATATTTTTTATGGACTTATGCATAGAGGTAAGGTCGGTTCGGTTTCATCGGTTATTTGAAAGCCCCATCCAACAACTGAACCGGTCCAGTTGGTTATTGAAGATCAAGAACTGAGCAAATCCAAACCCCCAATTGGTTCGGTTAAAAACCGGTCGGTTCAGATTGGGTTGGTTCGGATTGGTCAGTTCGGATAATAGTTGTCCACCCTTAAAAGAAAGAAAGAAGAGAGCTTGAAGAAGGGATTCAAGAAAGGATTTTCAAAGGGAAAAGCTCAAGGAGATCCATTCCTCTACAACAAACAAGGGTGGGGAGTTTCTCTAAACCTTCTTTTATGTCTTTTAATTGATTTCCTTGCATGCATGTATAATAGGATGTACTAGGATGATCATCTATGAGCTTGGAAGTTGAAATCAGAACTGAAACTAGAAAACTGGTTCAGAATGCTATTTTGTTGATTTTCCCGACAGCAAACTACAAAGAATTAGACCATAAAAATTTCAGGGATTATTCACATACATGTGTATATGGTTGGTGATTTAGTTCAGATTTTTCTGAGGTCATTTGATATTTTAATAAAATCGTAAGGTGCAACTGTGTCATAAGGCAGATTTAGCAATTGATAAACAGAATGACTGATGTTGTAGGAATTTTTATTATTTATTGAAGTATGTTCTTGATCTGAAATTTTTACCCTAGATTCCTGTATGCATCTAAATTCTATAAAAAAATCAGGAAATTATTTGGATGAGTTTATATGCTTGAGAAAAATCGAGCTTTGATCAGTAGCTGAAGCTGAACTAAAGAACTTGTTGGTTTCTGTGCTAAATTGAAATAGATAGAACTCACTGTATATTTGGATTTTTGACATGAGGTCTTTTGAATATTGTTTATATGATCTCTAGTTTCATCACCAAAAATTTTGTGTCATTTGGATGAGTAAGGAATTTAAAATGATTTTATGAGTATGCACTATGCTGGTTTCAGCTAGTTTCGATACCCTGTAGAGATTGGGCATTTGAAACTCCTTAAGAGCACATTTTGAGAACCTGGTTCATTAGATAGTTGTAGTAGACACCTAGATATTTCCAACAAGACCAATTTAAGGCAATTCCAGTAAAGGGTTGATTTACTGTGATTTTTGTAAGACTGGACAGAGACCTAGAGTGGATCTGAGTGCTCTGAATTGGAGAGACCCATTGTGAAAATTGATGCATCGGTGAGAGATGAGTGTGTTAGGGTAACTTAATGGTATAAATTGGACTCATAACCAACTAGAGAGTTGTTGAGGACACCCACACCCTCCCATAGAAATTGGGGTTGTGGCGTTCTGACGAACGAGTAGAGTTTTGTGCTACTGGTACGGTGCAACCCGTGCACAGGAAGCACGCAGGCTGAAGCTTGAGAGGCTATTTTGAGGACCTAGATGGTTGAATTTATGTTCAGGATCAACTAGGAAGTTGTAGCCTAAGATCTCACCTTTCCAGATTGGGCTCGTACACTCCAATCGGAGTTGTATCGAGAGAGTTATGACCATTTTAAGTTTCGGATAGAAACTCGTAGGTCGCTTAGTCTTGGGTTTGACTAAGTATTGTGAGGACATTGTTCCGTGTGAACTATCAGAGTTGATGACTATTGTCTAGGGATGGTTGATATCTGTTATTAAGGTTGTTGACTCCCAGAGTAGTATGTGTGACTCGAGTTAGTAACTAGGGTAAGGGATACCTTGCACCTGTCAACCCTACATTATAAACTTCTGCCGAGCGTAGGACGTCCGAGCGTGCCAGTGAAATAAGTTCACAAGGGCGAACATACATTCACAGCCGGGGCAGCGATGAGTGTAGGCCATAATGCTGGACAATTCCAAGCCGGGAAAGGGGTGAACTGGACCGGTGTCGCCAGGGCTAGAGGTTGATAAGCAAGTGTGGAAGCAGTTTTATCGTTACCCGAAGTAATTAGAGTAAGGCAGGGGTTAGAGTGGCATATTAAGGGGTTGGAAAATTGCATTAGTCCTAGTAAACCATAGTCGGTGTTGTACCTTCCAGTCGTAGGGATATTTTTTCGGTACTCATGGAATTGAGTCCTCGGCTCGTATCTCGATCTGTTAATTCCCAAAGTTTTGTCGGAGTAAGGTACGGGTGGCTAGGAGGATTAACCTCCCGAGGCGCTTACGTCCCTATGCGTGGAGGTTTTGTGTTTTGGTATATACTTACGTTCATAACCCGATCAGGGGTGAACACGCATGCGTCGGTCCATAGGGGTGGAGTTGGGAATCATACGGTCGGGCGACCGGATTCAACGCAGCTTTCTGAGGAGGTCCGTACGCGGGTACGAAGTGGTAGCTACGACCACCACTTAGGCACTGCAGTGGCGGAACTGGATCGACCAGCTGTGACCTCCTTGGGCGACGGACAATCTATTGGGAACTGGATGGGTACATGGGTAGGATGCATGACGAGGGATTGAATCCTACAATCAGGAGAGGCGAATTCCTTAGAAAGTATGTAGTATGGGATGCATACGTTTTCATCGAAGTTGATTTTGGAAAAGTATGTAGTATGGGATGCATACGTTCCCAACTGAATTGCATTAGAGTAAGTGCATCGTGTGCATTCTTGTTTGTGCATTAGATTAGGCCATGCTTGGGTCTGGGACGCATGTAGTATGAGATGCATGCAGATCCAGATTTCTAAGTCTTTCTTGCTTTAGAATAGGCCTGTGACTGGTACATTTAGTTGTTAGATCATGGCATACACGAGCACTACATAATTTACGATGCACGTTTTCTTTTTCATTCAAGATGGTTTGTGATTGCCAGTTTGGAGGATTGCTGTTATTATCAGTATTGCATCAGTCGAAGTATTGACGTTCCCCACCTTTTAGGTACCGGTTCTACCTTTCGAGCAGGTGCAGAGATATCAGAGTCGTGCAGCAGAAGACTCATGCCGAGGAGCATGTCCCAGGGAAGCAGATTGACCGTTTAGTGGAGCTTCGGTAGTGAGCCGTCGACTGCCAGTCTGAGAGAGAGAAGTTGTTAACTTTGCAAAAGGAGTGATGTATGTTGTAATAAGATGTACTAAGTTTATGTAATTTGTATTCTTGTCAAGAACAAGACATTGGTTGTAATCAATGATGTAATGACTTTATTTGGCAATAAAAAGTTTTTAAATTTCCGAGTTATTACTGTGTTGAGATGCATTTGAAGGCAAAGATTCTGGTGAGTGTCACGGATGTCCGGTAACGGAGATCCGGGGCGCTACAGTGAATTTCTGATATTCAACTTTTCCAAATCCTGGCTTGATATTCAGCTTTTCCCAACTGAAATTGGATAAGTGTGAAGATGTAAGGGAAAGACAATGTGGGAGCCGGAAATGCGCTCTAGTGTGGACAACTGAAATTGGGGATTTGGGGTGCTACAGCTTTTCTGAAATTTCTGAAAATGTGCATCCTAAAACCTGGCTTGATATTCAGCTTTTCCAAATCATGGGTTGGATACCAACTTCTGTAGCGCCCCAAATCCCCATAATGGGAACCTGAGACCCTACTCCAGGAGTCGAACTTCAAAATAGCTACAATCACAGAAAGTATAGGAAAATTTAAAACTTTTATTCCATATAAATGTTACATTTACAAGTGTTACAATGTCCAAATAAAAATTACAATATTTACAACAGTATAATAGTACTTGCATATGTCCCTTGGATCCTTGGACCAACTCGAGCTCTGTAGCACCTGTAGATCGGCTCCGGATACCTACAAGGTGGGGAACATCAGTACTTCGACTGACGCAAAGCTGATGATAACAGCGATCCTCTAAAATTCAATCACAACCAACAATTCCTGCAAAATAGAAAGGTGAAGTGCCAAAACAAGGGTTTAGTGGATTCAGGTTCTAGTGCAGTGTTATGACATGATCTTATGACTAGATGCAGCAAACTCACATGCCTGACTCTAATGCAAGCAAGACTTTGAAGCACGAATGCATTCCATACTACATATGCCCCCAAATCTAGCCGTCTTTCTCCACAATTTAGGGATTCGAACCCTCGCCATGCACCCTACTCTTGTACTCACACCAGTTCCTAATTGATTGTTCGTCGCCCAAGGAGGTTGCAGTGGATCGGTCTAACTCCACCCTGTAGTGCCCAAGTAGTCACCGCCAGTTGGTACCCGCGTACGGACCTCCTCAGAAAGCCGCATTGAATCCGGTCCCACAACCATTTGAATCCCAACGTCCCCTATGGACTTACGCATGCGTGTTCATCCCAAGATCGAGTCATGAACATATATATATACCAAAAACACAAATACCCGTGCATAGGGACGTGAGCACCTCAGGAGGTCAAATCCTCCGGGCCTCTCGTACCTTACTTCGGCAAAGCTTTGAGAATCAACAGATCGAGATACGAGCCAAGGACTCAATCCATGAGTGCCGAAAACATATCCCTACGACTGGAAGGTACAACACCGACTATGGTTACTAGGACTAATGCAATTTTCCAACTCCTTAATAAACCATCCTAACCCCTGCCTTACTCTATTTACTTTGGGTAAGAATGAACTGCTTCCACAACTGCCTATCAACCTCTGACCCCTGGCAATACCGGTCCGGTTCGCCACTTCCACGACTTGGAATTGTCCAGCATTATGACCTACACTTGTAGCGACCCCGGCTGTGAATGTATATTCGCCCTTGTGAACTTACACGCTCAGACGTCCTACGCTCGGCAGAAGTTTATAATATAGGGTTGATAGGTGCAGGGTATCCCTCACCCTAGTGACTAACTCGAGTCACACATCCCACTCTGGGAGTCAACAACCTCAATAACAGACATCAACCATCCCTAGACAAGAGTCATCGACTCTGGCAACACACAAGGGAAATGTCCTCACAACACTTAGTCAAAACTAAGACTAAGCGACCTACAGATTTCTGCCCGAAACTTAAAATGGTCATATCTCTCTCGATAAAACTCCGATTGGAGTGTACGAGCCTAATCTGGAAAGGTAAGATCCTAGGCTACAACTTTCTAGTTTATCAAGAACTTAAATTCAACCATCTAAGTCCTCAAAATAGCCTCTCAAGCTTCAGCCTGCGTGCTTCCTGTGCACGGGCTGCACCTTACCAGTAGCAGAAAACTCTACTCGTTCGTCAGAACGTCACAAACCCAATTTCTATAGAAGGGTATGGGTGTCCTCAACAACTCTCTAGTTGGTCATGAGTCAAATTTATACCATTAAGTCACCCTAACACACTCATCTCTCACCGATGCACCAATTTTCACAATGGGTCTCTCCAATTCAGAGCACTCAGATCTATTCTAGGTCTCTGTCCCGTCTTACAAAAATCACAGTAAATCAACCCTTTACTGGAATTGCCTAAAATTGGTCTTGTTGGAAAGATCTAGGTGTCTGCTACAAATCTCTAATGAATCAGGTTCTCAAAATGTGCTTTTAATGAGTCTCAAATGTCCAATCTCTACAGGGTATCAAAACTGTCTGAAACCAGCACAGTGCATACTCCTAAAATCATAATAATTTCCGTACTTGACAAAATGACACAAAATTCATGGGGGGTGAAACTAGAGAACAAACTAAACAATATACAAAAGACCTCATGTCAAAACTCCAAATATATAGTGAGTTCTATCTATTTTTATTTAGCACAGAAACCATCAAGTTCTTTAGTCCAGCCTCAGCTACTGATTAAATCTCGATTTTTCTCAAGCCTATAAACTCATCTAAATAATTTTCTAATTTTTTTGTATAATCTACATGCATGTAGAAATATAGGGTAAAAATTTCAGATCAATAGCATGCTTCAATAAATAATGAACATTTCTACAACATCAGCCATTCTGTTTTTCATTTGCTGAATCTGCCTTACGACACAGTTGCATCTTATGATTTTACTTAAATATCAAATGAACTCCAAAAAATCTGAAATAAATCAAAAACTATATAAACATGCATATGATCAAACCTTTAAAATTTCATGGTCTAATTCTTTATATTTTGCTCTCGGGAAAATCCACAAAATGACATTCTGAATCAGTTTTTCTAGTTCAGTTCTGATTTTAACTTTCAATTCTTAGATGATCATTCTAGTACATCCTACCATACATGCATGCAAGCAGAATCAATTAAAAGAGAAGAAATGAAGGTTTAGAGAAACTCCCCACCCTTGGTTGTAGTAGAGGAAATGATATTCTCAAGCTTCCTTTCTTGAAAAATCCCTTCTTGAGTCTCCTTCTTCACTTTCTCTTCTTTCTCTCCTATTTCTCTTGAAGGGTTTTCTGAAATTTCCAGAGCAAAGAGGGAGAATGGAGTGGAAAAATGAAGGAGAAGGGAGGGGGGGTTATGGCCGGTTTTAGGCTAGGGGAGTGTAGGGTAATTTGTAGGTGGTTTGGACCAAAACCATAGCTTATAGTCCATTGGTTTGTGGTTGTTGTGTTGGCTGCCCAAATTAGGCCTTAATGAGTTCCAACGAGTGCGAGACGAGCGGTTTAACGAGTGCACGCAATATATATCCACCGTAGTATCATACCGTGTTATATTTGTATGGGCGTCGTACCGAAAACTAGCGTTTATTCTAGTATCGGTCCTCATCGCTCTCATGCATCCTTGGAATACAATTCTCCCGTGAACCGTCCCGTCACCCTAACCATACACCATGATAGCAAAATCGACCCATAATACTGCAATCAAGTGCATGCATACTGACATTATGCATACATACATACATATATATATATATATATATATATATATATATATATATATATATATATATATATATTCAGGTATCGTACAGAACAGGGTGTTACATCACTCCCTCCTTAGATTTGTTCTGTCCCCAGAACGTTCCTAGTGGGAGAAAAACATCAAACAAAACAGAAAACACTCAAAACAATTCCGGATATAAGGCCTTCATGCGGCTCTCCGGCTCCCACGTGGCTTCTTCCACGAACTGGTTCTTCCAGAGAACTTTGGCCATCGGGATGACCTTATTTCTCAGTACCTTGTCCCAACTTCCTCCGAAGTCCAAAATGCATGCCCGTAACATGTCCTCAAGAATCCTGTTGACTCTCTCTGTCTGTCTATTCGTCTGTGGGTGAAAGGCTGTGCTGAAGTTTGTTCTAGTTCCCAATGCTGACTGTAGACTTTACAAGAATTGAGATGTAAATCTTGCATCTCGGCCGGATACTATCGACACTGGCACTCCATGTAGTTTAACTACGTTCTTGATGTAGACCTCGGCCAACTTCTCGACTGTCCAGGTCGTCTTTACTGGAAGAAAATGTGCTGACTTGGTCAATCGATCCACAATCACCCATATTGAGTCATTTCCTTTAGGGCTCCTGGGTAATCCAGTGATAAAATCCATACTGATGTTCTCCCATTTCCATTATGGAATGGGTAAAGGCTGTAGCAATCCTCCTGGTTTCTGATTTTCGGCCTTAACTTGTTGGCATGTCAAACATTTGGCGATGAACTTTGCTATATCCCGCTTCATCCCTAACCACCAATAGTACTGCTTTATATCAGGATACATCTTGGTGCTTCCGGGGTAAATCTCAAGTAATGTGGAGTGAGCTTCCTTCATGATGTCTTCCCTCAACTCCTCGTCCTTTGGCACACATAGTCGGTTACCAAACCATAGTGAACCTTCTCTTATACTGATTTCCGGCAATTTTCCTTCATGCACTTGCTTCTTCATGTCCTCCATCTCTGGATCTTTGGTCTGAGCCTCTTTCACTTGCTCATTCAAACTTGGTCGTAACACCAACTGTGCCAAAATTGCACTTAAGTATTGTGTAACCACTTCAATGCCTGCTTGCCCGATCTTTTCATCTAGCTCTCTCCGGGTCGCTATCAATGTAGCCACACTCCTCTTCATACTGAGCGCATCTGCTACCACGTTGGCTTTTCCTGGATGATATATAATCTCAGGCCTGATATCTTCGAATACTTACAACCATCTCCTTTGCCTTAAGTTGAGATCCTTCTGTTGGTAGATATACTTCAAGCTTTTATGGTCAGTGTAAATTTCCACCTTTGCTCCGTGGATATAATGTCTCCATGATTTCAAAGCAAAAATCATTGCCGCAAGTTTCAAATCATGGGTTGGATAATTCTTCTCGTGTGGTCGTAGCTGCCTCGAACCATAAGCTATAACCTTGCCCTCCTGCATCAGCACACATCCGAACCCTAAATAAGATGCATCACTGTAGATGACGTAGTCCTTGACAACCTGAGGTAAAACCAATATGGGTGTGGAGATCAAACGGTTCTTTAGTTCCTGAAAACTTTCTTCACACTTCTCCGTCCAGTCGAAACTTTCGTTCTTTTTGGTCAAAGCTGTAAGGGGTACAGCTATCCTTGCATAATTCTGGATAAACTTCTGGTAATATCCAGTCATACTCAGAAAAATCCTTACTTCCTTCACTGTCTTTGGTTGTGGCCATTCCCTGACCCCTTCTATCTTCTGAGGATCCGTTGCCACTCCCTCCTTAGAAAGGATATGGCCTAGGAATGCAACTTTCGATTTCCCGAATTCATACTTAGATAATTTGGCATACAACTGATGTTCCTGTAACTTGCTCAAGACTATTGTCAGATGTTCAGCATGATCCTCTTCTGTCCTTGAATATACCAAAATGTCATCGATGAAGACCACGACAAATGAGTCAATAAACGGCCTTAGAATTCTGTTCATTAAGTCCATGAAAATTGCTGGAGCGTTAGTCACTCCAAACGGCATTACCAAGAATTCATAGTGTCCATGTCGAGTTCGAAAAGCTGTCTTAGGTACATCCTCTTCCTTGACTCGCCCCTGATAATATCCGGACCGTAGATCAATCTTGGAAAATACTGCTGCTCCCTGAAGCTGATCGAACAAATCGTCGATCCTAGAAATTGGGTACTTGTTCCGAATAGTGACTTTATTCAATTCCCAATAATCAATACACATCCTGGATGACCCGTCATTCTTCTTAACAAGAAATACTGGTGCTCCCCAAGGCGATGCACTTGGTCTAATAAATCCTTTTTGTAAGTACTCTTTAATCTGTTTCTTGACCTCATTCTGCTCTACTGGTGCCATTCGATAAAGTGCTTTGGATACTGGAGCGCTACCTAGTTGAATTGTGATGCTAAACTCAACATCACGGTGTGGGGGAATTCCAGGTAAATTCTCTAAGAATACAAGTGGAAAATTCCTCACCACTGGTATCTTGTTCACCTCTTCTAGTATCCATACTTCGCTAGCAGTTGCGAACGTCATTGCCTTCGATCTCTGCTCCCCATGGAATACAAGTTCTACTCCTTCAGCTAAGATAACTACCTTCTTCTCCTTGCAGTAAATGCTTGCCTTGTGCCTCGACATCCAATCCATCCCAATGATGACATCTATTCCGGCAAAACCCAACTCCAACAGATCGATACTTAGGGTTTTTCCGCTAATCTGGAGCTTAGGATTTCACAAAATAATCAATACACATGGTTTCAAGTGTCCACAATGGAAACCATGGCTTCTTTTTCCACGTTGACAAGAAGCTACGTGGGAGCCAGAGAGCCGCATGAAGGCCTTATATCCGAAATTATTTTGAGTGTTTTCTGTTTTGTTTGTTGTTTTTCTCCCACTAGAAACATTCTGGGGACAGAACGACTCTAAGGAGGGATGGATGTAACACCCCATTTTGTACGATACCTGAATATATATATATATATATATATATATATATATATATATTGTCAGTATGCGTGCACTTGATTGCAGTATAATAGGTCAATTTTGCTATCGTGTTGTATGGTTAGGGTGACAGGACGGTTCATGGGAGAATTGTATTCCAAGGATGCATGAGAACGAGGAGGACCGCTACTAGAATAAACGCTAGTTTTCGGTACGACGCCCAGACAAATATAACACGGTATTATACTACGGTGAATATATATAGCGTGCGCTCGTTAAACCACTCGTCTCGCACTCGTTGGAACTCATTAAGGCCTAATTTGGGCAGCCAACACAACAACCACAAACCAATGGGCTATAAGCCATGGTTTTGGTCCAAACTGCCTACAAATTACCCTACACCCCCCTAGCCTAAAACCGGCCATAACCCCCCCTCCCTTCTCCATTTCTCCAATCCATTCTCCCTCTTTGCTCTGGAAATTTTAGAAAACCCTTTAAGAGAAATAGGAGAGAAAGAAGAGAAAGTGATGAAGGAGACTCAAGAAGGGATTTTTTAAGAAAGGAAGCTTGAGAAGATCATTTTCTCTGCTACAACCAAGGGTGGGAAGTTTCTCTAAACCTTTATTTCTTGTCTTTTAATTGATTTTTCTTGCATGCATGTATGGTAGGATGTACTAGAATGATCATCTAAGAGTTGAAAGTTGAAATCAGAACTGAACTAGAAAAACTGATTCAGAATGTCATTTTGTGGATTTTCCCAAGAGCAGACTATAAATAATTAGACCATGAAATTTTAAGGGTTTGTTCATATGCATGTTTAGATTGTTTTTGATTTATTATAGATTTTTTGGAGGTCATTTGATATTTAAATAAAATCATAAGATGCAACTATGTCGTAAGGCAGATTCAGCAAATGATAAACAGAATGGCTGATGTTGTAGGAATTTTCATTATTTATTGAAGTATGATATTGATCTGAAATTTTTACCCTATGTTTCTTTATTCATGTAGATTCTGCAAAACAATTAGAAAATTATTTGGATGAGTTTATAGTCTTGAGAAAAATCGAGATTTAATCAGTCGCTGAGGCTGGACTAAAGAACTTGATGGTTTCTGTGCTAAACTGAAATAGATAGAACTCACTGTATATTTAGAGTTTTGACATGAGGTCTTTTGCATATTGTTTAGTATGTTCTCTAGTTTCACCACCATGAATTTTGTGTCATTTGGACATGTACGGAAATTATAATGATTTTAGGAGTATGCACTGTGCTGGTTTCAGACAGTTTTGATACCCTGTAGAGATTGGGCATTTGAGACTCATTAAGAGCACATTTTGAGGAACCTGATTCATTAGAGATTTGTAGTAGACACCTATATATTTCCAACAAGACCAATTTTGGCACTTCACCTTTCTGTTTTGGCACACTGCACTAGAACTCGAATCCACAAAACTCTTATTTTGGCACTTTACCTTTCTGTTTTGCATAAATTATTGGTTGTGATTGAATTTTAGAGGATAGCTGTTATCAACAACTTTGCGTCAGTCGAAGTACTGACATTCCTAACCTTGTAGGCATCCGGAGCTGATCTACAGGTACTACAGAGCTCGAGTTGGTCTAAGGATCTAAGGGACATATGCAAGTACTATTATACTGTTGTAAATATTGTAATTTTTATTTGGATATTGTAACACTTGTAAATATAACATTTATATGGAATAAAAGTTTTAAATTTTTCTGTACTTTCTGTGATTGTGGCTATTTTGAAGTTCACTCCTGGAGTAGGGTCTCAAGTTCCCGATATGGGGATTTGGGGCGCTATAGAAGTTGGTATCAGAGCAGACTTCAAATATTAGTCCAACACAGTAGGAAAATTAAACTTAGATGCATTGCGAGAGTTGGGTTTAGTCAGATAGCTGATGGTTATAATTCATAATGTTGATTTTACAACTTATGCCTTATAATTTTTTTGTATCTATACTAATTCCCATATTTTCTCTTGCAGATGCCGAGCTTGGACAATGGACACTCAAATGGATGGTCCGATGGACATGGTTTTGCACCCCCACATCCACCTCCACCCCCACAGCCCACAGCCATAGTACAAGTTATCACCATGATGTCCCAGGAGCTGGCTGCCTATAAATGGAGTCACGGATAGCTGGAGGATCGCTTTGAGAACCTCGCATAGGCATTGATAACCGCTGAAAGGAGAGTGGCCAAGCTAAAAAGGGCCAAAAGGAAATGGAAGACGAGGGTAGTACTGTTGAAGCACCGATATGAGGAGAGGCTGGGTCAGCTGCAGAGCAGGTATCTGGTACTGAGGGCACAGGTCTGCGAGATGCAGGATCTGTTGGACCGTATGACTGTCGGGGATAGCTTCGAGGTTGGCGACTCGCTAGGAGCAGGAGAGCAGTGACTTCTTCTAGTGTTATAGAATCTCTTTTGATGTGTATATATGACAACCTTTTTGAATAGCTAGGCTGACGTGCTATTGTTTTGATGGGTGTAGTATGAACCCATGTGGTGATGATGATGAGATTGTAGTGTTGACAAATTATTGTAAAACCTTTTTGAAATGAATAGAACTAGTATGTTTTGACTAGTGCTAGTATGTTATGGGGTTTTGCATTACGATTGTTGGTTGATGATATCTGTATTAGCTTTCAGATGGCAAGAAGGACTAGAAGCAACCAGAGTGACCATACTGAAGCCGAAGGTAGTGGAGCCAACGGTACTGGCCTTAATGTAAGAGGAGAATTTACTCGGGTATATCAGATGATTGGAGCATTTGTGGAGGCTAGCAGGAACCAAGCACCACCACAAAGAGCACCAGGAGTTGCGATGAACACTGATCCAGTGAAGATGGTGGAATCATTCAGGAGGATGAAATCGCCAGTCTTCAAAAGACAGGCCGATCCCACAGCTGCTGACGACTGGATACGTCAGGTGGAGACAGTATTTGTGGTGATGATGACTCCCGAAGACAGCAAGGTACGTCTAGACATAATCTTGCTTGAGAAGTTCGTCGGAGTTTGGTGGCAGTCCATGAAGCGTGGTCTGGAAGAGGGACAGATCACTTGGGAAGATTTCCTGAGGAATTCCGACAGCACTATTTCCCCTTGGATGTACAAGAGGAGAAAGCAATGGAGTTCCATGGCTTGAAACAAGGAAATATGACCATCAGAGAATATGAGAAGTTTTCTCTGTTGTCGAGGTATGCACCGGAGATGGTCCAGGAGGAAGCAAAGAAGGCCTAGAGGTTTAAGCAAGGACTTAGGCCTGGACTGAGGTCGGAGATGGTTCCCTTGGGCATTCGCCGATTCGACAAATCGGTAAGAAGAGCCACAGTGACAGAGGCAGATATGAATCAGAATCAGGGAAGGACGGAGTTCTGGAACAAAGGGAAGAGAACTACCCCAGCATCAAAGTTCAAGAAGCAAGGCAAGGGCCAGAAGTTCCGAAAAATCAATCCCAATGCAGGAGAATTCAAGCTCGGAAGTTGCTGTCGCTGTGGAGAGCAGGGACACTTTGTGGATTGATGCCCCAGAAAGTAAACAGTGAAATGTTTCCAGTGTGGACAAGAAGGGAATATCAAGCCAGAATGTCCCCAATTGGCAAGGAATAGCCACAGGATAGGGTCGAGAGCAACCGACAAAGGAAAAAAGCCCATGCGTCAAGGAAGTGTGTTCGCCTTGACCAAAAAGGATGCTGAAGAAGATGGAAGGGTAATTACTGGACATATATATATATATATATATATATATATATATATATGAATGGGATTTTGGCAACAGTCTTGTTTGGTAGTGGATTGACTCATTCTTTTGTGTCAAAATCTTTTTCAAGAAAACTAAGATGCACACAGAAGGCAATCCCAGATTTAGCTTTGACTGTAGCTACGCCGTCAGGGGCAACCCTTACTACAGATCTATGCTATAGGGGGTGTAAGCTCCAGATTAGCGGAGAAACCCTAAGTATCGATTTGTTGGATTTGGGTTTTGCCGGTACAGATGCCATTATTGGTATGGATTGGATGTCGAGGCACAAGGCAAGCATTGACTGCAAGGAGAAGAAGGTAATCATCTCAGCTGAAGGAGTGGAACTTGTATTCCACGGGAAGCAGAGATCGAAGGCAATGACTTTCGCAACTGCTAGTGAAGTACGGGTACCAGAGGAGGTGAACAAGATACCAGTGGTGAGGAATTTTCCACGTGTATTCATAGAGGATTTACCTGGAATTCCCCCACACCGTGATGTCGAGTTTAGCATCACAATTCAACCAGGTAGCGCTCCAGTATCCAAAGCACCTTATTGAATGGCACCAGTAGAGCAGAATGAGGTCAAGAAACAAATTGAAGAGTACTTGCAAAAAGGATTTCTTAGACCAAGTGCATCGCCTTGGGGAGCACCAGTATTGCTTGTTAAGAAGGAGTTATTAGATTGAAGGCGACTCCGTATTTCTCAAGGTATCACCGACCAAAGGAGTTATCAGATTCGGAAAAGGCGGGAAGTTAGCTCCGAGATATATTGGACCATACAAGATTCTGAAAAGGATTGGCAGGATGGCTTATAAGTTGGAGCTACTCGCCGAGCAATCTCAAGTGCATGACGTGTTCCACGTCTCTATGCTACAGAAGTATGTGCCGGATTCGAACCACCGGTTGCCAGATGTAATACCCCGATTTTTTCTATATATATATATAAAGATTATTTAATTCTACATATGATATGCATGTGTAATATTGTTTCTTAAGCCCAAATGTTTTTCTACAAGATAATTAGTTTGGCCCAATTAATTTTAGCCCATGGATTTAAAAACCCCTTCTATTGTATTTTTGTAACCAGCATGTGTGACATCTTTTTCTTCTTTTGGCCGGGTATTTGATATACTATTTGTAGGGTGTAGTTGGTGCATGCACGTGCATTCGCGTACACGTGCATTGGACACAACCCTTGGCCGGATTGTGGAGTGATGGGTGTAGATCATGGGTAGTTACCTTTGAGTTGTGGGTAGTTTTCTCAACTCCCGATCTGATCTCAGCCTTTGATCTCCAACTCCCCAACAAATCTCATCCCTCCATTTCACCTATATTCTAGTATAAATACCCCCTTCTATTCCCTATCTCTTTTACACTAAAATTTCCTAAGATTTCAAGAGAGTATTTGTGAGTTGTGTGGGAGCTTTTCTGTGGAGGCAAGCAACACTGCTGAGGAGCCGGTGTGGGACAAAGGAGCAAGGAGTGCAGTACGGTGTTGAAGGACTTTGCGGGATTTCGTTATTTCTCCATATAAGGTGGGTGTTTCTCAGGACTTCTAATGTAGGAATGATATTGCGATTGTTATGATTGATACTATGTTATAAATAGTGAATGGAATGCGGTAGAAATTGCTTGAACATGCTAGTAATATTGAGACGGGACTGTCGGTACAGTCGACTACCATGTGAGCCAGCCGACTGGTACGAGACACTACTTTTCATAATGTACTGATAAAATGTGTGCAATAGACATGATGGTGTGATTATTACATGTATATTTTCCCTATGACACATATGATGGAGGGAAGGTAAATAAATGAAAAGAACTAATAGTGATAAATATCTGAAGTTGTCGGCGCAGTCGACTGACTTGGTGTTAAGTCGACTGGTGCTTCATTTCTGAATATGACTGTTTGAAAGTCCCCTGAATAAAGATATTCTATTTACGTAGACCCATTATGATGATTCGAGATTTGTACCTTCATTATTGTAAGAAAGTAGGGCAATGCGAATGCATGTTTAGAGTAGTTTTCCCTAAAGGAGCATGTTAATAACTGGGAAAATTATGCTGTGAATGCTACTGAACAAGAAGAAACTCTGTTTATGAAACATGAATTGATGTATACTGTTAATTGATATCATGAAGCAAGTACACGTAAGAACTGTAAATAAATTCCCTAATTGAAATGGATCTGTCCAGTCGACCGAATGCGTGTAGCAAGACGACTGATCTGGACTTGGAAATTATGTTGTTTGAAATCTCCAGGACAGACGACTGATTAATGAACAGTCGACTGTTATGTGGATAATATTGTGAATATGGAAGGTTGCGGGACAGGCGACTGGTTGAGTGCAACAGTCGACTATCCCGAGCTTTTATGAGGAATCTGTATGTGACTGTATAAGTCGACTGGTATTCTTCCAAGTCGACTGTACAGAGTGGACTTTTGATGATTTGATTCATGTTATTTACTGTTGGTAATGATGAACTTTATGCTTTTAATCGATGGATTCTGTTTATGGCTGTATGAATTATGTAAAAGGAATCATAGATGAGAATTGAGAATTAAATGAATAATTATGAAAGGCTAAATCATGATGAGAAAGTCTGTGGGACTCTAAAATGAAATCATGAGCTGATGGCGCTCAATTGGATATTGTGAATTTGAAATTGAACGAAGGAGTAGCTAAGTCTCCCCGGCAGTGAAATGAAATGATATTGAGAAATAGACCAGGTTGGTCTAGTGAAATGAAATGATAAGTCCGGTTGATGGAGAGGCTAACTCTAGAGCTTGATTTTTATTCATGATTCTAATGTAACTTTAATACATAGTGTGGAGGTGATGAAGGTGAGAGAAAAACATGAGTATGAGAGCTAGGGTACGGTGCGGGTGTGTGAGCCGCAGAATGCATGCTTGATGCGTCAAGACATGGCGCGGGCACAACTCAGTAATGATCGGACTCTAGTCACGCTTGTGGGATGTTTTGGTGACTGCAAGAGGAGTGTGTTCAGGGAGGAGGCTGAATTGTCGCAGAATGCATGCTTGACGAGTCAAGACATGGCGCGAAATTCTACTCCAGGGGCCAGGATACATGCTTGTACTCATAGAATCATCTAGGATACTCACTAGAATTACAGAAGTAGAGTAAGTCATGGCGGGGGATTGAACCCTACAAAAATGAAGAACGATTAAGAGACTTGCCCTCGAACCTATGTAGTATGGGATGCATAGAATTCGAACAAGTGTGCATTAGTGTCATGTGAAAATTAAATAAATTGCATTAAGGATTAAGTGCACAATCACGACACGACATCTCTAAAAGTTCCCCCTTTGATTTTTACATGCTTATTGTGAACAAGATTGTTGATTTGTTAAGAAATGAGATTCATTATACTGTTTCTGGCATAGAGAGGATGGCCATGTATAATTATCGTCGGTTGAATAAACTGACGTACCCACAGTTTTGTATGCAGGATAAATTACATGTAAAGAGGAATGGATGCATAAAGATCTCATTATGTTGTTGTTCATTTATGTAAATGTTGTATATTTTGCTTCCGCTGTGTAAATTTAAATGTGAGATGTTGTAACTCTGATGTAAAAAAAAAAGTTTGAATTTCCTTGTAAAATTGTACTCGAGAAAAGCGAAAAGATCCTGAAGAACATCTCGAACTCAGAAATTTTGGGGTTCGGGGCGTTACAGAGTGGTATCAAAGCCACGCTTTCCTACGCTTTCACACTTGTACAAATTTATATGGAACGACACCCTAGATGTGGACATTAGAGTGTGTGTTTGAGTCTAGAGATTTAAATGTAAGTGACTTACATTTGTGTTGCTCTATGATTTATGCTTTCTATTCTAAGATGGCTGATCACTTCGACCCTGCTGGAGGCGACGACTGGCATATTATTGAGGAAGAGTACCATCCTGGACAGGCTGATTCTGAGGATGAGTATCACCCTGGGCAAGCTGATTCAGATGATGAGGAGTACCCTGAATCTCGAGAGATCACCCCACCGCCGAACTCACCTGACGATTCTTCTTCTTCCGATGAAGAAAAGGGACCAGCTCTGAGTAGCGCTGTGGCTTCTCTATAGAGGCAAGTGGATACCCTGAAGTATAGAGTTGGTATTTTGGAGGCTCAGATGGAGAAGCGGAATGCTGACTATTCTGTTCTTAGCCATCGGATTTGGGAACTTGAGAAGAAAAAGAACCTAACTGATGTGCTGAAAGATGAGGTGGATGAACTGCGGGATGAATTTCGAGCAGCGAAGAGGACCCGTAGAGATTAGATTGTCCCAGTTTCTATTTTCTTCTATTCTGATGTTAAGAAATGTTTTAATTCGAATGTATAAACTTTGAAATTCAATGAAATGAAAGTTGGTTTAATTTCTTGTCTTATACTTCGAATTTAATGGATCTTTTGCATCAGAATATGGCGAGAAGGGGAGCCAGGAATGGTGAAGGTTTGGACCTAGAGGCCGAGTTTGCAAGGGTTTACCAGACGCTGAATGCAGTGGCTGCAAACCAAGGAAGGGGGCCGGTGAATCCAGTACCCGAGGCAATTAAGCTAGTGGAATCGTTCAAGAGAATGAAACCACCAGTATTCGAGGGGAAGTCCGACCCGGATGCGGCCGATAACTGGATTCGGCAAGTGGAGACAATCTTTGAGGTGTTGGAGACACCAGAGGGCAGCAAGGTCAAGTTGGCGACTTTGCAGTTGGAGAAGGATGCGGCTGTTTGGTGGCAGTCGATGAAGAGGACTATGGGCGGCTTGTTGCTTGGCTGGGAGGAATTTCTGGAAGAATTCCGCAGCCATTATTTCCCCTCCGACGTCCAGGAGAAAAAGGCCATGGAGTTTCTGTCACTTCAGCAAGGCAGCATGTCAGTGAGGGAGTATGAGACTAAGTTTACTCAGCTCTCCAGATACGCTCCAGAACTGGTGATGGATGAGGCGAAGAAGGCTCGCAAGTTCGAGCATGGTCTGAGGCCGAGCTTGAGGTCTCGTATGATACCTCTTGGTATCAGGAGATTCGATAAGCTGGTGAAGAGGGCAGCAGCAACGGAGGCGGATATGGAGCAGTTCCATGTTGCTCAGCACCAGAAGAGCAACTGGCAGTCCGGGAAGAGGCCCGTGCCACCGGGGAGTTTCAAGGGACAACCATCTGCACAGAAGTTCAAACCGACAGGGGCGAACGCCGTCAGTGTAGCTGGAAGACCTGGGAACGATGTAGGGAGACCTTCTGCAGTCACTTGCTTTAACTGTGGGGGAAGTGGGACATTACCAATCTCGATGTCTCAAACCACGGGCTGACAATCACAATGTGCCAATACAGCAGACTGGGAAGAGCCGTACCAGTCAGGGTGAGTATTTGCTTTGACGGAAGCTGATGCTGAGGAGGCGGATCAGGTCATCTCTGGTACGAGAGCTGATGTTTAGTGTGGTTTTTGTCATTTCTTCTTCCCGTTCATAGTGTGAAACTGTTATATAATGATGTATGTTATGTAACAGGAGAACTCTATATTAATGGAAAGAAAGCTGTGGTGTTGTTTGATACTGGATCCTCTCATACTTTTGTGTCTCCAAGGTTTGTGTTGGGAGTTGAACCAAAGATTTTTCCAGGCAAGATCTTAGCAGTAGCTACTCCATCAGGGGAAACTTTGACCACTGATCGGTACTATGCTGATTGCGAGATAGTGATTGGGGATCGAATCTTTGGCATTGATCTGATCGAGCTGACTATCTTGGGAGTCGATGTTATCATTGGCATTGATTGGATGTCGGTGTACAGTGCAAGCATCGAGTGTAAGACCAAGACGGTGACAGTGAAGGCTCCAGGTGGACCTGAAGTCACTTTCCAAGGGAAGTTGAAGTGTTCTAAGTTGGTGGCAACTATCCGCGAGGAAGAGACTCCTGTGGAATTGCAAGGGATTCCTGTGGTTCGGGACTATCCGACTGTGTTCTTGGAAGATTATCCTGGGTTACCTCCGCACCGTGATGTAGAGTTCAGCATCACTGTTCAACCGGGAAGTGCACCCATTTCTAAGGCATCATATAGGATGGCTCCAGTGGAACAGGATGAGGTGAAACGGCAGATTGAGGAACTATTGGGAAAAGGCTTTATTCAACCTAGTGCGTCACCTTGGGGAGCACCAGTGCTTTTGGTAAAGAAGAAGGATGGATCGATGAGGATGTGTATCGATTACCGGGAGCTGAATAAGGTCACTGTTCAGAATAAGTATCCGATTCCTCGAATTGATGACTTGTTCGATCGTCTACAAGGAGCAGCTGTATTCTCCAAAATAGATCTTCGATCAGGATATCACCAAGTGCGAGTGAAAGCTGAAGATGTGCACAAAACTGCATTTAGAACTCGGCATGGGCATTACGAATTCTTAGTTATGCCATTCGGAGTGATGAATGCACCCGCAATCTTCATGGACTTGATGAACAGAGTTCTGAGGCCGTTTATTGATTCTTTCGTCGTGGGGTTTATCGACGATATTCTTGTGTACTCCAAGTCTGAGGCGGAGCACACCGAGCATCTGGCAGCAGTTTTGCAGAAGTTGGAAGAGCAGAGGTTGTATGCCAAGTTATCCAAGTGTGATTTCTGGAAATCTGAAGTGGCATTCCTAGGTCACATCCTTTCTAAGGAGGGAGTGGCAACTGACCCTCAGAAGATAGAGGCAGTGAGAGATTGGGCTAGGCCTACTACAGTGAAGGAAGTCAGAAGTTTCCTTGGGATGACTGGATACTACAGGAGATTCATTCAAGGTTATGCTCAGATAGCTGTGCCGCTTACTGAGTTGACCAAGAAGAGTGTGAGCTTCAAGTGGACCGAGCAATGTGAGGCGAGTTTTCAGGAGTTGAAAGATAGACTGACGACTGCACCTATTTTGGCTTTGCCTAGAGCAGGGGTTGAGTACGATGTCTATAGCGATGCTTCACATCGGGGGCTTGGTTGTGTCTTAATGCAAGAGGGTAAAGTAATCGCTTATGGGTCTAGGCAACTACGACCGCATGAGAAGAATTATCCAACTCATGATCTAGAGCTGGCTGCGATTATCTTTGCTTTGAAGCAATGGAGGCACTACGTGTATGGTGAGAAGTTGAACATGTACACGGATCATAAAAGCTTGAAATACATATACCAGCAGAGGGATCTCAATCTGAGGCAGCGGAGATGGTTGGAAGTGCTCGAGGATATGCGACCTGAGATCAAGTATCATCCTGGAAAGGCTAATGTTGTTGCTGATGCACTTAGTCGCAAGAGCAGTTTGGCCAGTTTGATTACGACTCAGAGGCATCTGATTGAGGAGTTGGATCGAGCAGGTATTGAAGTTGTCTTGCAAGGATTGGGAGCATCTTTATCTCAGTTGAAGCTTCAGCCTACCTTGAATGCAAGGATCATTGCAAGTCAGGAAGTTGATGCTGATATCTTGGAGATGAAGGAGCAGGTTGGTGCTGGCAGGTTGCCCGGATTTCAGACCAGGGATGGAGTGCTGTGGTTCAGAGATAGGCTGTGTGTTCCAGATCAGGCAGACCTGAAAGAGAGTATTCTTCAGGAGGCACATGCTACTCTTTTGTCAGTACATCCTGGGAGTACTAAGATGTATAAAGACATAAAACAGCATTTCTGGTGGTCAGGTTTGAAGCGGGATGTGGCCGAATTTGTCGCGAGGTGTGAGGTTTGTCAGCAAGTCAAAGCCGAAAATCAGAGACCCGGAGGTCTATTACAGCCGTTACCTATTCCGGAATGGAAGTGGGATAACATCAGTATGGATTTCATCACGGGATTGCCTAAGAGTTCTAAAGGCAATGATGCTATTTGGGTTATAGTCGATCGACTTACCAAGTCCGCTCACTTTTTGGCGATGAAACTCACGGCTTCGATGGACAAGTTGGCTGAGTTTTATGTTGGTGAGATTGTCCGACTTCATGGCGTTCCTGTGACTATTGTGTCTGATCGAGATGCGCGGTTTACTTCGCATTTCTGGAGGAGTCTTCAGGCAGCTTTGGGTACCAAGACAGATTTCAGCACTGCTTTTCATCCACAGACCGATGGGCAGACCGAGAGAGTCAACCGTATTCTTGAGGATATGCTTCGGTGTTGTATACTAGACTTTGAAGGCAGTTGGGAAAGGCATTTACCTTTAGTGGAATTTGTCTATAACAACAGTTTTTAGGCTAGCATCGGGATGGCGCCGTATGAAGCTTTGTATGGCAGGAAGTGCAGGACTCCTGTGTGTTGGTATGAGGTTGGGGAGCGTCAGTTGTTTGGTCCTGAGCTTGTACAGCTGACTTCTGAGAAGATTGATCTGATCAGGAAGAGGTTGGTGGAAGCTCAGAGTAGGCAGAAAAGCTATGCAGACAACCGGAGAAGGGACCTTGAGTTTGAGGTTGGTGACTTCGTCTTTTTGAAGGTATCACCCAGTAAAGGTGTGGTTCGGTTTGGCAAAGGCGGGAAGTTAGCCCCGAGATTTATAGGCCCATATAAGATATTGAAAAGGATCGGGAAAACTGCTTACCGGCTTGAATTACCGGAAGAGTTGTCTCAGGTGCACAATGTCTTTCATGTGTCTATGTTGAGAGGTTATATTCCAGACCCGAGTCATCATTTGCCTGAAGTGCCGGAGGGTTTGCAGTTAGACCTGAATTACATCGAGACTCCTGTTGAGATCGTTGACCGTAGGGAGAAGGTCTTGAGGAATAAGACGATACCGATGGTCAAGGTAGTCTGGAGAAACCACTTGGTTGAAGAGGCTACTTGGGAATCCGAGGAGAAGATGTTGAAGGACTATCCTGAGCTTTTTGCTTGATTGTCTTGTTGATTGTATTTTGTATTTTGTATCTTTATATCTTTGTATCTCTTGTTGTTGTGTTTTCTGTTTCTCGCTCTTGGTTGTAGTTCTGGGGACGGAACTATTCTAAGGAGGGAGTGATGTAATACTCCGATTTTTTCTATATATATATATAAAGATTATTTAATTCTACATATGATATGCATGTGTAATATTGTTTCTTAAGCCCAAATGTTTTTCTACAAGATAATTAGTTTGGCTCAATTAATTTTAGCCCATGGATTTAAAAACCCCTTCTATTGTATTTTTGTAACCAGCATGTGTGACATCTTTTTCTTCTTTTGGCCGGGTATTTGATATACTATTTGTAGGGTGTAGTTGGTGCATGCACGTGCATTCGCGTACACGTGCATTGGACACAATCCTTGGCCGGATTGTGGAGTGATGGGTGTAGATCATGGGTAGTTACCTTTGAGTTGTGGGTAGTTTTCTCAACTCCCGATCTGATCTCAGCCTTTGATCTCCAACTCCCCAACAAATCTCATCCCTCCATTTCACCTATATTCTAGTATAAATACCCCCTCCTATTCCCTATCTCTTTTACACTAAAATTTCCTAAGATTTCAAGAGAGTATCTGTGAGTTGTGTGGGAGCTTTTCTGTGGAGGCAAGCAACACTGCTGAGGAGCCGGTGTGGGACAAAGGAGCAAGGAGTGCAGTACGGTGTTGAAGGACTTTGCGGGATTTCGTTATTTCTCCATATAAGGTGGGTGTTTATCAGGACTTCTAATGTAGGAATGATATTGCGATTGTTATGATTGATACTATGTTATAAATAGTGAATGGAATGCGGTAGAAATTGCTTGAACATGCTAGTAATATTGAGACGGGACTGTCGGTACAGTCGACTGCCATGTGAGCCAGCCGACTGGTACGAGACACTACTTTTCATAATGTACTGATAAAATGTGTGCAATAGACATGATGGTGTGATTATTACATGTATATTTTCCCTATGACACATATGATGGAGGGAAGGTAAATAAATGAAAAGAACTAATAGTGATAAATATCTGAAGTTGTCGGCGCAGTCGACTGACTTGGTGTTAAGTCGACTGGTGCTTCATTTCTGAATATGACTGTTTGAAAGTCCCCTGAATAAAGATATTCTATTTACGTAGACCCATTATGATGATTCGAGATTTGTACCTTCATTATTGTAAGAAAGTAGGGCAATGCGAATGCATGTTTAGAGTAGTTTTCCCTAAAGGAGCATGTTAATAACTGGGAAAATTATGCTGTGAATGCTACTGAACAAGAAGAAACTCTGTTTATGAAACATGAATAGATGTATACTGTTAATTGATATCATGAAGCAAGTACACGTAAGAACTGTAAATAAATTCTCTAATTGAAATGGATCTGTCCAGTCGACCGAATGCGTGTAGCAAGACGACTGATCTGGACTTGGAAATTATGCTGTTTGAAATCTCCAGGACAGACGACTGATTAATGAACAGTCGATTGTTATGTGGATAATATTGTGAATATGGAAGGTTGCGGGACAGGCGACTGGTTGAGTGCAACAGTCGACTATCCCGAGCTTTTATGAGGAACCTGTATATGACTGTATAAGTCGATTGGTATTCTTCCAAGTCGACTGTACAGAGTGGACTTTTGATGATTTGATTCATGTTATTTACTGTTGGTAATGATGAACTTTATGCTTTTAATCGATGGATTCTGTTTATGGCTGTATGAATTATGTGAAAGGAATCATAGATGAGAATTGAGAATTAAATGAATAATTATGAAAGGCTAAATCATGATGAGAAAGTCTGTGAGACTCTAAAATGAAATCATGAGCTGATGGCGCTCAATTGGATATTGTGAATTTGAAATTGAACGAAGGAGTAGCTAAGTCTCCCCACCAGTGAAATGAAATGATATTGAGAAATAGACCAGGTTGGTCAAGTGAAATGAAATGATAAGTCCGGTTGATGGAGAGGCTAACTCTAGAGCTTGATTTTTATTCATGATTCTAATGTAACTTTAATACATAGTGTGGAGGTGATGAAGGTGAGAGAAAAACATGAGTATGAGAGCTAGGGTACGGTGCGGGTGTGTGAGCCGCAGAATGCATGCTTGATGCGTCAAGACATGGCGCGGGCACAACTCAGTAATGATCGGACTCTAGTCACGCTTGTGGGATGTTTTGGTGACTGCAAGAGGAGTGTGTTCAGGGAGGAGGCTGAATTGTCGCAGAATGCATGCTTGACGAGTCAAGACATGGCGCGAAATTCTACTCCAGGGGCCAGGATACATGCTTGTACTCATAGAATCATCTAGGATACTCACTAGAATTACAGAAGTAGAGTAAGTCATGGCGGGGGATTGAACCCTACAAAAATGAAGAACGATTAAGAGACTTGCCCTCGAACCTATGTAGTATGGGATGCATAGAATTCGAACAAGTGTGCATTAGTGTCATGTGAAAATTAAATAAATTGCATTAAGGATTAAGTGCACAATCACGACACGACATCTCTAAAAGTTCCCCCTTTGATTTTTACATGCTTATTGTGAACAAGATTGTTGATTTGTTAAGAAATGAGATTCATTATACTGTTTCTGGCATAGAGAGGATGGCCATGTATAATTATCGTCGGTTGAATAAACTGACGTACCCACAGTTTTGTATGCAGGATAAATTACATGTAAAGAGGAATGGATGCATAAAGATCTCATTATGTTGTTGTTCATTTATGTAAATGTTGTATATTTTGCTTCCGCTGTGTAAATTTAAATGTGAGATGTTGTAACTCTGATGTAAAAAGAAAAGTTTGAATTTCCTTGTAAAATTGTACTCGAGAAAAGCGAAAAGATCCTGAAGAACATCTCGAACTCAGAAATTTTGGGGTTCGGGGCATTACACCAGAGGTTCCAAAAGATTTGCAGATAGATCTTTCCTATAGAGAGCAACCAGTCAGGATACTTGATCATCAGGACAAGGTTCTGAGAAACAAGGTCATCCCGTTGGTCAAAGTTCTCTGGAAGAACCAGTTCTTGGAAGAAGCCACGTGGGAGCCGGAGAGCCACATGAAGGCCTTATATTCGGAATTATTTTGAGTGTTTTCTATTTTGTTTGATGTTTTTCTCCCATTAGGAACGTTCTGGGGACAGAACGACTCTAAGGAGGGAGTGATGTAACACCCCATTTTGTACGATATCTGAATATATATATATATGTATGTATATATATATATATATGTATGTATATTATCAGTATGCGTGCACTTGATTGCAGTATTATGGGTCGATTTTGCTATCGTGGTGTATGGTTAGGGTGACGGGACGGTTCATGGGAGAATTGTATTCTAAGGATGCACGAGAACGAGGAGGACCGATACTAGAATAAACGCTAGTTTTCGGTACGACGCCCATACAAATATAACACGTTATGATACTACGGTGGGTTTATATTGCGTGTGCTCGTTAAACCGCTCATCTCGCACTCGTTGGAACTCATTAAGGCCTAATTTGGGCAACCAACACAACAACCACAAACCAATGGGCTATAAGCCATGGTTTTGGTCCAAACCACCTACAAATTACCCTACACCCCCCTAGCCTAAAACCGGCCATAACCTCCCTCCCTTCTCAATTTTTCCACTCCATTCTCCCTCTTTGCTCTGGAAATTTCAGAAAATCCTTCAAGAGAAATAGGAGAGAAAGAAGATACATTGAAGAAGGAGACTCAAGAAGGGATTTTTCAAGAAAGGAAGCTTGAGAAGATCATTTCCTCTACTACAACCAAGGGTAGGGAGTTTCTCTAAACCTTCATTTCTTGTCATTTAGTTGATTTTGCTTGCATGCATGTATGGTAGGATGTACTAGGTTGATCATCTAAGAGTTGAAAGTTGAAATCAGAAGTGAACTAGAAAAACTGATTCAGAATGTCATTTTGTGGATTTTCCCGAGAGTAAACTATAAAGAAAGACCATAAAATTTTAACAGTTTGTTCATATATGTGTTTAGAATGCTCATGATTTATTTTAGATTTTTTTGCGGTCATTTGATATTTTAATAAAATCATAAGATACAATTGTGTCGTAAGGCAGTTTCAGCAAATGATAAACAGAATGGCTGATGTTGTAGGAATTTTCATTATTTATTGATTCATGCTATTGATCTGAAAGTTTTACCCTATGTTCCTGCATGCATTTTGATTCTATACAAAAATCAGGAAATTATTTGGATGAGTTTATAGGCTTGAGGAAAATCGTGATTTAATCAGTAGCTGAGGATGGACTAAAGAACTTGATGGTTTCTGTGCTAAATTGAACTAGATAGAACTCACTTTATATTTTGAGCTTCGACATGAGGTCTTTTGCATATTGTTTATTATGTTCTCTAGTTTCACGACCATGAATTTTGTGTCATTTGGACAAGTACGGACATTATTATGATTTTAGGAGTTTGCACTGTACTGGTTTCAGACAGTTTTGATACCCTGTAGAGATTGGGCATTTGAGACTCATTAAGAGCACATTCTGAGAACCTGATTCATTAGAGATTTGTAGTAGACACCTAGATCATTCCAACAAGACCAATTTGAGGCGATTCCAGTAAAGGATTGATTTACTGTGGTTTTTGTAAGACGGGACAGAGACCTAGAGTGAATCTGAGTGCTCTGAATTGGAGAGACCCATTGTGAGAATTGGTGCATCGGTGAGAGATGAGTGTGTTAGGGTGACTTAATGGTATAAATTGGACTCATGATCAACTAGAGAGTTGTTGAGGATACCCACACCCTTCTATAGAAATTAGGTTTGTGACGTTCTGACGAATGAGTAGAGTTTTGTGCTAATGGTAAGGTGCAGCCCGTGCACAGGAAGTACGCAGGCTGAAGCTTGAGAGGCTATTTTGAGGACTTAGATGGTTGAATTTGAGTTTAGGATCAGCTAGGAAGTTGTAGCCTAGGATCTCACCTTTTCAGATTGGTCTCGTACACTCTAATCGGAGTTGTATCGAAAGAGTGCCAGTGAGATAAGTTCATAAGGGCGAATATACATTCACATCCGGGGTCGCGACAAGTGTAGGCCATAATGCTGGACAATTCCAAGCCGGAAAAGTGGCGAACCGGACCGGTTTCGCCAGGGGCCAGAGATTGATAGGCAAGTGTGGAAGCAGTTCATTCTTATCCAAAGTAATTAGAGTAATGCAGAGGTTAGAATGGCATATTAAGAAGTTGGGAAATTGCATTAGTCCTAATAAACCATAGTCGGTGTTGTACCTTCCAGTCGTAGGAATACATTTTCGGCACTCATGGATTGAGTATTCAGCTCGTATCTTGATCTGTTGATTCCCAAAGCTTTGCCGAAGTAAGGTACGGGAGGCCCGGAGGATTTGCCCTCCCGAGGTGCCCTATGCGTGGGTATTTGTGTTTTTGGTATATATATATGTTCATGACTCGATCTTGGGATGGACACGCATGCGTAAGTCCATAGGGGACGTTGGGAATCAAATCGTCGTGGGATCGGATTCAACGCGGCTTTCTGAGGAGGTCCGTACGTGGGTACCAACTGGCGTTGACTACTTGGGCACTGCAGGGGCGGAACTAGACCGACCCACTGCAACCTCCTTGGACGACAGACAATCTATTGGGAACTGGAGTAAGTACAAGAGTAGGGTGCATGGCGAGGGTTCGAATCCCTAAATTGTGTAGAAAGACGGCTAGATTTGGGGGCATATGTAGTATGGGATGCATTCGTACTCCGAAGTCTTGCTTGCATTAGAGTCAGGCATGTGAGTTGGCTACATCTAGTCATAAGGTCATGTGATAACACTGCACTAGAACCCGAATCCACTAAACCCTTGTTTTGGCACTTCACCTTTCTATTTTGCATGAATTATTGGTTGTGATTGAATTTTGGAGGATCACTGTTATCACCAGCTTTGCGTTAGTCGAGTACTGACGTTCTCCACCTTGTAGGTATCCGGAGCCGATCTACAGGTACTACAGAGCTCGAGTTGGTCCAAGGATCCAAGGGACATATGCAAGTACTGTTATATTGTTGTAAATATTGTAATTTTTATTTGGACATTGTAACATTTTATATGGAATAAAAGTTTTATATTTCCTGTACTTTCTGTGATTGTGGCTATTTTGAAGTTCGACTCCTGGAGTAGGGTCTCAGGTTCCCGGTATGGGGATTTGGGGCGCTACAACATGATACATGAGACTTGATGCTTGGACATAATACTTGACACTTGTTACTTGATACTTGTACTTGACAACTTGACACACTAGAATTGTTACTTGTTACTCGACACTTATACGTGATACTTGTTACTTGATGCTTGATACCAATACATGTCCACTAGCCACTCGTTCTACTACTAGTATGTGTTATCCAATCTTGTCACTTGAGTTGTCTTTCTTTCTAACTAATTACTTGAATCCCACTACTTTTTGCATTCCTATTACATTTTTAATTCCAAATCTTATTCCACATTTCTTGTACTTGTTTTACTATTTGCGTCCTTAACTTGCACTAAGGGCGTTGTCTTATTTTTTCTATTATTTTCCGTTTTTATATATTTATAAACAGACTTTGAAGACGTGTTGCCTGCTGGAATTGGTGAGCAGACATTCTAAGCTTCGCTTGGAGCAAGGACTTGCTTAGATATTTTGTTTTCTTGAGTTGTTTATTTCTTTGCTACTTAAAAACTTGTAACGGGCTTATGTTCCCGAGTTTTATCTTTTGATCCAGAGCTGAAAACTTTTGGGATATTATTATTTGTTTCAATTGTTTTCTGTTTCTTAATAAATTATTCTTGCATGCGTGGTTGTGTACATTTTGTTATATTCTTGTTATGATGCTGAGTCGATCCTACAGCTCATGAATGATCAAAATTATTCGTTGAACTTTGTCACGCACTTGTATTTCGTGTTTTTCGGAAGTGGGGTGTGACAAGATTTTTTGTGGTATCAGAGCTCAGGTTTGGTTAATGTGTTAGTTTGACTAATACGTTAGACATGCTTGACTTAATCAGTATTAACTCAACATTAAACAAGATATGCAATCACATGAACAATTTGATAATCAACTTGATCTGGACACTAGTCATATCCCATTCATTTTGATCCGTTCATATTCAATTCTTTGATCCCTTGTTTTCTTCTGTCCATTTTCCAGTCGTCCTGATTTGTTTATTCCATATTAGGTATAAATTTATTCTTTTCGTACCCATTTTCTTTTGATTCCGTTGCAAGAAATTTCTTATTTTCTGCTTGCCTCGTTGATCCCTTCTTATTCCAACTCGTGTGTCATTCATTGCTTTCCGTGCCTTGCATTCATCTTCATTTGTTGACTCATTTTGAGTGTCATGCTAGTTATTCCTTCTCTGCCATATTCTCTTCAAATTCTGCTTGTGCCCCCTCATTCATCTCCTTCATATTCAATTCTTTGATTTCTTATTTTCTTTCGTCCTTGTAGTCGTCCTCCTTTGTTGACTCTTTATTGAGTATAAAATTTAGTATTCTCCTGCCTATATTTTCTTTATATATATATATACTAGCTATTTGCACGCGTGCGATGCACGCCCTATTTTTTTTTTTCAAATCAAACAGTAGAAATTACAAAACAACACAGCATTAATTTTATAAAAATTTCTACAAAAACAAAAAATCAAAAACTTACTGGGTATCGTGTTTAGACTCAAACGACTCACAGCTGTACTTCACCATCCATCAAGCCTGTGTGCTTACTACAAATGAATAAATTAACCCAATTAGAAACAAAACCCAATAATTTTCCCTATAAAAAAAAACCCATGAATTTCCCCTTCACCTATATATAATCCGGATGGATATATAGGCAGCATCAGACATTTGAAAAGCCATGAGTTAAACAAATTACGCGAGTTTGATTTGAGTGAGAGAGAGATTGAATTAAATGTGAAGAAAAAATTACGCTTGTGCCATCTGATTGTTTAGGGATCAGGGGCAAAAATTGACAGAATTAACCCTATATTTTTTTAGCCTTTTATGTTTATGGGGGCATGATAATAAAAAGGCGCCAAAATAGGGCTTTGCTTAAGCATAGTATAGATTTTAGACAACAAAACCCTAATTAAGAATTTTTATTCACAAATCCGAAATTACATACCCCAACAGATTATATCACACCCTTAGCCTTCCAGATCTTTGATCAGAAATGTAAAAGAAGACAAATTGTCATCATTAGATAAAGCAAAGGCTTTTTTCACCCAAAAAAAAAACAGCGAGGATGAACCAAATTAAATAGTCCTTTTACACTTGTAAACTTACAAAAGTAGAGATCTGTTTACTCTAGTAGAAACCCGAAAAATCTTATTTATCAGTGTTAAATCCTTGAGTATGAATTAAAGTATCAATTATCAATTATCAGCACTTGATCTATGTAACTATGTTAACAAAGGCAGAGGTGTTGACACATTTGACTTTTTTAGTGTACATAACTAATAAGAGATATGCATGTATTATATCTACTTACATCAATGTGTTTAACTCCGAAATAGAATCATATGAAGTCTTACTGTGCTTATATCATACCATAATTTTCTTTTAAAAGAATGCAATATGCTGTATATCCTTCATCTCGTGAGTGTAATTGACTAAGCTCACTCAACTATTAGGCGAAATGTGTTTCTACAGAACATTAAAATTTGAGCTTTCTCAAGTGAGATGATTAAAAGAATCCAGGCCATATGTACAGATAGCTACAACAGCTAAAGTAGATTAATTAATTTCTTTGATTATCACTTATGGGTGTGCTAAGAATCTATTGTTGCAATTTTTTATAAATGTAACTTTTGACGATTTGGAAGATCTGCATTTAATAGGTGAGAGCCGACATTCGGTTTAGTGGCATTTATTGCTATTGGAAGAAATTGCAAATAATAAGTATAGGTCTTGGAGTATTTTTCGATGAAGGGCTATAACCATTTTCATGGTCATCATTTCACATCATAAAGTTAAAATGATATTAATGGTTATCAAAATTTTACTTTTACCATTTGAACGAACAGACTTAATAGAGTTAATGAATTTACCTTGGAAGTAGGATCAGACTGACCCCAAACAAAGCGAAGAACAATGCAGCTTTTTCCAACACCTGAATCCCCCAGCAATACTAACTACATGATAAATCAAAATCCAAACCCCCAAAACCCAAACCCTAACCCTGACTCTTACCAATCTCTTCAAGAGCTCGGCCACCTCCGGCAGCACGTGCGCCGCCTCCACCGTATCGAAGGGCAGGAACTCGAAGTCCTGAAGCAGCGGATTCGTCTCGATCGCCGCGATCGCCATGGGAAGGGAGCAGAAGGTTCGAGAGAGAGGGAAAGATGTGATTTTTTTTTGGGAGGGGGGGGGGGGGCAGAAGGAGAGGGAGGATGAGTAGAGGGGACAGGGAATGGATTTTGAGAGAGAGGTAGAGGAATGGAAAGGGGGGGGGGGAGGGGGGATTTTTATTTTTATTTCTGAGAGAGAGAGTTTGATTTGGGTGAAAATTACGGTTGTGACATTCTTTTGTGTATGATTCAGGGGCAAAATTTGACAGATTTAACCCTACATTATTTTTTAGGTGTGTTATGTATATGAGGGCATAATAGTAAAAACCGCTAAAATAGGGCTTTGCTTAATAATAGTATAGATATAGATGACAGATTTAACCCTACATTATTTTTTAGGTGTGTAATGTATATGAGGGCATAATAGTAAAAAGCCGCTAAAATAGGGCTTTGCTTAATAATAGTATAGATAGATATAGATGACAGATTTAACCCTACATTATTTTTTAGGTGTGTTATGTATATGAGGGCATAATAGTAAAAAGCCGCTAAAATAGGGCTTTGCATAATAATAGTATAGATAATAATAGTATAGATATAGATGACAGATTTAACCCTACATTATTTTTTAGGTGTGTTATGTATATGACGGCATAATAGTAAAAAGCCGCTTAAATAGGGCTTTGCTTAATAATAGTATAGATAGATATAGATGACAGATTTAACCCTACATTATTTTTTAGGTGTGTTATGTATATGAGAGCATAATAGTAAAAAGCCGCTAAAATAGGGTTTTGCTTAATAATAGTATAGATATAGATATAGATGACAGATTTAACCCTACATTATTTTTTAGGTGTGTTATGTATATGAGGGCATAATAGTAAAAAGCCGCTAAAATAGGACTTTGCTTAATAATAGTATAGATAGATATAGATGACAGATTTAACCCTACATTATTTTTTAGGTGTGTTATGTATATGAGGGCATAATAGTAAAAAGCCGCTAAAATAGGGCTTTGCTTAATAATAGTATAGATAATAATAGTATAGATATAGATGACAGATTTAACCTTACATTATTTTTTAGGTGTGTTATGTATATGAGGGCATAATAGTAAAAAGCCGCTAAAATAGGGCGTTGCTTAATAATAGTATCGATAGATATAGATGACAGATTTAATCCTACATTATTTTTTAGGCGTGTTATGTATATGAGGGCATAATAGTAAAAAGCCGCTAAAATAGGGCTTTGCTTAATAATAGTATATATATATATATATATATATATATATATATATATATATATATATATATATATATATATATATATATATATCTCGAATATTTTGTATATTTCGATTATTATTTGTTATATTTTGGATCTTCTATAAAATTGTTTTCTAAAACAAAAATTTTGTTATTTCGAAAAATTGTGTATTTTAATATCATAAATTTCAAAACGTAACTTCGTACTTAAATTGAGCAATCAATATCTAAGTACGGGTGGGAGATGGCATCATCTCGTTCATCGTTTTGTTGCAACTGGATGTCGAGATGGCAAACATGCAAGTAGACGTCAATGGAGGCAAATTACAACTGGATATCGGGGAGGCAAAATGTGCAACCGAATATCCAGATGGTAACCTGCAACCTGATGTCATGGAGGCATACCTGCAACTTGATGTCGAGAAGGCAAGTCTACAGATGAATATAATTGAGGCGAACCCACATCAAAGAATTTCTACTATTATTATTATTGTTTTCCTTATTATTATTATTATTATTATTATTATTATTATTGTTATTACTATTACTATTATTATTATTGTATTATTTTTTAATATTTTATTATTGTTGTTAATATTGAATTACTTTCACAAAAATGATGAACCCCAAATTATATTCTGTCTTGCATTATTATCCTTACCGGTATTGTTAATAATAATAATAATAATAATAATAATAATATTATTATTATTATTATTATTATTACCAGTATGATTATGATGATTATTACTACTGAAGTACGAGGACTTGTGGATCGGCCCGAAGTTCACTGCTGAAAGACATTCTATGAGAGAAGCTTGGCATATCGCTATCGCTGCTACGACCTGGGTCCTTTGGCTAGGTAGAAATAATTATTATTTTCGTGGGACTAATAATAATATTTCTGGTAATTTGACTCACATCATGCATCTTATTTCATTCTTGGCTACAACTGCAGTGACATGCCCTAGAGGGAGGATTGCTAGCGTCTTCCAATGAAGGAGTACGATGACGATGAGATCGAGATCGATCCTACATTTGACTGAGGGACGTGTCTTTGTTGTATTCTTGTACCTTTAATAGACCCCCACCCCCCAGGATCTGTTGGGGGGATCTCGTTGCATATCTATACCTCTGATGTCTGTATGATTTATGTTTGTCCCACCCTCCCATGTTTGGGGGAGGCTTTATGTTTTATTTATGCACTGTAGGACTCTATTTTTTGCTCAGTACCCTGAATTTATTTTATTAACCTCTTATTAATGAAACAAGATGGCCATATTCTACCCTTTCCTTCAAAAAGAAAAAAAACTTCCATGTTTCATGTTAGATGGTTACCTTTCTTCTTTATGGCAAGATGTAGATTAAAGTTGATCTTACCATCGAACTGCTTGATATTCAAGTAGCTATGACCTGTAATCTTGACCAAGGGACTCGTCAACCGAAGCTCTGATACCAGTTGTTAGGGAAGTTGATGGCTTTGTGAAGTTTGTTGGGAAATGGTTGTGAGGATCACAAACAGATATGATGAACAACCAAACAGTAGATCACACCAATTACACAAAGATTTGTCCCAATTTGGGCGAACCCTAATCCGGGGAGAAACACAGGGAGATATTATTTAATTATAGAAGATTACAAAAAATTAATTACAAACTCGCTCACTAAGAATTATCTCTCGAGCCTCACAAACAAGGGAAGAAAATATCAATGAAGTACTTGTCTCTCTCATTAGAGACTATTACAATATATAGAGATATAGAGAAACCTTAATGGTAGTATTGATACAATAATTGTCTGATACATCATGTAAAAGAATTCACACGATAGTAGCCGTACGATCTAACCATGAGTTGAAGATGTGCCCAAACACATACCTAAATATAGCCCCAAAATAGTGATGCACGCAGCAAGCGGTCGACAACCCCGAATAGGTAGTCGTCTGTCTCCATCTCCGGAAAAACTCGAGATTATTTGTAGTCGCTGCTTGCGGCTGCTTGTTTTGCTAACTTCGTCTTCCACGATGCTTCAACCTCTGTGCTTCGTAGTCTTTTCTTCTAATCGAATGTGTATGCAAGACATACAATCCCAACACTTCTACCCATTTTCTAAATTATTTGAGAAACTCAAACAAGCTTAGAAAAATCATAAGTCATAACACAAATCAATCACTACACAAACCAAATCCTACATTCTTCTACACATTTTCTACATTAATTGAGAAAACTATTGCTTAGATATGTAATTTTAAGAAAAACTCATTAAAAAGCACATCATATAACATAAAAAAGACCTGTCTTTATGTCAAATTGTTGAGAGATAATTGGGCATCCCTGGCAACAAACTTGGATGAATACTGAACCTTCAATAGAACCATCCATGGCAACAAACTTGGATGAATTTCGAACCAACAAGAGAGATAATTAGGCACTAATTTTAAAGGGGAGAAGAAGATGAACTTGATGTTGAGTTGGTCAGAACGTGCGACACCTTATGCGAAGAAGTTCGGCAATTATTTTGATTCAACACCTATTTTTAAGATGAACGTAGGACATGGTTGGGTTGTCGATCCAGATGAGGTGGAACTTGTTGACATCCGAGTTGGTGCAGAGAGATAGGATTTTTTTTGACGAATTCGATGAATTTGGAAGGGGATCAGTATTCGTGGGTGTTGAGGATGTGGTTGGGGGAGGTGGTCCAGACGAAGCACCAATGCTTGGAGATGAGATGGGTGGTTTTGATGGCGGATTTGGTAGTGGAAAAAGAGGAGGAGATGATGATGATTAGTTCGAGAGGGAATTGGTTGAGGCCGTTAGGGTTAGATGAATCTGCCACTATTGGGGATGGGGTTTGACTGAAGGATTGATCTCATAGTAGTGGAAGTGTACTCAGGAGCACCGTCTGAGCAAAAAATCTTGACGTGCACACCGAACTGCGTGTGAATCTGTTGGTTTATGCCATATGGCCAGTTGTGTATTGACATTTATTTCATATCGAGGCATTTCATTTATTGTGTTATTTATTGTGAATTAAATGTATATAATAAAGTCCTTAGAATAGTAAGTTTATTGCCATGATATATCAAGTGTTTGATTTGATTGTGAGATCTTATTGGCTGAAATTAGAACACTGTTCTTAAAAGTCCTTAGTCAAGTATTACTGTGAATTAAGACAACAATAATACGTAAGGATTAGTATGTGCATAGACTGATGACCATTCTCAAGGGTCATGGATATGGGATATCAAGTCTTCACATGGGTACATATTAGAGTAATAGTATACTGGACTGACCCACCATGAGAACGCTGTATGGATCATTACGTGAGTGTCATAACTTGTTCTTACAGTGACTATGATGTACGTAGTCCTCTGACTTGAAGTCTCTACGATTCCCTACATGAAAAGTTATATGTTTTAATTTCGTCCAGCGTCACCTGTAATAAGGTGACTATAAAGTCGATTATTGGATAAACTAAAAATTATATGGAGGGATGTGAGTGACTTAGATAGGATTTGTCATTCTTACATAACATGAGAAATATCTACGGGCCCCTTGATTAAGTGAGACTGCAAAATGCATGGCGTGTTCAAATGAGTTAATATGAGATATTTAGCTCATTTGTTTCAGTTAGTCTACTCGAGTATCAAGAAACCAAAGATTGAACTATACAAGGGTGACACGCTATATGCCTTGTAGTCAATTAAGATATCTGGACAAAAGGACTAGACTACATGATAACATTGGTCACAAATAGATTATGCCAAATCACTAGCATTCCCGTTACTTAAGTAGTAGTGATGTACTGCTAGATATCGCTCACTGTTTATAACACTAGAATATGATTTTAGTATTGCTGTCAACATAATGGGAACCTATAAGGTCACACATTTAGAATGGATCGAAATTGGAATTTAAATTCATGAGATGGATTTAATTGGGAATCCTAGTAAGACTTGGACTCCCTGACATAGTTGGGTAATTAATTAGATTAAATGGGCCAACTAATGTTAGAAGGCCCACATACGAACCCGAACTAGGTCAAATTGTGAGCTCAACCGCCTCACCACTCTTTTAGGGTTTTTTTCTGCACATATATATATGTACGATATATTTATGTGGAAAAAGTAATGAGAAAATCCTAGCTGTCACAGAAACTGTGTGAGAGAGAGATCATGAGGAACATCCCCTACCTGTAGCTAGCACCGTAGCATGAGGAAGAGCTTGATTTGATCCGTTCGTGTGGATACAGTAGAGGCACTATAACATTTGCAGTGCTGTGATTGACATATTTTGGAGATACCAGATCCATCTTTAAGGTACAACTCTTAAACATGATTTATGGTTTTTTGCTTGGATCCATAGCTTGGTTTCGAAATTTTGTGATATTTCCGCTGTGTACTTAGTTCCGTGATTGCCCTCGAAACCTAACAGAATCATGGTTGTAAAGAACTAGTAAATGTTAGGAATCTCAAATCATTGGTGCATAAGAAAATCCATGTATATCGAGTGAAGTCATCTATGAAGGTAACATAATAGAGATATCCTTTGCTAGAAGGTACATGAGAGTTTTTATATGTCAGAATGAATAAGTTGAAAAGGGTGTATTGTTTGAGAAGTGCTTTTGTTATTAAAAGGGAGTGCTATGTGTTTGGCCAACTGACAACCCTGATAAACAGACAAACGTGTAGAAGAAAGATAGTCAAGGACACCACTGAGGGCTAAAGTCTTAAGATGAGACTCATTAACATGATAAAAACGTTTGTGTCACAGATCAGCAACAGAGGACACAACACCAGCAAAACTAGTATTAGATCTATGTTCATGCAGAAAATCTAGATGATATAGATGACCGTGTTGACTAGCACACCCAAACTTCTGTCCAGTGTGTCTCTGTAACAAAACAACCTAAAGAATCGAATGTAACGACAAGACCACTATCGCACAGAGCACTAATGAAAATAAGGTTCATGGATAAATGGGGAGCATAAAGAACATAAGGCAATGTGAGAGTGGGAGAGCTAATAGATCCTGAGTTTGTAGTGAGAAGTTGTGATCCATCAGCTTTATGAAGCGATGGAGAGTGAGAGGAAAGTGCAGTGCTGGTGGTGAGCAATATATAATTACTAGTAAGATGATGTGATACACAAGAATTTAAAATCCAGAAAGAATTCAGACCGGGAGTATCAGAGAATGCATGAGCAGTGGAGCCATAATTGGCAAACTAACCCAAGAGATGGAGTTCCAGCTGAGTGAGGCGATGCAGAAGATTGACCCAATCAGAAGGAGATGACAAAATTGGAGTAACGACCGTGACAGAAGAAGTAAGGGAAGATCACAACGAGGAGAGATGAGACTGGTGATGTTGTGACAGGGATGAGGACGGTGATGTTGCTGTTGTCCGGATCTAGATCGGGATTGGGATGTTACTATTGTTGCTGGTGTCAGAAGAAGTGATGGAGCAGGGATAGGGATGATGATGTTGTTGTCGATCCTGGGATCAGGGATTAGTGATGAGGAAGATGCATTAACGGAAAAGTCAGTGGAGACGGGAAGATACCGACGAAACTGAGATTCCATTGGAGAAATACTAGTACCTTATTTTTAAAATTTTATTTATTTATTTATTTTTTTGAAGGCGAACGTCGGCGGCAGCGACGGTGGCAGCAACAAGAGGCAGAGCGAAAGTAGAGAGTAGGGTTAGGGTTTGGGTTATGATTTCGGGTGTGGGTATTGGTGTGGGTTTGGTTTTGGGGAATGTTTTTTTTTAAATTTTTTTTTTGTTTTTGGAATTCGGGTATAAGGGTTAGTGGGTTTTGGGCTTAGAAGGGGAATAACAGATACATGGTTGAGTGGGTTTTAGGTTTAGATGGGGAAAACATATTACAGTTAGGGGTCGGGTGGAGAGAATTGGCGGCTAGGGTTAGCGGAGGAAGTGGAGACTTTGGGTTGTGGGAGAGTTGGAGATGGGTTTCAGCGGGAGGTCGGGAGGTCGGGATGTCGAGAGTTGCAGTGGTGGTGTGGTGGCGCTGGGATTTGGGAGTTCAATGGGTTGCAGTGGGAGATAAGGGAGGTCGAGATGTCGGGAAGTGCAGTGGTGGCACCGGAATTTAGGGAGTTTGGGAGAGGAAACGTTGGGAGTTGTCGGAGTTGATGCAACTGCTGCTATTAGGGTCGACAGATGCGGGTGGAGACCAGAGTTGTTGAAGGCTGTTGTTGGTTTCTTGCTGTTGTTGAAGGAAGGAGGAAAGAAAGGAGAAGAGAATTTTTTTTTTGTATAATAAGGGCTAGGAATTAGTGAGGCAGTTTTTCAACCACTTGATGCATGAGTGATGACCTCCGAACCACTTGATTTTTTCTACACATACATCTATTAGCATGATAAACATGATGGACAGAGTGGATCTTCCATAAGGGTTCCACCAAGTGAGTATAATCACTTTGTATGCGGAAAATTTCTCCATACTTTATATGAGGCTCACTTCTCACTCTCTCTCTTTCTCTCTCTCTCTCTCTCTCTCTCTCTCTCTCTCTCTCTCTCTCTCTCTCTCTCTCTCTCTCTTTATATATATATATATATATATATATATATATATATATATATATATTGATTTATTATATTGAGTATAATGTTTCTTATATATAGGAAGGAAGCAAATACTAAACTAATACCCATTCCGATATGAGATTAAATATCTAATATAATATCTAACAGAGATGAAGCTAGATGGGATGCCGAGGAAGTTGATGGATAGCGGTCAGTTCAAGGGGATGGGGTGGAGCGCCAAGGTCGGGTTGAGGGAGGGGTTGGAGAAGACTTATAGGTGGTATGTGGAGAACGTTGCGGGAAAGGAGTAGGGTGAAAGACGACGACAAGTGAGTGATTCTTTATGCAATGTCATTTATGAAATTGTGTTTAATTTGGTGCTGTGTAGTTGTTATTTATGTTTGCGGGATTGTGCAATATTAGTTAGGATTTGAGGTTAATGTTAATGATGGAATAAAGGGGTTTAATATGATATCAAACTTTAGGCATTTCCGCTTTTGATTTGGAGGAAGCATCATGTCATTGTATCTAATCGTATAAGGAATCTGAGGGGTTTTTTTGTATGATACTATAATATGTTACTGTTTATTGGTATTCAAAGAAATTGTTACATGTGCTAGTTTAATTAATGATTAAGGTATTTGTTACTTATGAAATATGATTTTTATGATGCGTATAAAAATTTGCTTGGTCAACCGTGTTTATTGTACCAAATGTTTTCTTTATGCTTGTAGTGTGTAATCATTTCTTAAAAAACTATTAGCTACATACATCAAATTTTAACATCTTCTTGATGTTTAATTGTTATCAGATGTTTACACTTTTATGTATACTTGTTGCAATATAGTGCATATAAATGCATAATTAATAAATAAAGTTAAATCATGTTAGGAAAGTTATCGGTAGAAACTACCTCACAACTAAAGTAAAATTGAGAAAGTGCAAATAAAGTGTACACATATTTTACGTGGAACCTCCCACCCTCCCTAACCCAAAAGGAGACAGAGTAAAACCACGTAAAACCACTGGCAGGTATAGTAGAATTTCACTATTAAAAATAGGATTACAATACCTTCTTTCTAAATACAAAGAGAGAACAATTTCACTCTCTTATAGTAGGAGAAACAACTATCTCCCACAAATTTGAGAAAATACAAAGTAGATAAATTACCGTTAATGAGACACAATATTATCTCTCTTGAGAAAACCCTTATAATACTCTATTTTTTCTTAATCCATCTTTCTTCTTCTTTCTCATTTCTGCTGCATCTTCCTTCTTCCGAACCGCCCAGTTTATATGGAATGGGAGACACCATCGTCACCAACCCCATGTTTTTTTCTTTTCTTTTGTTAAGGTTGCGACATCGAATTCGGTGTCCACCCTTTTTGATTTTTTGGTCAAATTATCTCACGCCCAGCTTCCCAAAAATACGGAACACAAGCGCGTGATGTTGGCTCAGTGAATGACTTACGTCATTCATAATCTGTTATTGTTCCACCCAACAATAAAACAAGATAGATACAACCACGCATGCAATAAGAACAATCACATGGATAACAATACTTATAATAAAACATGAAATAACCAAATACGATAATCCAACATCTGAAAATAAAATAACAATATCCAGGTCAAAAGCCCATAATACAATGTTAATAAAAATCAATACAAGAAGTCCAATAAAATAACGATCAATTTAGAAAGCAATAAATCCTCAGAAAGACTGTTCTCTAAGTCCTGTAGGTAACTCTACTTGATCACATGTGAATACCTCATCTAAATATAGGAAAAAAAATTCCTAAGAGGAAATCAAAGATAACAAGTAGAGAAAGTAATGAACAATGTAAATATGGTATAACAGTGAATTCAGTAAAGCAATAGAAATCAATAACAATGGACGATAGCAATAATCAATATCAATGGTAACAATACGATGGGTATAACAATAAGCGATATTTCAATATTCGATGTCAATACTCAATGGTCGATATCAATATCAATAACAATGTTCAATATCAATAGCAATGACGATGTTCAACATGTAATGTCAATACCGTGTCAATTCCTAAGTCAATTAGCTTTTAGCCTAACTAATGTACGTACTACTGTGTCCCATACAACAAGTTCCGTATATACAATCAATGTCGTTTAGATCCAAGTGGTGTACTCTATAGATCATGTATTCAGCAATGATAATCAATATTCAATCATTACGATTCAATATTCAATACACAATACGATAATTCGGTAACGATACAATACACAATAGATTGAGTTATCGTCGTAAGCCACAATCAATCGATAAAATAATAGCCAATAACAATATTTATGAAAACACGGTCCCCTCTGTAATACTCTATATTTTTAAATAATGTTTTTTAATATTAATAAGTGAATTAAAATAATTTTTAGTGATTTAATAAATATTTTTCTGAAATTCATCTTTTTACACGTGCAAAATACGTGCAAATATTTTCTTGGGAGGTTTAAAGTCAGAAATTATTTTGGAGAAACCCATTATTTATTATTAGATATTATTTGTGAATTTTATGGATTTTTTTTGATAACTATTTGACCTATTTGCAAATATTACAAAAAGAGGGACTTTTGTGCAAAATTACCACTTGGAGTGAAAACCCCAGATTTTTGGATTTTTTTGGCTGAACATGATGCCTAGTCAACTCAGAGGTAAAGAGTTTACTTTTTTTAAAAAATAAATTTGGTTTATTTTGCAAGTTTTGATAAAGAAGGATCTTTTTGCAAAATTGCCACTTAAAACGCAAAAAGTACAATTTCGTTTTTCTAAGTTTTACAACAGTGCCGACCAGATCTGTAGTGTTAGTTTTGTTTTTAAATACAAATTTAATTGGTTTTATTTAATTTTCAAGTATAATAATTTATATATGTAAAGATATATTTAAAAGAGCTATTTTGCAAATCTATTCAAAAACCTTAGATTACTCTGATTTCCGGCCTATTAAAGGTGATGTGTAGCTATCTCTTTGTTTCACAACACAAAGGGTTTTGTTTATTATTATTTTCTTGGAGTTTCAAAATGAGGATCTTGGTATTCTTTCGAAATGAGGAATTTTCTTATTTTCTTTATTATCTTCGGTTGATTCTTCAATAAGGTGAGTGACATATGTTTGATTTCTTTTGTTCTAAGCATATTGTATGTGATGATTTATTGATTAGAAAGTATGTTAGGGATTGTATGTTGATATAATGAAAATTGATGAGTAGATGAACAAAAATAAATTTGAATCTTTTCATGAAACATACGCTTTGATGAATAGATCTTCATATAAGATGAATTGAGATTGTTAAAGAACTCAATAGGTATCATGAGTAGGTTGTTTTCTTTCATATACTTGTTGTTTCAATTTCATTATAATGAGTTACATAATGATATTGTACAAAAGTGAACAAAAGTGGATTCATATTGTGTATATACTGCATATGTTCTGTTTGGGGGTTTCGTTGAGTAGAAACTTGATGAATGATCATCATAGTTACTTATATTCATGAGTAAACTATTGTGACTGATTGTATATGAGTTAAATAAATCACAAGAAGGGTTATTGAATTAAAAAGATCAAGTTTTCAAGTTGAATTTGGATAATTAGATTTCGGGTCTGTTGGAGTTTGGCCGAAAATCTGATTTTTGTGAATTTGTGAAGTATAATTGGATTTCTGAGTTGTTTGATACTGAGTTGAATTGAGAACATTATATTACATACATAGCATGAATTCTTGATGTTTACTGATACAAATATGCACACATACACTTATATACATTTATATGCATATGAACACCATTTCACTATTTTGAAGATATTGTGTATTTTGTGAAGTTTTGATTTGAATCTTGATTATTTTTATACTGAGATTGTTTGAACATTTAACTGACTTTAACTGATGAAATTTCGAGGCTTTAACTGATGCAATTATACTCAGATGCACACCTACATCTATATATGCATTGTTTTAAAGATTTTAACCAAATTTCTCTTGTATGATCTTAATGCAATTTTGATGTATTTTATAAACTCATATATGTTGTACAAGTCATATTTTAGCATATCAGGAAATTGGTTTTTCAAGTTTAAGATTTTACAAAGAACTATGCATGTATCAGTAAAACATGCACGAAATTTCAAAACTGTAGTCTGTCGGAATTTACAGTCAACCACTTCGCTTTTGAACTGAAGACGACAGTCGTCTGTCAGTTCTTGAGTTTCGGGTTTTCGCAGGACAGTCGACTGCCTATTTTCGGCAGTTGTCTGTCATTGTTCTAGCTGATGGGTTTCTTGAGTTTTCTGACGTTTTCTTTAAACGATTGGTTCTCTGATATTGTGGATTATTAATCTACTATTTTAAATGAAATTTTGCTACAGATTACAGTATTTTACAGAAAAATATATTTTGTTTATAATAGAATTTAAATTACATTCCTATGACTTTATAAAGAGAGATATATGTGGAAGTGATGTTTTGTGATATTCTACGACTTAAAAATATGATTTTTAGTTATTTAATGGATTTAGTATTTTATTCAAATTATGGAATTTTATGAATACATTATATAAATTGGATTTGATAATTATTAAGAAGTTTTCTTAAATTTAAAAAATATTGATAATGAGATTATGAGTTTTGTTGAGAGTTTTGGTATTGATGGTTGAGTTGTGAGTCGTTAGAAATTGAGTGGGGCCCTAACTACTGATGGTTGAGATTTTGGTTGTTGTTTAGTGGAGTTAAGCCCGGTGGGATACACCAACTCTAAGAGATTCGCAATCTATTAAATAATTAATTAACTTAACAAGATAATGGCAGGCACTAGATGGTGATATGATGAAATGAGAGCAAACATGAGTTATGGACTTCAGGATGATCCAAGGAGTGAGATATTTCCTAGTATTTCGGGACGATGGATGTAAGGGTCACAGAGTGATCCGCGGAGTGGGATTGATCTCCAGTATTCCGAGGACGAGAGCGACGCTCATGGGATGTTTGTGCAATGAGGGTTCCAAGATGACCTGCAGAGTGAGGCCATCCCCAGTTTTTCGGGACGATGGATATAAGGGCCACAGAATGATCCGCGGAGTAGGATTGGCCTCGAGTATTCCAAAGGCGAGAACCGATACTTGCAGAATGTCTAAATCTCGTAGTAGTCATCGTAGTAGGATTAATTGCATAACGCGAGATTAAACCCTATCAAGTGGAGAACGATCATGGCTTGCATCGGACCTATGTAGAGTGTGATGCATAGAATCCGACAAGTATGCATTAGAGAGTCAGCATATAGCATTGGTGTTTTCTTGACTTGGTTTTATGCATGTTGTTTTCTATTTTCCTACACTTGACACTTAGTCTAGTTTCACTTGATATTTTCATGTTTAATTTATTGTTATTTCTTATTCCATTCATTACTACTGTTGATACATGTTGTTTATGAGTCTATACCTTATATTTTATTTTTGTTGCACATCTTTTATGTCATTCACACAGTTATGGCTAAACCCTGTTTTTTGGGAGTTAGGGTTATCTCTAGCCTCATATTTTACAGGTAGGTACTGTTAGCTTGGGATTGGATGCATGTGGTAGAATGATAATGTGGCTTATGTAAATTTTAAAAGAATGTATTGTAAAAGAAAAAGAAATTGTAATTCAAGGTGTTTGTTTTCCGCTGTGCATTGTAATGAATTGATGTAATAAAGGTTGAAAAATTTATCTATGTTTTGGCTATGTTTACTATTACAATTGAGGTTGATGCTGGAAATTGTGCCACGTATTTTTGAGATATTATATTAGAAATTCGGGACGCTACAGAGATTGGTATCAGAGCATACTTCAATAGTAATAATAAACATAGTATAAAAATAAACCTAGGTGTGGACATTAGAGCGTTATTACCTAGGTGTGGACATTAGAGTGTGAGTATCACATAGAGTTAGAACATGATGTTTTGGTTTGGGGTTTGGTTGAGATTTTGCTGTGAGGTATTGATGTGAATATGAATTGTGTTGTGATGCTCTAACTTTATCCTCATTTTGCAGTATTCAGTAATAGCAGGACCCAGGACCAGGAATGGTAATGGTGATGGGGCTTGAAGTTCCCATGGGGCTGGACTTGATCTTGAGATTGAGATTGCCATGGTGTATCTGACCTTGAATGCATTCATGACATCTAATATGGTACAGAATTAGAATCAGAATCAAGGGGCTGGACCAATGTTTGTTAATGCTGATCCTATCAAGCAGGTTGAGTCCTTCAAGCGGATGAAGCCACCTATTTTTGAGGGGTAGTCTGATCCAAATGAGGCTGATGATTGGATTAGATAGATGGAGATGGTCTTCGAAGTCTTGGAAACCCCAGTAGTAAGTAAGGTGAAATTGGCTACTATGTAGTTAAAGAAGGATGTTGGCGTCTGGTGGCAGTCAGTGAAGAGGACTTTTGGGGATCCGCAAGTGACTTGGGAGGCTTTTTTGGTTGAATTCAGGGATCATTTTTTTCCTCTGGATATTCAGGAGAAGAAGGCAACAGAATTCTTGAACCTTCAACAAGGCAATATGACAGTGCGTGAATATGAGACTAATTTCGCTCAGCTGTCAAGGTATGCATCAGAGTTTATTGTTGATGAAGCGAAGAAGGCCAAGAAATTCGAGCAGGGCTTGAGGCCGAATTTGAGGTTGGGGATGATTCCTTTAGGCATCAGAAGGTTTGATAAGCTGGTCAGGAGAGCAGCAATGACAGAAGATGATATGGATCAGTTTCAGAAGAAGCAAGAGACCTGGAACAGAAATAAGAGGCCAATAGTTAGTCAGAGTAGGAAGAAGTTCTCAGTGAAGCAGGACAAGTTCAGTAGGCCAGAGCAGAGGGCACCTGCAAATCAAGAGGTGGCTTGTTGCTACTGTAAGGAGCCAGGTCACTTCAAGTCAGCATGTCCTAAACTGACGAAGCAGACTTATTTTCAGTGTGGGCAAGTGGGGCATACTAAGCTTTTCTGTCCACAATTGAAGAAGGAAGGTTCAGGTGGAGGCAAATTTCAGAGGCAAGGGCAAATATTCGGATTAACTGATGAGGATGCGGGTAACTCAGAGGATGTGGTCCATGGATTTGTTTTGGTTAATGGAATAAAAGCAAAAGTTTTATTTAATACTTGTTTCTTTGCATACATTTGTGTCGCCCAATTTTGCAAAAGTCTTAGGTGTGGAACCTAAGTTGTTTCCAGACAGTGTCTTGTCGGTGGCAACACCGTCAGGAGAAGAATTGATTGGTGATCGATATTATGAGGGCTGTGACATTGAGATTGGTGGGAGATTATTTGGCATTGATATCATTGAGCTGCAAGTTCTGGGTGTGGATGTGATTGTGGGCATTGATTGGATGGAAATATATGATGCCACAATTGAATACAAGATGAAAGAGGTGTTGGTGAAGGCACCAGGTGGTCCCGCAGTGACTTTTCAGGGAAAGTTGAAGGTCCTGAAAGTGGCTGCAGTGGTATCTAAGTTGATGATTCCAGATGAAGTCAGAGGCATTCCAGTTGTCAGGGACTTTTCTATAGTGTTCTTGGAAGATTTACCGGGATTGCCGCCGTAGTGAGATGTGGAGTTTTGTATTAATGTTCAGTCGGGGAGTGCTCTAATTTCTAAGGCTCCGTACAGGATGACACCTATAGAGCAGAATGAAGTTAAGAAGCAGATTCAGGAATTGTTGAGTTAGGATTTTATCAAGCAAAGTTCTTCACCGTGGAGTGCGCCAGTGTTGTTGGTGAAAAAGAAGGATGGGTCAATGAGGATGTACATTGACTATCGGGAATTGAATAGGGTAACAATTCTAACAAGTATCCGTTTCTGCGGATTGATGATCTATTTGATAGACTTCAGGGAGCAGCTATCTTTTCGAAGATTGATCTGAGATCAGGGTATCATCAGGTTCGAGTTAAGGGGGAAGATGTGAGTAAAACAGCTTTTAGGACTCGTCATGGACTCTATGAGTTTTTGTATTGCCATTCGTAGTGACGAATGCACCGGTAGTATTCATGGATATGATGAATCGGATCTTGCATCCATTTATTGATTCCTTCGTGGTGGTTTTCATTGATGATAGTTTGGTGTATTCGAAGTCGGAGGAAGAGCATTCTATGCACTTGACAGAGGTATTAAAGAAGTTACAGGAGCATAACCTGTATGCCAAGCTGTCGAAGTGTGAGTTTTGGAAGTTTGACATAGCTTTTCTTGTTCATATCCTTTCTAAGGAGGGAGTGGCCACTGATCCTCAGAAGGTTGAAGCAGTGAAGGATTGGCCCAGGCCAACGACAGTGAAGGAAGTCAGGAGTTTCTTGGGTTTGGCTAGGTACTACAGAAGATTCATTCAGGACTATGCACAAATTGCAGTTCCTTTGACATGGTTAACTCGGAAGAATGTGACATTCACATGGACTGATAAGTGTGAGGCGAGTTTCCTTGAGCTAAAGGAGAGGTTGACGACTGCGCGTATCTTAGCTTTGCTACAAGCTGGGAAGGATTATGATATCTACAGTGATGCTCTTTCAGAGGTTTGGGGTGTGTCTTGATGCAGGAAGGCAAGGTTATTGCCAATGGTTCAAGGCAGTTGCATCCGCATGAGAAGAATTATCCGATGCATGATTTAGAGTTAGCAACTATTATCTATGCCTTGAAGCAGTGGAGGCATTATGTATATGGTGAGAAGGTCAATATGTATACCGACCACAAGTGCCTGAAGTACATTTATCAGCAGAAGGATCTAAATCTTCGGCAGAGAAGGTGGTTGGAAGTATTGGAAGATGTTCATCCTAAGATGAAGTATCATCCGGGCAAGGCGAATGTGGTAGCCGATGGGCTTAGTCGGAAGAACAGTTTGTCGAGTTTGATCACTACTCAGAGTGATATGGCAGCAGAGATTGATCGGGCAGGTATCGAGGTGGTACTGCAGGGTTTAGGGGCGTCTTTGGCTCAGTTGAGGCTGTAGCCTTTTTTGAGGGAGCAGATTGTGGAAGGTCAGAAATCAGATGCAGAGATTCAGAAGATTTTGTAGCAGGTTTCCGATGGCAAGTTGTCAGAGTTCGGTGTCCAAGATGGAGTTCTATAGATGGTGAAAGGTTGTGTGTTCTGGAGAATGTAGATTTAAGAGAAAGTATCTTGCAGGAAGCATACAGTACTTTGTTGTCAGTACATCCTGGTGGCACAAAGATGTACAAGGACATCAAACAACACTTTTGGTGGTCTGGTATGAAGAGGGATGTGACAGATTTTGTAGCGAGGTGTCTGACTTGTTAGCAGATCAAAGCAGAAAATCAGAAACCTGGAAGTTTGTTGCAGCCATTGCCCATTCCAGAATGGAAGTGAGAGAATATCAGCATGGATTTCATCATAGGTTTGCCAAGGAGTGCAAAGGGCAATGACTCAATTTGGGTTCTTGTGGACAGTTTGACCAAGTCAGCTCACTTTCTGTCTATGAAGATTACTTGGTCGTTGGAGAAATTGGCAAAACTGTACATTGATGAGATTGTGAGGCTTCATGGAGATCCTGTGAAGATTGTTTCCGACAGGGATGCGAGGTTCACTTCGAGGTTTTGAAAGAGTTTGCAAGAAGCTTTAGGTACCAAGACCGATTTCAGTACTTCTTTTCATCCACAAACTGATGGTTAGACTGAAAGAGTGAATCGGATATTGGAGGATATGCTGAGGGATTGTGTTATGGATTTCGGTGGTAGCTGGGAGAGGTAGCTGGCATTGGTTGAGTTTGCTTATAACATTAGTTACCATGCGAGTATCGGGATGGCTCCGTATGAAGCTCTGTACGGGAGGAAGTGCAGGACACCTGTTTGTTGGTATGAGGTTGGCGAGAGGCAGATGTTTGGGCCCGAGATTTTGTAGCAAACATCAGAGAAGATTGAGTTGATTCGTAAGAGGTTGGTCGAGGCTCAGAGTTGGCAGAAGAGTTATGCAGATACTCGGAGAAGGGAATTGGAGTTTGAGGTTGGGGATGCAGTTTTCCTCAAGGTATCTCCAACTAAAGGAGTGATCAGGTTTGGAAAGGGAGGCAAGTTGGCGTCAAGGTATATTGAGCTATACAGGATTTTAGGGCGAATTGGTAAAACAACATATAGGTCGGAGCTTACGGAGGAGTTGCTAGAGGTACATGATGTGTTCCATGTGTCATTGTTAAGGAAGTATGTGCCGGATCAGAGTCATCAGTTGGTAGAAGTGCCTGAAGGTCTACAGGTGAACTTGAGTTACAAGGAGCAGCCCGTAGAGATTGTTGATCGTAGGGAGAAAGTGTTGAGAAATAAGGTGATACCTATGGTCAAGGTGTTATGGAGGAACCAGCAATTCGAGGAGGCTACTTGGGAGCCGGAGGATCACATGCAGAAGGATTTCTTGAGCTTTTTGTATGATTGTACTCTTTGAGCTGAGTTGTATTTATTTTGTTAGATTACATTCTCTTGTGTAATAGCAAATCTTAAACTATATTTCCATTTTTGAGATCTTATTTCCTTTTGCATATATTGTTTGGTCCCTATTAGTAGTAGTTCTAAGGAAAGAACTATTCTAAGGAGGGAGTGATGTAATACCCCATATTTTTAAATAATGTTTTTAAGATTAATAAGTGAATTAAAATGATTTTTGGTGATTTAATAAATATTTTTCTGAAATTCATCTTTTTACACGTGTAAAACACGTGAAAATATTTTCTTGGGAAGTTCAAAGTCAGAAATTATTTTGGAGAAACCCATTATTTATAATTAGATATTATTTGTGAATTTTCTGGATTTTTCTGATAACTATTTGACCTATTAGCAAATATTACAAAAAGAGGGTCTTTTGTGCAAAATTACCGCTTGGAGTGAAAACCCCAGATTTTCGAATTTTTGGGCTGAGAAAGATGCCTAGTCAACTTAGAGGTAAAGAGTTTACTTTTTGTTTTAATAAATTTGGTTTATTTTGCAAGTTTTGATAAAGAAGGGTCTTTTTGCAAAATTGCCACTTAGAGGGCAAAATGTACAATTTTATTTTTCTGAGTTTTACAACAGTGCCAGCCAGATCTGGAGTGTTTTTTTTAAAATACAAATTGAATTGGTTTTATTTAGTTTCCAAGTATAAGGATTTATATATGTAAAGATATATTTAAAAGAGGTATTTTGTAAATCTATTCAAAAACCCTAGATTACTCTGATTTCCGGCCTATTAAAGGTGAGGTGCCACCATCTCTTTGCTGCAAAACATAAAGGGTTTTCTTTATTATTATATTCTTGGAGTTTCAAAACGAGAATCTTGGTTTTCTTTCGAAATGAGGAATTTTCTTATTTTCTTTATTATCTTCGGTTGATTCTTCAATAAGGTGAGTGACATATGTTTGATTTCTTTTGTTCTAAGCATATTGTATGTGATGATTTATTGATTAGAAAGTATGTTAGGGATTGTATGTTGATATAATGAAAATTGATGGGTAGATGAACAAAAATAAATTTGAATCTTTTAATGAAACATACGCTTTGATGAATAGATCTTCATATAAGATGAATTGAGATTGTTAAAGAACTCAATAGGTATCATGAGTAGGTTGTTTTCTTTCATATACTTGTTGTTTCGATTTCATTATAATGAGTTACATAATGATATTGTACAAAAGTGAACAAAAGTGGATTCATATTGTGTATATACTGCATATGTTCTGTTTGGGGGTTTCGTTGAGTAGAAACTTGATGAATGATCATCATAGTTACTTATATTCATGAGTTAACTATCGTGACTGATTGTATATGAGTTAAATAAATCACAAGAAGGGATTGAATTAAAAAGATCAAGTTTTCAAGTTGAATTTGGATAATTAGATTTCGGGTCTGTTGGAGTTTGGCCGAAAATCTGATTTTTGTCAATTTGTGAAGTATAATTGGATTTCTGAGTTGTTTGATACTGAGTTGAATTGAGAACATTATATTACATACATAGCATGAATTCTTGATGTTTACTGATACAAATATGCACACATACACTTATATACATTTATATGCATATGAACACCATTTCACTATTTTGAAGATATTGTGTATTTTGTGAAGTTTTGATTTGAATCTTGATTATTTTTATACTGAGATTGTTTGAACATTTTACTGACTTTAACTGATGAAATTTCGAGGCTTTAACTGATGCAATTATACTCAGATGCACACCTACATCTATATATGCACTGTTTTGAAGATTTTAACCAAATTTGCTCTTGTATGATCTAAATGCGATTTTGATGTATTTTATCAACTCATATATGTTGTAAAAGTCATATTTTAGCATCTCAGTAAATTGGTTTTTCAAATTTAATCTTTTACAAAGAACTATGCATATATCAGTAAAACATGCACGAAATTTCAAAACTGTAGCTTGTTGGAATTTGCAGTCAGCCGCTTAGCTTTTGAACTGAAGACGATAGTCGACTGTTAGTTCTTGAGTTTCGGGTTTTTGCAGGACAGTCGACCGGCTATTTTCGACAGTCGAATGTCATTGTTCTAGCTGATGGGTTTCTTGAGTTTTCTGATATTTTCTTTAAACGATTGGTTCTTCGATATTGTGGATTATTAATCTATTATTTTAAATGACGTTTTGCTACAGATTACAGTATTTTATAGAAAGTTATATTTTGTTTATAATAGAATTTAAATTATATTCCTATGACTTTATAAAGAGAGATATATGAGGAAGTGATGTTTTGTGATATTCTACGACTTAAAAATATGATTTTCAATTATTTAATGGATTTAGTATTTTATTCAAATTCTAGAATTTTATGAATACATTATATAAATTGGATTTGATAATTATTAATAAGTTTTCTTAAATTTAAAAAAATATTGGTAATGAGATTATGAGTTTTGTTGAGAGTTTTGGTGTTGATGGTTGAGTTGTGAGTCTTTCGAGATTGAGTGGGGCCCTAACTACCGGCGGTTGAGATTTTGGTTGTTGTTCAGTGGAGTTAAGGCCGTTAGGGTACACTAACTCTAAGAGATTCACAATCTATTAAATATTTAATTAACTTAACAAGATATCGACAGGCACTAGATGGTGATATGATGAAATCAGAGCAAACATGAGTTATGGACTCCAGGATGATCCAAGGAGTGAGATATTTCCCAGTATTCCGAGATGATGGACGTAAGGGCCACAGAATGATCTGTGGAGTGGGATTGATCTCCAGTATTCCGAGGACGAGAGCGATGCTCATGGGATGTTTGTGCAATGAGGGTTCCAGGATGACCTACGGAGTGAGGCAATCCTCAGTTATCCGGGACGATGGACGTAAGGGCCACAGAATGATCTGCAGGGTGGGATTGGCCTCGAGTATTCCAAGGCCGAGAACCGATACTTGTAGAATGTCTAAATCTCGTAGTAGTCATCGTTGTAAGATTAGTTGCATAATGTGGTGGAACATATTCAACGTTCCAAAAAATACAACAACAAGGGGTCCAGGTTCGGGCCTAAGGGAGGAATCTCCAAGAAGCCGAATTTTCGAATTTTCAGGCTATGAAGCACGGGTACTCAAATATGGGCTTCGCACCAGTATCGGGTGCGTATCGGGTTCGGGCACGCTCAAGTGCGCTACGGGTATGTACTCGATGTGTATCTGAGCATTTAATTAATTTAAAAAATAATACAAAATTAACAGGTGGGCGGGTGCGAGCGGGTGCAAGGTCGGTGCGCCCGTTTGGGCTTTTAAGCAATTTTTATTTTTATTTTTTACAAAATATCTTTCTCTCTCGCTTTTCCAGATCTATCTCTTCGTTCTCTTTTTACAAATCTCTCCCCCCCCCCCCCTCTCTCTAAACCCTAATCCCCAATCGCCCACGTCGCCTACCTCCCCCTCCTCTCTCTCTCTCTCCTAAGCTCCGACGCCAACCGTCACCTTCCTCGCCTGCCTTCACTAACGCTCTCTCTCTCTTTCTCTCTCCAATCCATCGTCGCCAATCGAAGCCTGAGTCGTCGTTGCCATCGAAGTTTGAGCTCGCTGTCACCGTTATTGCCTGCCTTACTTGCCTTCTCCAATGCTCTCTCTCTCTCTTTCTCTCTCTCTCTCTTGCTTTCTCTTTCGCCAATCCGTCGTCGCCAATCGAAGCCTGAGTCGCCGTCGCCATCGAACCAAGAGCCAGCCGTTGCCTACCTCGCTGTGCCACTTCATCTCTCTCTCCCAATGTTTGATCATGTTTTTTGTAACAAATTAGATGAGAGTGAATGAGAAGTATGAAATATTGAGTTAATATAGGAGTGAGAAATATAGAATGAATGAGAATTATTGAGTTAATAGTAATACGTTAATGGGTTAAAAACTTAAAATGAAGAACAATGAGATGGTCTGTTCATTTTTTTAATTCTTTATGAGTTTAGTGTTCGTCTGTTAGTTCTTTTGGGTTAATGGGTTAGTTCTTTTGACTTCGTATTGAAGAAGACAATAGAGGATCTGAAAAGAAAAAACTGGTGGAACATAGTCAACGTTCCAAAAAGTACAACAATAAGGGATCCAGGATGGGGCCTAAGGGAGGAATCTCCAAGAAGCCGAAGTTTCAGGCTATGAAGCACAGGTACTCAAATATGGGCTTCGCTCTAGTATCGAGTGCGTATCAGGTTCGGGTGCGCCTGGGTACGCTGTGAGTACGTACCCGATGCATATTCGGGCATTTAATTAATTAAAAATGATAAAAAAATTAATGGCTGCGGAGCGGGTGCGAGATGGGTGCGAGCCGGTGCAAGGTGGGTACGCTCGTTTGGGCTTTTATGCAAAAAAAAATATTTTTTTACAAAATATCTTTCTCTCTCTCTTTTCCAGATCAATCTTCGTTCTCTCTCTTTACAAATCTCTCTCTCTCTCTCTCTCTCTCTCTCTCTCTCTCTCTCTCACTCTCACTCTCTCTCTCTCTAAACCATAATCCCCAATCGTCCCCATCGCTTGCCGCCTCCTCTCTCTCTCTCTCTCCCAAGCTTCGAAGCCAACCGTCGCCTGCCTTTGCCAATGCTCTATCTCTCTCTCTTGCCAATCTGCCATCGCCAATCGAAGCCTGAGTTACCGTCGCCATCGAAGCTTGAGCCCGCCATTGCCGTCGTTGCCTTCCTCACTTGCCTTCTCCAATGCTCTCTCTTTCTCTCTTTCGCCAATCCGTCATCGCCGATCGAAGCCTAAGTCGCCGTCATCATTGAATCTTGAGCTCGTTGTCACCACCGTCGCCTACCTCGTGTGCCACATCATCTCTCTCCCAAGGTTTGATCTTGTTTTCCTGTAACAAATTATATAAGAATGAATGATAAGTATGAAATATTGAGTTAATATGGAAGGAGTGAGAAATATGGAATGAATCAGAATTATTGAGTTAATAGTAATGGGTTATTGGGTTAAAAACTTAAAATGAAGAACAATGAGATTGTCTGTTCATTTTTTTTAGTTCTTTTGGGTTAATGTGTTAGTTCTTTATGTGAAGCTTAACACTTGTGAAGCACTGTATCTTGGTGCTAATGAACCCCATGCTTATCTTTCTGGTGAATGTATCAGATGTATGGCAACATCAGACAATGTTGTTCGAGCTGGACTTTCTCCTAAGTATAGAGATGTGCCAAGTGCCAACACTCTGTTCTATGCTCACATACAAACAGGTCAATTTTTTTGTAAATTTAACTTTATTCTTTTTTTCCCTATCATTTTTTGTTTTAGAAGTTCCTTATTTAATTTCCCCTTCTAGTAATTTTCATGAATATTGGTTTTGTCATGCTCTCTTTTAGCACTATGACTCGTATGTGCAAAATGGAGGTATGAGTATATTTACAATTTCTAGATTACAATCATTTTTCTAGTTATTACAATTTTGTAGAATTTTATATTTTTTTAACATAATATATATTAAATTTATTATTTTTATATTTAACATACCCAAAAACGTACCCATATCCTAAATTTTTGAGAAATCAAGTATTCGCCTACCCGAGTCATGTCGTATCCATATCCTAGACCCGTGTACGTGCTACATATGTTTCAAGTTAAGTGCTTCAACTATGACAAGCTATATCAGCGATCTACTGATTGTAGACTACCTATGTAAAATAGGGACAGAGAAACAAATATTGTTGAAGTCATTGCTCAAGATGTTTCTAATGTCAACATCTCAGTTGTGGTCTCGGAGGTAAACATGATGGGTTCAAACCCCAAGGAATGGTGGATAGACACTAGAGCTACTCGACACGTGTGCTCCAACAGAATTATGTTCTACACTTTCGAACCATTAAAGAATGGGGAGAAGATGTTTATGGGGAACTCGGCTACTTTAGAAATCAAGGGTCAAGACAAGATGAACTTGAAGATGACTTCTGGGAAGGAATGACTCTAAATAATGTTGCATATGTTCCTGTAATCCGTATGAACTTGGAATCTGGTTCGTTGCTTAATAATTACGGATTTCATTTAGTGTTTGAGTCAAACAAATTTATTTTGTCGAAGAGTGGAATGTATGTCGGTAGAGGATACATAAGTAATGGAATGTTTAAACTCAATGTAATGACCTTGATCAAGAATATCATTAAAGCTAGCTCTTCTACTTATATGCTACCAATTTATGGCTTGGTAGACTAGGACATGTTAATTATGATACTTTGCGTAAACTAATTAACTTGAATCATATACCAACATTCCAAATTGATTCCAAATATAACTGTGAAAATTGTATTGAGGCAAAATTAACACGATCATCCATTAAAAGTAAGGAATCTCTCCAAGAAGCCGAAGTTTCAGGGAAAGTTCTTCAACTGTGACAAGCTAGGTCATAAGTCTACTGATTGCAGCTTACCTAAGAAGAAAATGAATAGTGAAACAAATATTGTTGAAGGTATTGCTCAAGAAGTTTCTGATATCAACCTCCCAGCTGTGGTCACAGAGGTGAACATGATGGGTTCAAACCCCACGAAAAATGGATTGTCACTGGAGCTACTTGACATGTTTGCTCCAACAGAAGTAAGTTCTCCATTTTTGAACCATTAGAGAATTGAGGACAAGTTGTTTATGGGGAACTTGGCTACTTCAGAAATCAAGGGCCAAAGCATGGTGATCTTGAAGATGACTTCTAGGAAGGAACTGACTCTGAAAAATGTTGCATATGTTCCTGAAATCCATAATAACTTGGTATCTGATTCGTTGCTTAATAATCACATATTTCATTTGGTGTTTGAGTCAAACAAATTTGTTTTGTCGAAGAGTGCAATGTATGTTGGTAGATGATACATGAGTTTTGGAATATTTAAACTAAATGTAATGACCATGGTCAAAAATATCAATAAAGCTAGCTTTTCTACTTATATGCTTGAGTCTTCCAATTTATGGCATGGTAGACTAGGCCATGTTAATTATAATACTTTGCGTAGACTAATTAAATTGAATCATATACCAACATTCCAAATTGATTCTAAATATAAGTGTGAAACTTGTGTTGAGGCAACACTAACAAGATCATCCGTTAAAAGTGTTGAAAGATACACTGAACCTCGTGATTTAATTCACAGTGATATTTGTGAACTAAAAATGACGCAAGCAAGAGGTGGTAATAAGTACTTTATTACTTTTGTTGTTGATAACACAAAATATTGTTATGTGTATTTGCTTAAAAGTAAGGACAAAGCTATAAAGAAATTTGTTCTCTATAAAAATGAAGTTGAGAATCAACTCAACAAGAAAATTAAGGTGCTAAGAAGTGACTGAGGTGGAGAGTATGAATCATCATTTTCTAACACTTGTGCTAAACATGGGATTATACATGAAACTACAATGTTTTATTCTTCTCAGTCCAACGGTGTTGCTGAGCGAAAGAATCGTACCTTAAATAAAATGATGAATGCAATGTTAATAAGTTTTGGTTTGCCACTAAACTTGTGAGGAGAAGTTATTCTTTCAGCTAACTATATTTTGAATAAGGTGCCGAAAAAGAAAGAAGAGAAAACTCCATATGAATTATAGAAAGGAAGAAAGTCATCCTACAATTACCTGCGAATGTGGGGATTGCCAAGGTGGTAGTACCACCACCTAGGAAAGTGAAAATATGACCAAGAACGGTTGATTGCATTTTAATTAGTTATGAACTTAATAGTAGTGCTTATCGGTTCTTGGTGTACAAATCTGATAACTCTAATATACCAAAGAACACGATAATTAAGTCAAGAAATGCATCGTTCTTTGAAGAAGTATTTCCATGTAAGTCAAAGGAAGAACCGAGTTCTTCCAAACGAACACATGAGACTATCAGTGAAGATAGTGAATGTAATACCCCATATTTTTAAATAATGCTTTTAAGATTATTAAATGAATTAAAATGATTTTTGGTGATTTAATAAATATTTTTCTGAAATTTATCTTTTTACACGTGCAAAACACGATCAAATATTTTTTTGGAAAGTTCAAAGTCAAAAACTATTTTGAGGAAACTCATTATTTATTATTAGATATTATTTTAGAATTTTATGAATTTTTTTGATAATTATTTGACCTATTTGCAAATATTACAAAAAAGGACTTCTGTGCAAAATTACGACTTGGAGTGAAAACTCCAGATTTTCGGATTTTTGGGCTGGGCATGATGCCTAGTCAACTCAAAGGTAAAGAGTTTACTTTTTGTTTGAATAAATTTGGTTTATTTTGCAAATTTTGATAAAGAAGGGTCTTTTTGCAAAATTTCCACTTAGGGGGGGCGAAAGAATTTTGTTTTTCTGGGTTTTCAAAATAATGCGGCTAATAATAAAGAGGTTATTCTTGTTTTTAAATCTCAATTGAGATGGTTTTATTTAACTTCCAAGTATAAGGATTTATAATAGTAAAGATATATTTAAAAGAGGTATTTTGCAAATTTATTCACAAACCCTAAAACCCTATATTTCCAGTCAATAAAGGGTGGGGTGCAGCCGTCTCTTTGCTGCACAATACAAAGGGATTTTTTATTATTATTTTCTTGGAGTTTTAAAGCGAGGATCTTGGTTTTCTTGCGAAAGGAGGGATTTTTCATATTTCTTTATTATCTTCAGTTGATTCTTCAATAAGGTGAGTGACATACGTTTGTTTTTTTAATTTTTCTAAGCATATTGTTTTCTAATCTATCTATTAGAAACCATGTTAGATGATAGTATGTAGATATAATGAATTTTGATGAGTAGATGAATTAAGAAGTGAATATTTTCATGAAATTAGACTAGTGATGATTTAAAACCCTAATTTAATGGCTTGAGAATTGTTAAGAACCTAATAGAAATTATGAGTAGGTTGCTTTCTTTCATATTATTACTGATTTGGTTGAGTATAATAAATGGTATGTTGTATAATGCACAATTTGATCGAAGATGAGTTTTTTACTGATGATATAGATACATACACTCTGTTTTGATGATTTTGATGAGAAAAACTTGTTGAATGGTTGTTATGATTGCATATATTCATGAGTAAACTATTGTGAGTGTTCGTGCATAAGTTTAATAAAATTTGCAAGATGGGTTATTGAGTTAAAAGAATCAAGTTGAGTGAAAGAGATGGATTGAGTTCGGGTCTGTTTGTGTGCAGGCCAAAAAGTGGATTTTGTGGATTTTTGAAGTTTTCGATTGATTCTTGAGTTATTTTTTGTACTGAGATTAAATTAAACCTTACACCACTCCTATATACTAATTCTTGATGCTTAAACACATATATAGACGGATATATATACACATATGCACACATGAATATGTCTCACTGTTGATGAATTGCTTAAATTGATTTTTTTTAATGTTTTCGTGAAACCTTCGATTGGATCTGAGTTGTCTTGAAACTGAATTGGTTTTAAACTATATACTGCTCTTATTTGGTGAATTCTAATACCAAAACTGATGCTTATATATATATATATATATATATATATATATATATATATATATATATATATATATATATATATATATATATATATATATATATATATTGCTGATTTTGAAGGATTTTGTGAAAGATTTACTCTTTTGAGATCTTGACATGTTTTGATTTGTATTATAAACTCCTATATATTATACAAGTTATATTTGATCATGTCAGGAAGTTTAATTTTGATTTTACAAAATTTTATCATCGTATCAGTTTAAAATATGCACAGATTTTCAAACTGCAACCTACTATAGTTGACAGTCGACCTAACTAGAGTTGACAGTCGACTGGTCAGTTACTGATTTTGGATTCTTCTTTGCAATAACAGTCGACTGCTTCATCTTTGAGTTGAGTCGACTGTCGATTTTCGGTTTTCTTGAGTTTTCGAATTTTTGCAGGACAGTCAACTGACCATGTTCAATAGTCGACTGTCACTGTCCTAGCTGATGAGTTTTATTGAGTTTTCGGATTTTCGCAGGACAGTCGACTGGCCATTTGCGACAGTCGACTGTCACTGCTCTGGCTGATGGATTTATTGAGTTTTCTGTTGTTTTCTTTAAACGATTGGTTCTTCGATATTGTAGGTTATTAATCTACTGTTTTTAAATGACGTTTTGCTACAAGACTACAACATTTATAGAGAGTTGTATTTTGTTTATGATAGAATTTTAATGGTATTCTGATGACCTTATTAAGTGAGTTATATACGTTTTCAAAAGAATTGATGTTTTTGCAATATATTATGACTTCAAAATATGGTTTTCTGTCATTTAATGGATTTAGTATTTTATTTGAATTCTGAAATTTTATGTGTACATTAAATGAATTTGAATTTTTTTTGTTTAAGAAGTTTTATTGAGATTAACGTTTTAATGATGATATTAAGAGTTTTATTGTAAGTTTTTCATTTTGTGAATCTCTAGGAGTTAAGTGGGAGTTATGTGAACTGGCAGATGAGATTTTGTGGATTTTGACCAGTTGGGGTCATTGGGGTTGTTTTGTGGAACTAAATCCTGCAGGATACACCAACTCTAGAGAGGGGGGATTTTTGTGTTTCTAAAAATAATCAACTTAAGGACAGGCACTAGTGGAGATGTGATGGAACTTGGGAAATGTAAGTATATGCTCTTGGTTTGGGTCCAATGGATGCGTTCCAGGACTTGTGTGTTGTTCTGTCTCGGGAAGACATTTGTGTGTTCGCGTGTCGAGAGTCTGCAGGCCTATTCACGAAGCATGTAGGGTGCATTCGCGTGTTGAGGGTCAGCGGGCCTATTCATGGGATGCACCTGGTGCATCTGCACATCTAGGGCCTCGCAAGCCTATTCGTTGGGTACACGGCAGGGAGGTGATTCTCCGGTTTTGTTGAGCTATTCTTACATGATGCTTGTGCATTGAGGGTTATGATGCCTATTCGCGGAGTACTCTGGATCTTGTTCCCATCATCGTAGTAGGATTAGTTTCATAACGAGGGATTTAATTCTATAAAGTGGAGAACGATGAGGGCTTGCACTGGACCTATGTATTGTGGGATTCATAGAATCCGATAAGTATGCATTAGAGAGTCAGTATATAGCATTGATGTTTTCTTGACTTGGTTTTATGCATGTTGTTTTTTGTCTTTTTCTACACTTGACACCTAGCTTAGCTTCACTTGATGTTTTCATGTTTTATTTATTGTTATTTCTTATCTCATTTATTCTTGCTGTTAATACATGTTGTTTATGACTTTATGACTTATGTTTTATTTATATTGTTTTCTTTTGATGTCACTCACACCGTTATGGCTGAACCCTGTAGTTTTGGGTGTTAGGGTTATCTCTAGCCTCATGTTTTACAGGTAGGGGCCTATAGCTTGGGATCTGGATGCATGTGGTAGAATGATGTTATGGCTTATGTAAATTTTAAAAGATGTGTTGTAAAAAAAGATTGTAATTCAAGGTGTTTGTTTTCCGCTGTGTTTTGTAATGAATTAATGTAATAAAAGTTGAAAAATTATTTGTGTTTTGTCCATGTTTACTATTACAATTGAGGTTGATGCTGGGAATTGTGCCACGTATTTCTGAGATATCATATTGGAAATTCAGGGCGCTACAGTAAAAACTAAGATGAAGAAGTTGATGAGGAACCCAGACGTAGTAAAAGAATAAGATCGGAAAAATCGTTTGGTCCATATTTCTTGACTTTTATGCTTGACGGTTGACCCGAAACTTTCAAAGAAGCGGCGAGCTCTAGTGATGATCATCTATGGAAAGTAGCCATTAAGAGTGAAATTGATTCTATCTTGCAAAATCATACTTGGAAACTAGTGGATCTTCCACCAGGTAATAAACCTTTAGGTTCCAACTGGATTTTCAAGAGAAAAATGTAAATTTCAAAGAGCTATAGTATAATAGTATATATATATCTATATAATAAAACATAAAGAAAGCTATCAAGTGGCTCTTCTTCAATCCTCCCAAAATCAAAGGTCCAGATCTAACCTCACAAAACACATCCCCCCCTAAAAAAGTTTTCCCCCAAAACTCAAATTCAAATCCCCCCATAACAACTCCTTTATTTATTTAATTATTTCTCTCTCTCTCCTTCTCTCTCTCTCTCTGTATATATATATATATGGAAACATGGACTTTTATACCCCAATTCATAATTATTTTTCATCATATACTAATGAAAACATGGACTTTTGTTTACAACTAATTATTGTCATACTATTCAAACTTGAGCTATATAATTGTTGATTTACTGTTTACAAGGCTTTCCATATGCTGTAACGCTCTGAAGACGTGCCGTAGGCACGTGCCCACGAGAAAATCTAGTATATATATAAGAGATGATGGCAAAAATGTAAATACGTGAATATAAGGGGGGCCCATAGGTGTTAGTGCTGCTGCATGTGGGGTTACATCATCGCTGACGTCACCTGGGGGCCACCCGATAATTGAGACAGACAGTAGGCCCTTTTGTGAGCGCTGACGTGGACAGGAGGGCCCTACAGGGTTTCTACTGTACACAGAAGAGAAAAAATAGAGAAGTGTATTTGAATTGTCCCACATCGGGAATTGCAAGAAAATAATTAACTATAAATAATATTTCCTATGATCAAGAGTCACCAATCCGGTTAACCACCTTTTGAGAGGCAGCCTGTGATGGGCAGTTGTACTATAATATAAGTAAATTTGTCTAATCAATTGTATAAATTGTTCCGAGTAAGGGCAGGGGCATTACAAATGGTATCAGAGCCGACTTTCGACATCGAGTGTGGGGCTTGTCTATATAGTCGGGCGGTGGATTTCGGGACTATAGACCCAGTCGGATGGTGGATTCCAGGATTGTGGTGAGCCCTCAATTAAATCCGGGACTGTGATTGATCGGGCGGTGGATTCCAGGATCATGATTAGTCGGGCGGATAGGAGGGCAGCTAAATTAAATCTGGGATTATTATTGACTGGGCGGTGGATTCCAGGATCATGATTAATCGGGCAGATAGAAGTGCATATGCTCAATATCGGCCAGAAAGTAAATCCTGCACTAGATTGTGCATGCCCCATGCTCAGCGAGGATGCTGATTTCTAGAGGGGGGGTGTATGTAACATCCCGTAAATTTCAAAGGGCTATAGTGTATATATATAAGAGATAATGGAAAAAATGTAAATATGTGAATATAAGGGGGCCCCACACTTTAAAGACAACAGGTGTTAGTGCTGCTGCATGTGGGGTGATGTCATCGTTGACGTCACCTGGGGGCCACCTGGTAATTGAGAGAGACAGCAGGCCCTCTTGTGAGCGCTGACGTGAACAGGAGGGGACCACAGGGTTTCTGCTATGCACGAAAGAGAAAAAAGAGAGAAGTGTATTTGAATTGTCCCACATCGAGAATTGCAAGAAAAATTAACTATAAATAATATAGCCTATGATCAAGAGTCACCAATCCGGTTAACTACCTTTTGAGAGGTACCTTGTAGTGGGTAGTTGTACTATACTATAAATAATTTATCTGATAAATTGTATAAATTGTTTTGAGCAGGGGCAGGAGCGTTACAAAAAACGAAAGCTGATGGATCAATTAATAAATATAAGGCAAGACTTGTTATCAAAGGATATATACAAAAGGAAGGTCTGGATTACTTTGATACATATTCTCCGGTGACGAGAATAAATTCTATTAGAATGGTACTTCCAATAGCACACTTGCACAATCTTGAAGTACATTAAATGGATGTGAAAACAGATTTTCTTAATGGAGATTTACATGAAGAAATCTATATGGAACAATCTAAGGATTTTTCAGCTCTAGGACAAGAAAAAAAGTATGTAAACTAGTGAAGTCATTATATGGCTTAAAACAAGAACCAAAGCAATGACATGAGAAATTTTACAATGTCATGATGATAAATAGTTTCAAAATCAATGAATGTGATAAATGCGTGTATCTTAAAGACATTGAAAGCGAATATGCCAGAATATGCTTGTATGTAGATGTCATGCTTATTGTTGGAAGCAATGATAAGATGATTAAATCTACTAAAAACATGTTGAACTCAAGGTTTGACATGAAAGACATGGAACTAGCTGATGTTATATTGGTAATTAAAATCACAAGAATATCAGACGAGCTTGTTTAAACCAGTCATATTATATTGACAATATTCTTGGAAAATTTGATAAATACAATTATGGAATTGCCAGAACTCCAATAGATCTAACTTAACATTTATCCAAGAATAAAGGTAAGAGTATTTCTCAAGTAGAATACTCTTGATTCATATGCAGCCTAATGTAGTTAATGAGATGTACAAGACCTGACATAGCATATGCAGGTAGTAAACTGATATGGCTAAAAATGGGATTAAATCGGGGCCGTTCAAATCGGACACGAATCTTAAAGCTCAGGGGTAAAACGGTAATTTCACCTACTGACGAGTCTGAAATGGGAACTGGTTCTTTATTCAAAGCCCAATAACCCATAAACGAATCCATCTCAACTGGGTGCGGGTTTCAACCCGCAGCGAACCCAGTCCAGCAGGGTAGAATTAGGGTTTCTGATTAATACTAATCAACGGCCCTGATTCACATCTATCCTTTCACTGGTTAAATTCCTAATCTGATCACAGGGATTACATTCCTAATCTGATCACAGGGATTACATTCCTAATCTGATCCCAACGGCGATTATAAATACCTCCCATCCACCACCATTAAGAGGTAATCAATACTTTTCCAGTTTAAAGTTCTTGCTTAATCATTCAGATTACTGACAAGAACGTCGGAGGGTGCGTCGTCGGGATCCATCCTGGTGTCTCGCACTTTTTGCAGGTTCGCAACAGCAGCAAGAGACCAAGTCAACATATTGGTAAAGGTCAACAGGTCAACAGGTTTGCTTTATCGTTTTCTCCAAGAATCCACAAATTCATCTGTTTGCTCCCACACCAAAATTAGCAGCAACAGATTGGCACCGTCTGTGGGAAACGAAAAAGCAACCTGACCTAACTTCATCAACGATACTAGTTTCAAGCCATGCATCCAAAACAGAAGGGGAAGGCAGCGGTCTCCAACCGAAGAACCACTTCTCTTCCTCCTCTCCCTCCTCCGGTTCAAGGTGCTCCTACTCAACAGGCCCCTCAAGGGTCTTGGGGGGCTGCCCAGGGGGGCTCCAGTCAGAGTTGTCCGAAGCAACATCCTCCTGATGACCAAGTCACGGGTCCCAATCCTTCAGTTGAATCCCTGGCTTCTGAAAGCCCTCCCGAGCGGGATCTTCGTCAAGTAATTGTCGACCGCCAAAAGGGGGTCGACCTTAGAACTATCCTTAATGGATGGCGAGCCCTTGGTCGAGTCCATCAACCCGAGAACTCAGGGGCTCCAAGAATTCGAACCCCTCGACGACCGAGAACTAGAAGATCCCCTCCCCCGAGAAGGCAAAGAGAGTCCCCTCAGCGTCATCGGCGGAGAACTCATTCTCCAGTAAGCCGAGCCATACATAGGGACCGCGAAGCTAGAGAGGCACCAGTCACAAGGGCAGATCTTCAAGACTTCCAAGCAACAGTCTTAAGGGCCCTCAGTATCGCCCCAAAGAACGACCAGAGGCCACCTACTCATGAGCCAGCTAGGAGCCACCGCCTTCACACTCTCAGTCCTCGTCCTTCTCCAAGCTACCATCGCCGTAGTTCCAGTCCATCCTCGTATGAAGATGGGTCCCGGGGCTCGGTCTATCGCCGTCTCCACGAGATGGAGAGGCACCTCGGCCGAATTGACAAGGAAGAAGAGCAACGGGCGATAAACCTCCGCACGAGCAGACCTCCATTCTCCCGCACCATCATGGAGGCCCCCATCCTAGAAAACTTCAAGCCGCCTCACTTCGAGACGTATACCGGGGAGTCGGACCCCGCAGATCACATAAAGAGTTTCAAAACTCTCATGATGATCCACCATGCTTCAGACGCCCTCCTCTGCAAAATCTTCCCTGCCACGCTGAAGGGGTCTATGCGAGAATGGTACTCTCGACTCGCCTCGGCCTCCATCTTCTCATTCGATCAGTTCGAAGGGCTCTTCCTTACTCATTTCGTGAGTAGCCGCCGAGTCGAGAAAATAAGTGTATCTCTGGTGACCCTCATCCAAGAAAAGGGTGAACGCCTAAGGGATTACGTTCGACACTTCACCACCGAAGCCCGGTCCATTCCTTCGCTCAACCAGTCAGTAGCCTCTGCCGCATTCGAGCGCAACATCACTAATGCCAACCTCAGGGCATCCCTTGCCAAGAAGCCTCCTCGGGACTTCTCAGAGCTCCTACTTAGGGTGGAGAAGTACATACGGACAGAAGAGGCTCTCAACCCCCTTGCTCTTGAGGCGACATCTTCCGGGAACAAACGGAAGAACACAAGTGAAGAGGGGTCACAAAAATCCCAGAAGGACAGTAATGGCCAGCGCCGCTCGACTCCACGTTTTGAGAAGTTCATCCCCCTCATTGCTAATATATCAGAAGTTCTTATAGAGGTGGACAAGGAAGGACTACTCCGCGCTCCCCCTAGAATGAATACCTCTGGCAAGAAGAGGAACAAAAATAAGTGGTGCCGCTTTCACAGGGACCACGGCACGACACGAATGATTGTCGGGCTCTAAAGGAGGAGATCGAAGAACTCATACAGCGGGGGCACCTAACCAATTTCGTCCAAAAAGAGGGAGCCGAGCTTCCCCCCTGATGAGCCAACAAACGAACAGAAAGGCCCGCCGAGCTTCAAGACTCAGCTCCTCCCAAAAGGTCTTCACCTTATTGTAGAAGTAGGATCTTGATTTTTAATAAGGCCGATGCTTGTAACTCGGCCAATAGCATGTAATAATGGCTCGCCCTATTGAAGCGGCCACTTAGTTTATCTCAATAAAACTTTGCATTTTATCATTGAAAATTATTGCTCTTGCCTCTTCTCTATCTCTTCGAGTCACATCTACGACTCGTTAAATGGTGAGTTCGGAGTCCAGCTTCTTCTACATGGCTGCTCCCGCAACTCACTAAGCTCTAACAACGAGTTCGGAGTCTAACAGTTGGCTCGATTCCGCTTCAAATAACTTGCTCTTCAGCAAGTTAGAAGTGGTTCGCCATTCGGAATTGCTCCTACACCTCGTTAGCCCTCTCTTAAACGACGAGTTCGGAGTCCAACACTTGGCTCGATTTAGCTTCAAATAACTTGCTCTTCAGCAAGTTAGAAGTGGTTCGCTATTCGGAACTGCTCCTACAACTATTGATACTCTCTTAAACGACGAGTTCGGAGTCCAATACTTAGCTCGATTCTGCTTCAAATAACTTGCTCTTCAGCAAGTTAGAAGTGGTTCACCATTCGGAACTGCTCCCACAACCGTTGATACTCTCTTAAACGACGAGTTCGGAGTCCAACACTTGGCTCGATTCCGCTTCAAATAACTTGCTCTTCAGCTAGTTAGAAGTGGTTCGCCATTCGGAACTGCTCCTACAACCGTTGATACTCTCTTAAACGACGAGTTCGGAGTCCAACACTTGGCTCGATTCCGCTTCAAATAACATGCTCTTCAGCAAGTTAGAAGTGGTTCGCCATTCGGAACTGCTCCCACAACCGTTGATTCTCTCACTTAAACAGCGAGTTCTGAGCTGAAGCTCTCCCCTAGAGTTGCTTCTCAAACTCGTCTCCCAAATGGCTCTCTCCCAGATCTCAGCTCTCCACTCCACTCGCCTCCAAAGCAGACCTCTTCTCAACGAGTTCAAAGCTGAAGCTCTCCCCAAGAGTTGCTCCTCAAACTCGTCTCCCAAATGGCTTTCTCCCAGAGCCGAGCTGTCCACTCCGCTCGCCCCCAAGGCGGACCCCTTCTCAACGAGTTCGGAGCACAACTCTCTCCTAGAGTTCCTCCTCACACTCGTTTCACAAATGGCTCTCTCCCAGAGCTGAGCTCTTCACTCCGCTCACCTCCAAAGCGGACCTCTTCTCGACAAGTTCGGAGCACAACTCTCTCCTAGAGTTCCTCCTCACAAATGGCTCTCTCCTAGAGCCGAGCTCTTCACTCCTCTCGCCTCCAAGGCGGACCTCTTCTAAGCGAGTTTGGAGCTCACAACTCTCTCCTAGAGCCGAGCTCTTCACTCCGCTTACCTCCAAGGCGGACCTCTTCTCAGCAAGTTCGAAGCTAAAACTCTCTCCTAGAGTTGCTCCTCAAACTCGTCTTCCAGATGGCTCTCTCCTAGAGCCGAGCTCTTCACTTCGCTCATCTCCAAAGCGGGCCTCTTCTAAGCGAGTTCGCAGCTCAAAACTCTCCTACAGAGTTGCTCCTTGCACTCACTTCAAGGAATGGGTCTTCCCATGGCTCGTACGAGGATCTTCCTAGCGCATCTTCTCCACCCCTAGGAGTAGAGCTCCTCTTCAAAAATCTCCAAAAATAGAGAGCACATCACCAGGCTACGGAGCTCTTCACCTCTCCAAATATGCCGACCCCCTTCCTCGTTTATATCCGACCTCTCCTCCGTCATCAAGCTCCCCTCGATGAGTTCCGCCACGGCCGAGCCACCAAGCCGAAGGGACGAGGTACCGACCTCCACATAAGGAGAAAAATGTTGCCGAGCCAGTTTCACCGTCGGATCATGCCAAAAAACGTGCTAGAACATGATGAACGGCTCAGATCGCGCCACGTCTCCACAAAACGACAAGATAACGTTTTCTCAAAATTTGAGCCTCTTGTCTCGTGATTCGCGCCATGATCGTGATCAACCGTCCAGATTGAGCCGTGTAGCTTGGATCTGAAATCCGAGCTACCAATCTACCGAACTGCAAAGTGGCGAAAAATGTGCCTCAAAATTCGTGCTCGGATTCGCCGAACAAGCAAGAAGAAAAAGAGGCTAACGGGTCGGGGTCGGATCCGATACCCACGATCCGACCCATACCCTTCTTGGCTTCTCCATTCTTCTCCTTCTTCTTCAGTCTTCCTGCCAAAAGTACCCAACACTTCTCCTCTTCTTCACTGTGCGAAAGAACAAGGCAGAGGAGAGAACTCGAATGCCTCTCCTCCCCTTCTTCTTTCTTCTCAGGGCCGAGCTCCGCCTTGGCCGAGCTACCGAGCCGAAGGGACGTGGTACCGACCTCCACATATGGAGAAAAATGCTGCCGAGCCAGTTTCACCATCAGATTGTCTCAAAAAATGTGCTAGAACATGATGAACGGCTCAGATCGCGCCACGTCTCCACAAAATGACAAGATAACGTTTTCTCGAAATTTGAGCCTCTTGTCTCGTGATTTGCGCCATGATCGTGATCAACCGTCCAGATTGAGCCACGTAGCTCGAATCTGAAATCCGAGCTACCGAACTACCGAACTGCAAAGTGGCAAAAATGCACCTCAAAATCCGTGCTCGGATCTGCCGAACAAGAAGCAGCTGCCGAACAGCAAGAAAAAAAAACAAAAAACAAAAAACAAAAAAAAAAGGAGAGCACAAGGGTTAACGGGTCCGAACCCGAACCCCATATCGCTTCACCTCACCTTCTCTATGCTTTCCCGCCAAAACCAAAAAGAACAAAACCTAAGCTCACAACTCCACCCTTCACGAGCTCCTCTCGCCATGGTCGACCACAGCTCCTTGCCGACCACCACGTCGCGAGTACCGACCTCCTCCAAGCTCCACGAACGAGCTCCGAGCGCCACCATCGCGAGCTCCATTCGTGCCGAGCTCCGCTGCCGAGCTCCAATTCCGACGACCACCTTTGAGCTCCCACTCTCGCCGAGCTCCCTCGGTCGTCGAGCTCCAAACCCAACCTCCTCTTCGAAGCTCAGAGCCGAAAGCTCCTTCTTCATCGAGCTCGAGGCCACCTCGACGAGTCTCGGAGCACACAGTCGAAGCTCTCTCCTTCGACAGCCGAGCCTCTTCTACCCCGTCGAGCGTCAGTCCATCTTGACGAGCATCTTCTACCCCGTCGAGCTCCGAAGCGTCAACACCATCGCCACGGCTTCGCCACCTCGCCAAGCTCCACAATGCCGAGCTCTACTCTACTTCCTCGCCGATCTCCACAATGACGAGCCGAACCCATCGAACGGACATCAACCTCCAACGCCGTAGCTCGAGCTCCCCTCGGCCTCTCCATCTCTCTCTCTCCGTGCCCCTAGCTCCGTCGACGTCAAGCTCCACGATGCCGCCCTCGCCGAGTTCCTCTCTCCTCATCGAGAACCCACAAGCTCCTCGTCGAACTCCGGAGCTCACCTCGACCGCGAGCTACACGGCGCATGGAGGAGAGGTTGGAGAAGGAGACGAGGGGGGAGACGAGACGAGATGAAGGAGAAGGAGAAAAAGCAAACAAAGAAGAAGAGAAAGAACAGTGGCGGGGAAGAAGAAGAAGAAAAAAAAAAGAAAAAAAAATCGCCACGTGGCTTCATCTTGAAGGGTAGGCGATAGTTACCAAGCTGCTAAGCCGAGGTGCCAAGGTACCGACCATGAAATTGGAGAAAAAACCCGCCGACCCATACAATCCGTCCGATCTTCTCAAAAATCGCGCCACGACACGATCGACGCTCAGAAACGCGCCACGTATCCAGAGCATGATCTGCTTTGCGATGCGCGCCATCTGATCACGATCGACGTCCAGAAATGCGCCACGTGTCCAGGTAATATTTAATTAATTAATTAATTAATTTATTTATTTGTTTTAATTATTTAAAAAGTTCTAAAAAATAATTAAAATCGAAAAAAATTAATTAAAAATTCTAAAAATAATTATTAATTCAAAAATTATTTTAAAATTCTGAAAAATATAATTATTTAATTAGAATAATTAATTAATATTTTCGATAATTAATTATTCAATTCGGAAAATGAATAAAAAATTCAAAAAATGAGAAAAAACTCAGAAAATTATGGAAAAATCACCAAAAATCCAGAAAATTCTGAGGATATTTTTGGACATTTTACAAGTCCAGAATAACACCGTTACACCCCGAGCAAGATCCGAACTCCCTTAAGAAGACCGATAAAATCTCATACGCCATTAGAACAACAAAACTACTCCTTGAAGACTGTAAAACTCAGTCTCCAGGAGTGGGGGGCTCGTGATATGGCTAAAAATGGGATTTAATCGGGGCCATTCAAATCAGACACGAATCTTAAAGCTCAGGGGTAAAACGGTAATTTCACCTACTGACGGGTTTGAAATGGGAACTGGGTCTTTATTCAAAGCCAATAACCCATAAACGGATCCATTTCAACTGGGTGCGAGTTTCAACCCGCAGTGAATCCAGTCCAGCAGGGTAGAATTAGTGTTTCTGATTAATACTAATCAACGACCCTGATTTACATCTATCCTTTTACTGGGGATTAGGGATTACATTCCTAATTTGATCGCAGGGATTACATTCCTAATCTGATCACAGGGATTACATTCCTAATCTGATCCCAACGGCGTCTATAAATACCCCTCATCCACCACCTTTAAGAGGTAATCAATACTTTTCCAGTTTAAAGTTCTTACTTAATCATTCAGATTACTGACAAGAGCGTCAGAGGGTGCGTCGCCGGGATCCATCCCGGTGTCTAGCACTTTTTGCAGGTTCACAGCAGCGGCAAGAGACCAAGTCAACACATTGGTGAAGGTCAACAGGTTTGCTTTATCATTTTCTCCAAGAATCCACAAATTCATCTGTTTGCTCCCACACCAAAATTAGCAGCAACATAAACTAAGAAGATATACGAGTAATTCTGGAAGCTAGCATTGGCAAGCGAATACAAGAGTATTGAAGTACTTACATTTTACTCGTAACTATAGATTGCATTATACAAGATATCCAACTGTACTTAAAGAATATAGTGATGTGAACTGGATAAATAGTGATAATTCAAAATCCACTAGTGGCTATGTGATAAACTAGGTGGTGCAGCAGTTTCTTGGAAATCCTCGAAACAAACAGTGATCGCTAAATCCAAGATGGAATCTGAATTGTAGCGCCCCGAATTTCTAATATAATATCTTAGAAATACGTGGCATAATTCCCAACATCAACTTCAATGTAATATTAAACACAGTCCAAAAACATAGATAATTTTATTCCAACTTTTGTTACAACAATCTTTACAAACACAGCGGAATACAAACATCTTGAATTATAAACTCTTTTTTTTTACAACACTTCTTTTACAAAAATTTACACAAAAGCTCTATTACATCAATTTATCTCAAGCATCCAAACCCCAAGCTCTAAGCAAGAACAACCTATAAAACATGACGCTAGAGATAACCCTAACCCCCAAAACTAAAGGGGCATAAAGGTGTGAGTGACATAAAAATAACACAACATAATTAAATCATAAAACATAGAGCCATCCACAACATGTATCATCAGCAAGAATAAAGGAATGAGAAATAACAAATAAGTAAAGCAAGAAAACATCAAGGAATATAAGATAGTAAATAGTAATTCATGAAAACGTCCAGTGATTCTAGACTAAGTGTCAGCTGTAGAAAAAGAAAACAGGAAAATACAAGCATAAAACCAAGGCATAAAATACAAGCTCTATATGCTGACTCTCTAATGCATACTTGTCGGATTCTATGCATTCCATAGTACATAGGTCCGGTACAAGCCCTTAACGTTCTCCACTTATAGGGATAAGCCCTCGTTATGCAACTAATCCTATTACGATGATGGAAAACAAGATTCAGAATACTCCGCGAATAGGCACCACAGTCCTCGACGCGCAAGCATCATGTAAGATAGCTCAAAAACAACCGGAGAATCATCTCCTAAACTCGTGTACCCCACGAATAGGCTTGCAAGGCCCTCGACGTGCAGATACACCAGGTACATTTCGTGAATAGGCCTGCTGACCCTCGACATGCGAATGCACCCTGCATGCTCCGTGAACAGGCCTGCAGACCCTCGACACGCGAACACACAAATGTTCTCTCGAGACATAACAACAAACAGTCCTGGAACGCATCCGTTGGACTAACAAAACCATGAGCCTATACTTACGTTTCCCAAGTTCCATCACATCCCTACTAGTGCCTGTCCTTATGTTGATTATTATTAAAACACCAAATCTCCATCTCTAGAGTTAGTGTATCCTGCCCGACTTAAATACTCAACAACAACTAAACCAAGACCCTTCAGGTCTAACTCAACAAATCTCAACTGCCGGTTCACAGGACTCTCACTCAACTCCTAGAGATCTCAACAAGACCAAAACTCACTAATCCATCGTCAAAACGATCAAAGGGAGAAACCTCTCCAATCAACAAAATCCAAATCTTTATAAAATTTCAGAATCCACATCCAGTAATAAAATATCTTGAAAACACATGTTCTGTAGAAACAATAACATTTAGAATAGTAAGTTATAGATCCAAAAACATTTAAAGAATCAACCATTTAAAGAACACCTGGAAAACTCAAGAAAGCATTAGTATCAGTCGACTGTAAAAAGGTCATCAGTCGACTGTCCAGAAAGAGAATTCTATGATTTTAAGAAAATAATCTAAGTGTTATAAGTCGACTATAATACTATCGGTCGACTGTCGAGAGAAAAATCTAATAATCCTTTAAGAAATAATTCTAAGGGGTACCAGTCGACAGTAAAAGTCCTCGGTCGACTGTCCCGAACGAACTTTCAAGAAAAACTAGAGAACATAGCAGCCGGGTCGTGTCGGTCGACTGAGAAGTCATACCAGTCGACTGTCGACCAACAGTCTGCAGATTTTTGGTTGTGCACATTTCAACCGATACATAGTTTTATTTTACGAAAACAATTTCTACAAAAAGCATATTTCTTATAAGATCAAATACGACTTGTAGGATTTATAATAACCCATAAAAACTAAACCAAAACTACTTGAGTTTATAAAAAAATGAGATTTGTTAATTTCCTTCAATCAAACATGAATGTGTGCATATAATCAAAATAAAGTTTCTAAAAAAATCGATTTCTCATTAAAATTGCTTCGTATTTAGATCCAAACCACATCAATACCAAATCTCAAAAGAAAATCCCCAAATTAAATCAAAATGTATCAATCTCAAATTTTAGTCATCACAACTCAAATCCTCCAAACGTGGTCTTTTAATCCATTACTCATTCTCAAAATTCCTCAAACTCAATCTCAACTATTCACAATAGCTGATTCATAAACAAATTTATCCTTAACATGGCCAAGTTGCATTCATCCAACTCACCAATAGTCCAAAAATCTCATCTTTAATTAAGTAATGCATAACATCCATCATACTCAATCAAATCAGCAATAAATCCAAAAGAAATAGCCTACTCAAAATTTATATTAGGTTTTCCAACAATCTAAAATCATCCACATGCAATTCTACTCACAAATAACTAGGGTTCTTCTCAAAGATCCAGTTTTTATCATCCATCCAACATACATATTCATACCAAACCCTAGCATGCTTTCTAATAGATGAAACACCATACACATCATACATAAAACAAAACAATAAATAATTTACATCACTCACCTCGATGGAGAGATCAAATGAATGTAACGAAGCAAGATGAAGAATCCATCCTTTGCAAAGAATCCAAGATCCCCTTTTGGAATCTCCAAGAAAAAACAAATAAATAAATAAACCTTGTGTTGTGCAGCGAAAGACGGCTGCACTCTACCTTTTAAATAGGCCGGAATTGAAGAATTAGGGTTTTAAACATATTTGCAAAATAATCCCTTTAAAATATAACTTTACATAAATAGATCCATATACTTGAAAACTTGATAAAACCAATTTAATTGAGATTTAAAACACAAAATAACGATCCTAAGTCAGTCGGCACTGTTTGAAAATTCCAGAAAAACAGTTTTGCACTTTCATCCCTCAAAATGACAATTTTGCAAAAAGACCCGTTCTTTTTGTAATATTTGCAAATAGGTCCAATAAATATTAGAAAAATCTAGAAAATTACAATTAATCTCAAATAATAAATAATGATTTTCCACAAAATAATTTTGGCTTTTGAACTCTTCAAGAAAACATTTGCACGTGCGAAAAGATAAATCTTTAGAAAATATTTATTAAATCTCCAAAAAATCATTTTAATTAATTTATAAACCTTTAAAAAATAATATTTAAAAATATGGGGTACTACATGAATTTATCGCACTGGACAAATGTGGGGGAAAGATTGAATGGTTACACCATTTCCTTTGTAGCGCCCCGAATCCCCATAGTGGTGATTCGTGACGTAATCCAGAATCTTTCCTTCAAACAGTCACAATAAAGGAAAAAGTAGGAATTTTTTAACAAATTTTATTCCATGATGTACAAGTTCAAGTGTTACAATATTCGCTGCTCAAAAATTACAAATCATGTTTTACAAAAAAATAACAAAAGTGAATAAGGAACACTTGGTACTGTCACTTGGATGCACCATCAGGCTTAAGCTTCCCTGGACTCCACGGGTCAGTTTCTAGCAACTAAAAGAGTGGGCACATTAGTAATTCTACTGACGCAAAGCTGATAAAAGCAGCGATCTCCAAACAAAACAAATATGAATGCAAAGAAAATGACTAAAAGGGAGGGAGGTGGGGTCGGGTCAAGTGCGTCCGTGTACGATATACCCTAGTAATCTAATGCACACGTCAAGATGTACTTAGTCTAATGTAAGCGAGACTTTAGAAATATATGCATCCCATACTACATACTTTCCAAATCAAGCCGTTGTCTCCAAGTTTAGGGATTTGAATTCTCGCCAAGCATCCTACTCTCGTACTCGTCATGTTCCTAATAGATAAATCGTGGTTGATGAGATTGCAGGTTAATCTGTCCCACCCGTTCTGAAATCACATAGTGGTGTCTCGGTTTGCCACTAGTGCCCGGTGCCCGGACCCCATTCAAAAGCCATGACGAACTTAAGGATACACCCCAACGTACCTATGGCACCGTATTTCACAGGACTACAGCCCATACGACCCGTTTGTGTCCACCAGCATAGAACTTGACAGCCTCGAAGATTTAATCCCCCTATTCGCCAGGAAATCCCATTCCGTCCTTACCTCGGTACTTCAGGAATCAACACTGCAAGAAATGTACTGCACCATGTATCCCTAATGACAGGAGTGTACGTCACCAAATTACTAGTTCGCGAGAAACTAATGCGGTTATAGGTGATGATAATATCTAACTAACATTAAGTCTACCTAGACGTGTTATAAGGGCATGGTTATAACTTGATCCACAGTCTAGGTCGCACCCAAACTCAACGGTTTCCCTAAATGGAACCCTAGTCCTTGTCTACCAACCGGCGGCTCCGGCGATGCAACCACCTTGCTCGCCAATTCCCTATTGAATTTCACCCTCGACTCAGCCTACGATCACCTTCCATGATTCTGTCGGCACCGAGTCGGCCCTCTTTAATTGCTAATGGCGGAAGTCCTGAAGTTCTATAATGGTTGGTAGGCATAGGCTACTAATTTGACAAGACCGAGGGCTCCACCGTCGGTCGAGGCACTCCCCTATGTCTTAATTAGGAAGAGACACAAAAACAACTAAGTATGGGGTATACAACTACCCTCCAACTCTCCAATCAACACTTGAGAGTAAAGGAAGGTCATGCATATGCAAAATATCAATTCTTTAAGAGCTGCTGGAAAATCACATTAATTACTATGTAACTCGAAATTTCGATTTCCTGGGCTTTTTGGAAAGCATAGGGTCTCTACTAAAAATCTCTAGTGCAACACTTGCGCATATTCCAAAATTATATATCCAGAAAATCAAAAGTGCACAGACTGCGCAATCAGCCCCAAGTATCGAACGTAGTCCATGCTAAATTCCATATAAATTCAACCCCTTATCGAAGGCTGAAGAAATTTTGGGATCTATAACTAGACACCCAGCACTACATTGTGTCTAAGAATTTCACTTAAACTCCTAATATGCGCCGAGTTATAGCTCTTCAAACATGACACAAAATCTCCATTACTTTTTAAGACAAGCTCTATACTTCTACTCACGATTTATTTTTAGAACCTTATCAAAATTCATCTAAAAATTCTAAAATTCTGGAATCTTAAAATATACTCCTACCACAAGTTTCTTGCAAAAATTCAAGGCAATATCATAAATACACATGTCATTTTGCACATAGGAATTTCAGTCTCTAAACCAAATCTGCAGCTTCTGTCTTCTTAGTCCAGCGAGATTCTGCAAAATTTTTTAGGTATCAAAACACGTCAGAAAAAGGTAAAATCTGGGATTTTGGAAGTAGACATATACATGAGCTTCCACAAAAAATTATAGCCAAAAAAATCTAACCAATAATTAATTATGAATTTTCAAAGTTACAACAGAATTCCTCAAACTGCTGTTTCTGCTGTCATTCAACTATCCGAAATTTAGGGACTTGTTTGGGCTATTAGATGGCTTCAAAATATTATTAAAAAATTCATGTAAGCCCTAAATACATAGAAAAACATTCTCCCAAAATTTGAGCTTAAGATTCTTAAACGTTTATGAGATAAAAATTTCCAAACTATACTTCAAAAACATGGTTCTCAACAAACTCTTGAAGAGAAGTTACTCTACCATAGGACTTTTTCTTTTATTAGCATGCTCATTATTCATACATGGCAAATCCTCATACACAAACAAAAAACTTAATCTTTAAGTGTTTAAAGAAATCACGCACATTTGTATGAAGACTTCTTGTATCTTTTCTCCTTGCTTCTTGGAATGCTCCTTGCTTTCCTCTTTACTTCTTCTACTTCACTCCTACTAAAAGAACCCCTTCCCTTTTTTTTGGAAACAAGAACAATGAAAAAAGTAGGATGAGAGAGTAAATGAGAGGAGCATTTATAGAGTGAAGGAGTTAGGGTTTTCTCCTAGAAGATGAGGCCGACCAATCAAAGAGGTGTAGTGTGGGGATGGTGTTGAGTGAGTTAGTGGAGGTGGAGGGTGAGATCAAGTGCTAACTCACAAGCCCTAGAAACGTCAAGACTTCTCTTGGAGTCTTCATGAAGACTTCTTCATGTGCAATTTCCACCTTTAGATCATCATCAAGATTGATGCTAGGGTTTGATTAGGATAAGGGTTAGGTTTGACCCTAGGTTACCAACCCTAAGTCTCCATACCCTAACCCTAATGCGCAAATGTGCATGGCTATTTCCTTCAATAATCATGCACTAACTTTTTTCGTGTAGTAAATTTAGAAAAGTAATACACACATACATACATACATACATACATACATACATACATACATACATACATACATACATACATACATACATACATACATATATATATATATATATATATAGAGAGAGAGAAAATATTTTATTTTGTTCGGGACATTACATTACTCCCTCCTTAGAGTAGTTCTGTTTTCAGAACTACACCTAGTCGGGAGAACGAGAAATATTACACTTCAAATAATTCAGGAAAAGAAGCTTTCATGCGGCTCTCCGGTTCCCAAGTGGCTTTCTCCACGAACTATTTCTCCAGAGAACCTTTACCATTAGAAAGCATATTAAGAAAATTAAATTTCTACTTAATATGCTTTATAAAAGGTTTGAATATTAAGGAATATATTTAGAAAATTTCTACTTAATTCAAATCAAAATGTCAATGCTAACTTGTCTGTGAGGGTGTTGGCCCCAATCCCATTCCCCGCACACGACCGGGTCGCTCTCTTCCCCTCACATCGGTCATAGCTTCACGTTGGATCGTTAATCGATCTGTTGAAGAAGATAACGAGCTCTCTCCATTCAGTTTTCTAACATACTTCTACAAAAGAGAGCAAAGATAACATTAATATTAATAATTTACTTCTAAAATTAAAAACCAAATTAAAATTAGTTTGAAAGTTTCATATTTACCACTATCTCGGACGCAAACTCACCCCGAAAGGTCTCATCCTTACTTGTGTGGGTAGTTTTAAAAAAATCTACCTCACCGACGCTCTCTCCCTCGATTAACGCTTCCTATATATAAGTCAGATGCAGTAATTAAATCATATCAAAGCAGAAATTGGAAAAAAAAGAAGCTTAAAACCATTTTAAAATGACTTCATATAAAATGAAATATTCATTACCAGCAAATCCCACACAACGACAAAGTTGCTGCTCCCTAAAGTGTGCTTAACCTTTATCTGCGTTTGGCTGCTTAGACGAAAATCAACTTTCCTCTATACAATTTTAATTATTGGAATATATGTTTATGTTTACCAATAATTTATATCATTAATGGAATATATAAATAATGAAATATGATTACCTTTCCAGTATCCGATTTTTAATAATTGACAAGAAATTGGCAATTTTGTGCCGTCACACATTCAGGAACCGGCCTTGTATTTTCGGTCTCGGTCTTCTCCTCGTCATAGTACTTTTCTTTCAAAAAGCTCTTATGATCCCTCTATTTTTTTCGAAATGGATTTATCAACGCCATCAAAAGCATCAGGTAGTGCAAACTTTTGCTGCAAAATGACATTAATTGAAGGTATATATAATATCTACAACTATATAGTAATTCGGCAAGAATTGAATCAAACCCGCCCCCCCCCCCAAAATTGGCAGCTCCAGATTGAACTTTATTACTTTTTTCTATATGAAAAAAAATGCTCAGAGCAATGAAAGAAACTTCTCTGGAGTGTGTACAAGATGAAACTATAATAACTGCTAGACTGCGCCCAAGCACACATCCAAAACACCTTCACATCATCTGGAAGATCCTTGCAGTGGATGATGAGGATCTTGATGCAATGCAACAGAGGGTCCTACTATACATGCAACGCAAAATATAGGGATGCCATTATTGTTCTAAAAGACATTCCTTATAGTGAGATATGATATTCAAAAAAGAATTCTCTAGTTACTTTGTAGAAGCCACCAAAAATCAATAAGTTTATAATGTCCCACAATTTTTTGGTCTAAGCTTTTGGGACTGCCCATTTGAATTTTGAAGAGTGCCAGTCATATTTAATGAATCATATGGGATGACCCTCCTATTATCTTACATATATAAAATGAGCCACTCACTTGATTTTAACAGAACAGTTAGATCACTTTACTCTTTGCTGCCTATAAATGAGAAAATAAATGAAGCGTAAAGGGAAAAAAAACAACAACAATGAAAGTAACAAGAATGAATTAAGTAACAAGTACGAATTTAGTGGTTTGTCTTCAAATAATTTAGTTTCTCTCTCTCTCTCTCTTTCTCAAAGCTTAAAACACCAGCTCTATAATTTTATTCCAACCAGTCTTTTAGATAAATATTTTGGACTCATTAATATTGTTCTACTTGCTTGAATAGATACTCATAATAAACTACAAAAGCAGAAGTCTCGTATCTTGCAACCGTGATATACGATAAATATAAATATACCTTAATCACATCGAAGGTCGTCGCCTTGGTCATCGTTGGTACTTTCGACTAACTCTCATAGCTTAGGGGAAGGATACGAGGATTTCTTGCTACGACGCCGCAAAACTTTCCGAGCTTACTCTCGGCCTCTCCAACTGGATGATTGACATTGTTGCTATTTACCAATATCTTTTCATTGTTTGGGAGCTTCCATTTTCCTTCATCTTCGTTGTCCCCCTCGACTGTTGTAGCACATGCATCCGCCACCTCTTCAATCTCTTTTGTCGGGTGCTGAGTAGTAGGTACCGTGCTAGGCTGCTCTATGGCCTCCTCTTGGTCATGCACAATCCTGACCAACTTTCTCTTCGTTCTAGCCAATGTCACATGTTTAAAGAAAATTCGTATTAATTATAAATTAATCAACAAAACGAACAAATTAAAAAATAATGACATTAAAACAAAATGCACTTAAAACAGCCACAAATTAATCACAATATACCAACAATTTCAAGCTTTTACGTTAAATAACATTAATTATAATCATATAAACAATAAGTTTCGTCTAAACGGTAGTGACAGATATGAAAACAATTGACACACAATCGAAATGACTTAAAAACAAGAATATGTATAAGATACAATATTACAACATCATCAAATCGATCTCCCTCTTCTCCATCCGTACGGAGCCAAGTAGGGCAACTATTGACATAAAAATGTTTACATCAAATGTAGAAACTCGGAAGCAGTAAAACTGTTCTCAATATCACCATCTTCATCATCTGAATCGCTTCATCTTCATCATCTAAATCGCTTCATCTTCATCATCTGAATCGTCCCCCAGTTGAAATACATCCTTTGGCTGCATAGGTTGTGCCACATAAGTTTTTTGCACTACTGGGTCTTGAATATAGAAAACTTGGAGCACTTGAGAAGGGAACACAAATGGTTCATGACTAATAAATTATATATATAATTTATTAATAACATTATTTTTACGATTGAACAAATCAAAAAATTTCCTAAATTCTATAAAATTCTAATAAACATTTTTTTTACCAACATTACTTATATTATACAAGAACAATTTGTATCTAATTCTTGATAAACTAAATTATATGAAAATTATGAAAATTATGAAAATTATTAATTCCAACAAATTCATTCTCTATGATATCGCTTTTTTAGCCTGGCCCCTATGATATCGCTTCCTTGCTCATTCTTCTTAAACTAGAGCTTCTTTTTTTAGCCTGGCCCCTATGATATTGCTTCCTTGCTCATTCTCTATGTTCTTCATGTTATTAAAATCCTCCATTTGTCGTCATATTCAGAATAATTTGCATTATTCATCGAATTTATTAACACATGCAACGCACATGAAAATCATAGTTTTTTTTTCTTTTTCCAAAAATCAAGATGTGCATTGCACGTGTCAAAAATATATATTTATTAACATGTGCATCACACGTGCCAAGTACTAGTAACATAATAAACAAAAAAAGTAATACGCTACCCTATCCCGGCAATTTCAACTAAAATGCTGGGATATACATCCCCATTAATTGGCACAAATATGCAAATAGTGTATCCCGGTGTGTACACTAGAAACACCGTTATAGTATAAAATATACCGGTATTTGTTGTATAAACACCATTATATATTATATTTATAACGGAGTTTCTGGGAAACGCCGACATAGATATTCGATATTTTAAAAACATATATAACCGCGATCTATTCAACGTTTAGGTGTAAACGCCAGGATATATATGTTTTTTTAGCCGTTGCGGTTTGTAGTGGGTGTTGGTTTCTCACTATCAAATAAAACTGCTACTATTCTCTATCTTTTAAGAAAATTTGTATTCGATGGGGAACTTTGAACACTGAGTTCAAAATTATGCAAAAATAGGTAAATGGACGAATCTCTTAAAGCATATGTGATCGTTCAATCTCAAAATTTGGGTATTTGACCTATAGGAAAAGAAATTTTGGATTTGAGTTGTGGTCGTTTTGATCCAAAATATGGGTTTTGATTTTAAAATTTGAACGGACAATAGATGAAGTCTCGTCCCAAAAAAAAAAAATTAATAAAAATGTGTCAGACGAGGAATGATTTCCTGTCCTTTGATATTGTTTTTTAAAATAAAAAAATAACAGACAGGAAATAATTTCCCATCCATTGAATTAAAGAAAAAACGAAACGAATGGGAAATCGTTTCCCGTCTATTGATTTTTTTTTTTTTTAAAAAAAAACAAACGGATGGGAAATCATTTCCCGACTGAGGATTTAAGAAATAAAAAAATAAAATTTTAATCACGGAAACTAGATTTTTTTAATAAAAAAGGCAACGAAATATTATCTTTCGTCAGATTCTTTTTTTTAAAAATAAAAATGAACGTCGTCTGATTCCTTTTTTTAAAAATGAACGGACGAAACATCATTTTTCATTGGCTATATTTTCCAAATTCCTATATATTCTCCCAAATATAGCCGACTACTGTTTCCCTCAAACCCAAAATTTGGGTATTTAGCCAACGACTACAACACTCTTTCTTTTCCAAATTTTGCAAAAAATTGAGTTTTTAGTCAATGACTGCAGATGCTCTTATGAAAAGTTGTCTTTATTTTTCTAATAACTACAAGTTAATTATTTTGTTAGGACTATTTTTGAAACTATTTGCAACTAAGGGATAGTTTCTAAATAATATTCTATGCTTCTTATCCTATAATATTTTCTATAGGATGTGTGACCCTTTTGTAAATTTAAAATTTGTTTTTGTAATATTTTCCATTTCTCTTATCTAATCAAAATTTTAAGTTCTTAAATTGTACTGAATATTTTGAGAAAATCAGGTGAGAGTTACTTACTTAGAAACAAGGGTCTGATACCAACTGGATGCAAAGTGTGAAATAATAATAATTGCATGTAAGAGGAAACAAAAGAGTATCAAAATCTTTAAAGATGATAGTTTTCTATAAAATAATATTCTTGGAAATAATGTGCATTATCAATCTCAAAAATATTAACGTAATCAAGCATAACTTCAAGATCTCTCATAGCTTCGGATTCTGTCTCCGATACTTCACTACAACTATCATATGTTCAATTTCATCGGGTTCTTCCATATGTTCTTTTTCTTTCTCAATATGTTCGTTTTCTTTCTCTATATATTCATTTTCTTATCGAAATGTCTATATGCAGCAGTAGGACTCTAGATATAGCTACCAAATTCTCCATTTTCATAAAATAATAAAGATCTTTCGTAAAAAGTTAAGTCATCAATTATTTGAACACTTATATTACTATTTTCTCTAGGATTAATTTGATTTATAGTTATAATTATTACTCGTTGTACACTAAAGAAAAATAACTTGAACTCATAAAAATCATACATGTTTGTTACTCTATGAGGATAATAAACATCAAAATATAACATTCTATCACTTCCTTAATAGTTAGTCATTAATTCATAACATTCTAAGGCAAGACTAAAACTATTATTATCTATTATTCTTTTTTAGCGATTTTGTGATTTAAAACAACAAGTATGAAATCAAGAGTAGAGAGAGATTTCTAAGGATACCATAAGAATAAAAATAAAATGGCCCATCATGCTTTCGATCTAGTTAAACTTCTTTGAGCTGCTCTGTACGAGGTATACACCCCAATTTTAGTGCTCATTTTACGTTCCTCCCATCTCAATACTACAATGCTCTTCAAGAGAGCTTCATCCAAGAGATACGCTAGAAACAACTAGTAGCACTTCAGTACAGAAAATCACAACCTAGCTAGTTTCCTGCTACTAGGTGTACAACTTAACTATAGAATGTTACAAATGGGTCTTTTGTAAGATTCTTCAGGCAGAGCCTTACAAGACTCTCCTTAAGAAAAAGAGATTTAAATGTTCATACCTTATATTCTACTAGAACAAATAGATGCTAGAAAGATAATTTTTTATTTTCTTCCAACCTCTTACAGACAGAACTCTCCTTACAATATTATATGGAATTTTTTCCTCTTAGATCGTCCGCTCTCTTCTCAACTCAGCCTACCCTTTTATAGACCAAGGGATCAGCTTACAACAAGTTTACATGCATCACTGCTTATAGCGTATGTCCAATAATTGCTATAAATACACCACTACTTACATAAGCCATTAATAATTGCTCTGATTACATTGTGGACTATTCTAGAAAAATAGATTCCTCATGGCCGACATCTTCACATGCTCCACATTTGTGTTGATGCTCTCTGTCTTCATCAAGCTACAGTAGTATCCAGCTGTCTGTTGTGTCATTGTCATTGCTCCTGTAAATAATATCTGGTAGCAGTTGTAAAATAGTGCACGTTTATCTTGTGCCTGTTTTATTTTTGCAATACTATACATTATTATCTTCTCTGGGTCTGGACTATCATAGATCCATATGTTGCTATCTCTTGACTTTATGTCTTTTAATTCACAATACATGTTTCTGAATCTCATTGCACGTTTTTGTGGGATTAGTTTGTCAAATTCCTCAACTTTGAATGGTAAGATGTTAGATGCTCCATAAATCACTTGAGTAGTCATCCCAGTTTTTATAACATGTTCTGCTGGAAGTTCTTCATTTTCTTCAAGATACTCAGAAATTGCTGAATACATTCTGACATATACTTTTGAGGCCTTTGTGAGGCCAAAATAGCTCTTGGATGCTTTGTAAATTTCTCTTGGCAAGTGAATAATTTCTTCACATTCTGTTAATTGGTAGATGCAATGAATAAGTCCTCTTTCGAATTGTGCCTTGGTTGTTCTTGGATTAGCTTTTGGTAGGATGATGACTTTGTTCATATGTTGCTGTGATATGGTTTTGAAGAATTGGTTCACCTCGGTTATTTGACATAATTTTTTAATATATTATAAAAATAATATTTTCTTTGATACTTTGGTATGAGATTTCTCAGTAAGAAGTGTCTTCTTATATGTAGTCTTATTTGAGAATGCAGTTGCATCTTCTTTTAAGGAATGAGTAGGTTCGCCCATCTCACTCATTTTTTCGATAGTATTGTCCACCATTTTTTTTAGTTACATGCTGACTTGCATGCTGGTAGAACAGATTTTGGAGTTCGCATATTTGTAGTTGTAATTGATTAATTGCTCCTTTAATTTGCTCCACGGTTCCCTTAAAGAAAAATTATATCCCGTTGTATTTGCTGGACTATAGTTTTCATTTTGCAACGAATGAAACAGTTAATTTCTTGATAGAAAACTAGCTAAAATGTTATCATTTCCTTTTATGTTTTCTATTGTCAAATCATAATTTGCTAGTTCCATTTGCAATCTTATCTATCTTTTATTTGCTATAGTTGGATTTATGATTTTGTTAATCTAACTCTTTGCTTGTGTATTGTCTGTTCTTACTGTGAATTTTGTATGTATTATTAATAATTCAAACTTTTTATAGCGTTTAGTATTGCTAATAGTTCTTTTTCATTTATGGTAATTTTGTTGGGTCTGTATGAATGATCCACTAGTATATCTGACTAGTCTTTCATCTTTTTCACCTATTTCAATAAATTTTAATACTGCTCCCCAATTATCTTCACTTGCATCGATTTCTACTATCCATGAATATTTTTTAACATGTAATCTTAGCTTATTTAATTCTGAACTTTGTTATTTTAATATTTTAAGTTTTTCTTCATCCTCTGTGGTCCATTCTCATTTCTTTAAAAAAATTATTTTTTGTTGTAACCAATTTTTTTTTGCTGATAATTCGGTATATTGTTTTTTAGGACATTAGAAAATGTCATTATCTTTTCTGCTATATGTGATTGTAGTTCTATTCCTTCTTTTGATAATTTTGTTCCTAAAAATTCTATCTCAAAACAATTACATTTTCTTTTTTGATATTATAAAACCTGCATTGTTTACTATTTCTATGAATTTTAGTAAATGCTCTTTATGTTGTTCTTCGTTTTCGGATCCTATTAGAATATCATCTACAAATACTAGTCTAAATGTCATGCCCCGCTTCCCAAGATACGGGAACATGAGCACGTAACAAGGGCCCAGCGAATGATGTGTACATCATCCATAAGCTGTAACAGATTAATTCAAAAATATACAAAAGATCATAACCAAGAATGAATAACCACATAAGCAATAAATAAACTCCAAAATAATCATGAAATAAATTCACCAAATAATATCCAATATCTTGGGAGAAAAGTAAACTTCAGGTCATACAAGCCCGGAATACAAAGTACGATGAAATAATAAAATAAACAAATAACATGAAATAACTATAGCAGTCTAATAGTTCAACTCCATTCTTCAGAAAGTTTGCTCGCCAAGTCCTTGGGTCAACTTTTCTCCTGTACCTGTAAACTCATCAACTAGAGGTGAAAAAAAATTGTCCGTTAGAGCAAGTTATGGATAGCAAGTAGTGGAAGCAAAGAAGCAAGAAAAACATGGTATATCAAGAAATAAGGAGCTAGACCAAAGTCAAGTTCCAATAACAATGGATGATAATAAAACTCAAGGTCTAGAATTAACGATGCAATAAACAATGACTATAATCAATGATTCAAGACCAATAACAATAATCATGATCAAGAATGCAAGTGTCAATCATAAGTTTATTAATATTTTATTATTTTATCTAATGCACGTAATAATGTGTCCCATACCACAGGTTTGGTGCATGCAAACAATGATCATTTTAGATTATAATGGTGAACTCAACAGATCATGTACTCGGCACGATAACAATAACGAGAATCCACAGTCCACAATCCATAACAATAATTTATCAACAATCCATGACAATAAGCAAGCAAGAATAAGGGGCCCATTTTGAGTACAGTCTCCGATTGTTCACTACTAAGTCAACTCTTAATACCTCGGCTTGTTAATTTTTTATTACACTCAAATATGGACATGTAATGGGTAAAGAAGTTTCGAAGTGATGTCAAGGCTATGCAATGCATGGTATAACTAATTCTATTAACCAGATGCAAAATCAAACAAGCATATACAAAAAACACAAAACACACATTCTGGACAGCAAGATGTACAAAAATCAACTTTTTCGTTGCTACAACAAAGAAAATCAGGTTCCGTTAGAGAGTCTAGAAAGTAGACTCTCTAGCGGTTAAAAAGCATATTCATGCGATATATAATAAATACAGAAACTAGGCGAATAATCTAATTCTTTATTGATTACATGTTCTGGCAGCATGTTAGAGTCAAAATTTTTGTATATAAAAATAAACTGTAAAATCATTTAAAAACCTCATAAAATCATATTTTAATTCCTAACAATGTTTAGTAACAAAACAATTAATTCTAGGTTTTAATTCTTAAATTTGATCTATTGTTTCAGTTAATTAAGCATGGTAATGCATTTTCAAACTGCATTCTGGAATTCAGACGCCACTGCACAAAAATATGGATATCGTGCAATCTGTAGGTCGGATTGCAAAACCGTCAGATGATCTGGATTTCAAACACACATGGCTATAATTTTTATTTAATGAGTTCTAATTGATATTATTTACGACTAGGTCATAATCGGGTTCTTTACTGAACTAGTGTTCTAACAACAACCTAGGGTCAAGTTTTCACATTTATAAAAGATCTGAAAAGTTATCAAATAATCTTATAAAAATAATAAGGTGACTCCTAGTCCTGTCTAATAACAACATATAAAATTTCAAGTTCAGATTTTACTATTAATATTTTATTTTAATAGAAAATCACGTCGGTGTAACTCTAGACAGAAATATGAAAATTGAGAACCTAATAGTGTTAAAAATATAATAACTTATAATTATAAATCGGAATTTAGATCCGTAAAAAGTTCTGGAAAATAGATTCAAAAAACTACAAATGATGTTTACAAGGTTCTATTAAGTTATGACAGAAACTAGGTCAAAAACTCAAAACAACATGGAGCAAATAGTAGGCCAGCAAGTAGATCATTATTAAAAGACAACAAAATAAACAATCAAGCATATAATTTCAAAGCAATACTTAACAGGAAATCATACTCAATCTTTAGGATGGAATTCTATTATTGGTGAGACAAATTATTATCAACATAGCATGATCATCACATTCAAACGAAAAGTATTCAATCATCAATATCTATATACATTTTTCTAATCTAAGTATTCATGTCGTGTGTGCATATGACAATATATAACAGGCTTGGGTTTGAATCAAGGGAATGGTACGAAAAGAAAACTATTACTTGGTTTCGCCGATAAATCCGTAATAGTCTCTTTGAAGGGTATCAAACAAATAAAATATGATAAACGAAAGATGAACTACTAGCTGATATCAAAAAAATTCTCGAACAAGAATAATAAAACTAGTTCAAGAGGAAACTTGCCTTTTATACGATTATTCCGAATATTACTGAAGATGATATGAAAAGACCCAACGGCAACAACACGTGCAAATTACGTACACAGCAACCACGTGCAAACTACGGTGATCAGCGAGAGCATGTGCACGCAACGGAGACAGCGAGATAGCAACTCAGCTTCGGCATCGATGGCGCAGGCGGCAACACACGCAGCAATAACAACGATGGCACAGGCAAACACACGGCGGTGCACAAACAACAACCGTAAGAGAAAGCGGCACCACAACAAGGCCAACAGCAATAACCGAAAGAGACGAGGACAACACACGAGATGACGGCGGCAGCGAACACTAGAGACAACAGCACTCACGGCAAGGGACACATCAATAGCAAGAATAGAAAGCGGTAATAACAACGACGTGGCGAGGGCAGGGGCTACAAAAGTGTGTGGCAGAGAGGAGGAGATGTGTGTGCTGCGACGACGAAGGGGATGCAGTCGGTGGTTGGTTGGGAGGCAGCAGCAGGGCAATGGAGGGAGGAGCCGATGGGGGGCGAGGTGCAGTGGCAATGGGTGGCTGCAATAATGGATCGACGAGGCTGACGACGGAGGGGATATGGTGACGGAGTAGCAACGAGGATGGGGAAGATGGCAGTCGACGGTGAGGTGTCGAGGATGGCTGTGGTGCTGTCGATGGCGAGTGGCACTCGGGCGGGGACAGGGACTGGCAGTCGAGTTGCTGGTCGAGAGGGAGGCGGTGGAGTGCTTGCGAAGACTGGGGATGACTGCGGGGTTAATGGAAGAAGCAGCAGCGGATGCTGCGATGGAGAGAGATGCTCGGGGATGGGTTCGAAAATAATCAGAGGAAGAAGGAAATAGGCAGCTGAGAGGGTTAATTAAGATTAGAGTTAATAAAATTAGGGTTAATTAATTAATATATATATGAGGATTAAGATGTGGCCTACGGGTTTGGGTTAACGGGTTAAAGGGTTATAGGGTTTATAAAATTGGGTTAAAACCAATAAAAGATCAATAATAATAGAATGGAGTTTTGGGCTTTACAAAATTAATCAGTAATAAGTATTAGTTAAATAATAGATTGCTACTAAAATATAATTTCTGGTAATTGAGTGAGCAGATGGATGCAATTGAGATTATGAGAACAAGGTTTATTTGAGTTTCAAAATAATGAGCAGATAATATATATATAAAATGGATTAAAATAAAATAGAGTTTATGGTCTCACACTTTATCAATAGGCAATTAATAAAATTGGACTTTGTTTAGGCTAGAATATAAGTAATTAACCAAATAAAATAAAATTTTAGAATGCGATAAAATTTGTGTTAAAATACATAAGCAAGAAAAAAAAAATTAAGATTATAGAATGGAATATAATTAGGGTTAAAATATATAATAATATGAAAATAACTACAAATACAGATGATGATTAGGGAGGATTTGAATAAGAATTGAATATTAGATTGTATACAATTGGGTTCAAAAAATAGCAGAATTTATAGAAAATTCAAATACAAGAATACAGGAAAAATTTGTACAGACGAAAACGGAGGTTGCAATAAAATTATTGCACTTCTCAAATATTTTATCCATATATTCTTGAAATACTCCTAGACTATTTTTATATCCAAACGGTAATACGTTTCATTCATAAAATTCTTGTGGTGTACTAAATGTTGTTAACTGTTTTAATTTTTCTCTTAGTTTTACGTGGTAAAATCCTGATTTGAAATCAAATTTAGAATATATTTTTCTTGTTCTTACTGTGTTTAGTAGTATCTGCATATCTGGTAGTGGATATCCAAATCTTTTGGTATTTTTGTTTAATTCCTTATAATTTACTGTCATTCAAGATTTTCCTCTCTTATCTTCTGAATGTTTTCTTACTATGAATGTTGGTGATGAATGTGGACTTTGTGATTTTCTTATGTAACTATTTTTCATTGTTTTCTTCATATGTATTTTAAATTCTTCTAAATCTGTTGGAGTATATCGAATGAATTTTATTTTTATTATTTTGTTCTTATCTATTAGTTCTATATGAGCTGTGGGTTTACTTAAGTGCCATTTTGCTAAAGGGTCTTCTCCACAGATATTTTCTAGTTATTTTCTGTAAAATTTCTTGTGTAATTGTGGCTTGTATTTGTTGCATTCTAGTTTTATTTGGTAAATATTGGTATTCACCACGCTAGACTGAAAGAACTCTGATATGTGGTAGATCTGTTCTAGAATAAGGTTGTATTTTTCTAATTGTTATTGCTTGGTGTTGATAAGGTGTTGTAAATATAACCGATTTACGTGATATAGTTATAGGATAGTATTGTTGGAAAAAGTCATTTCCTAATAGTACATCATTATTCATATCATCAAACTAGTATATTATTGGTATTTTTAGTACGTAATTTCCTATTTGAACAATTTGTTGATACCTATCATGTATGACGAGTTGTTTAGTTAATCCTGTTTTCACCTTTTTATTATATCCATCTTGTTTCCATCTTGATAGTATATTTTTACGGCATAAGCTAGTGCATGCTCTTGTGTCTATTAGACTATGATAGTTTCTTAATTTGTATAGTTCGTAGACAAATTCTGTTAGAGCATCCACAGTCGTTTGCTATATATGCCATTTTGCCATATTATAGCAAACGAAATAGCAAACAACCTCTGCAGTCGTTTCTCATTTATCCATTTTTTAGCAAACGTTCTATTCTCATTTCTCAAATATGAGAAACGAAATGTGCTTTCTCAAATTATAAAAGACGGGGTATGATTCCCCGTCTCTCTGATTTAATAATTATTTAATCGATTCAGACGGAACAACATATACCGTCTCAATAATTTTAATTTTTTTTTTTTTAAAATGGTCGGACGGGGAATGATACCCCGGACGGAGTATGGCACCCCGTCTCTCGCCTTTAAAAAATATTTTTAAAAAAAAAAATCCTCAGACGGGGAATGATACCCCGGCCGGGGTATCATTCCCCGTCCAAGAACCAAAAGCCAGTGGAGCATTAAATGGTCTCTGGCATTAATTGGGTAAGTCTAATTAGATTAAGTTAGGTATTAATGCTGATTAGGAGTAGTTAGGTATTAAGTGATTAGATTTAGTTATTATTTTATTATTTAATTTAGTTAATTAATATAGTTTAATAGTTAATAGTAATTAACTTTTTTAAATTTATTTGAAACGATCGGACGGGGTATGATACCCCGTCTCTCTAAAAAATAGAAAAAATATAGCAAACGACGACTGCAGTGAACGATCGTATTTGCTATTACTATAGCTGCCATATTATAGCAAATGAGAAAAACGACTGTGGATGCTCTTAGTATGTATAATGTATTTTTTATTGCTCTTAATGGATTTATATATACAATATTCTATTTATTACTATATTTTCATTGTTTACTGTTTTTATGATTTTCTCTTCTTGTATTGGGTAATGTTGTACTGATGTAAGGAAGTCAGTTCCTAATAACATTTTATTAATATTGTGCTCTGGATCTACATGTAAATGTAAAAGCATTTCATTTCTACCATTTATCCGCAGTAGCAATATTATTTTATGAAAAATTGGATGTCTATTATTATAATAGTCTAAGTAGCAATATGAATTCTCTAATGGTATTAATTATGTTGTTTTTATATCTGTTTGTTTAATATGTGAGTTAGTAGCTTTTGTATCTACAAGGGCTACTTGTTTATTCTACTTTTCACCGTCATAATATTCCATTTCTATTTTAAATTAATTATTGTTTTGATTGTCTAATATATTTATTATTGGTATTAATTCTAAAGCTTGTTGTTTGTTTCATATTGATAATGATCTCTTTCCGAACATTATTTATGGTGATTTTCCTTTTGCAATATCTTTTTCTTTTTTAAAGTCAAATTCTGCATAAATTTGTATAGTCATTTCATGGTTTTCTCTAACTGGTTTGTATCTTATAATTTTTCTGAATAGTGGTTCTATCTTAAAATTATCTGTATTCCTATTTTTTACTTCATGCTTACTAGTGAAAGCACAAATATTTCTTATTTGGATACTCATAACTTTACTTTTCTCTATCATTTTTATTCCTAATAATATGTGGTACATAAACTTTGTCCTTATTTTCTTCTGACATACTTATAGAGAAATTATGTTTTATTGAAAATGTTATTTTTTGATTCATTAGGTTTCCTTGTACTATTACTATTAAGGCATCTTGTGTACTTGGTATTATTCTATCATCCATTAGGTATATTTCTATGGGTGTATTTATTCATTCCTGAAAACAAGTTATTATTATTATTTGTACCACTCCTAAATGTATATCTTAATATTTTACTGGTGTTCTGACTTATTTTTTCATTTCATGTCTTATTATTCTTTCTGTTATTAATGGAATTATGGTTTTTCCTTGTGCTTGTTCAATGTATATAGGTTGTTCAATATTTATGGCTATTATGATTTTTTTTCTTTCTTTCAAATATTGGAAGTTTAAATATCTCTTTTGTGTTTATGTCCAATTTGGTTGCTCTTATTTTATCGTATTTCTGTATGTCAAAACTCATTTTTTTCCTTACTTCTACATTATTTTCTTCTCTTTCTAATTTTTCTCATATTTATTGTCATCATGTTTATTTCACATTCTTCTGTTTCATCTTCACTACTTTCACTGTATTCTTTCATTATCATTACTTCCTCATCTTCACTAATTTCTGACCAGTCTTTCTCGTATTCTGTGAGTTCATAGTATATGTTATTCATTTCTTTAATTTTTTCTACGTATTTTACAAAAAAAAAATCATTCTCTTAGGGCAATTTGGTGATATATGTCCTACTTCTCTACATATATAACAATTACATTTCTTTGGATTTTTCGGATATTGTTTGTTTTTATTTATTCTTTTAAAGTATCTTTTATATAGTTTTTTATATCTCTTAAAAAATTTTCTATCAAAATTTTTTGTTTACGTCTCTTTGTATAATTATAGTTATTATTACATCCCTAATGACTTGGGCTTACTTTATCACAACAAATTCTTTGTTTATATGTTCTATAATATTTAATAGTTGATTTAGCTTCTTGACATACTTTATCTGTATAATCTTTTATAAATTGTGTCCTATACCCTAAATTATCTATTTCTGGTTTTACTTTCTAATTTACATATGCACTATATATATTTATACTCCATGGATGTGGTAATTTTAGAAAAAATGAGTCAAGGATTGGACCCTTCTCTTCTTTTGTGTAATCTATCTTGAAAATATTCGTTGACTTCACATGCATAGTTATCAAAATAACACATTTCACAAATTTTTAAATTGCTTAGTCTCCATCTCGCTTGGTTCTTTTTATATATATTATGCCATTCTGTTTTTGTAGATACTAAATTCTGTTCTTATTGCTTTCTAGTAACTTGTGATATTTCTTTGAATCCTAAGATTCTTTGTACTGAAATTTCTTGTGTTCTTTTATCATCAATTGGTTTTGTATTCCTTATATTACTTCTTTCTTTTTCTGTTAACCCATTTCACCATTTCGCTACTACTCCTATAAATGTTGCTTCTATAAATTTCTCAAATGTATTTCCTGAGAGGTTTTGTCTAAATCTTACTATTAGGGATACTTTTACCTATTCTTCTATTGTTCTATCTACATCTTTTGCATAGTCTAAATCAAGCCATTCTTCATTTCCTGCTATTCTTTTTCAAAGTGTTCTGTGGGCTCATATTTTGGTGTTCCTTTTTCTTTTTCTAACTTACTTCTTTCCTTACTTTGCCATTTCCATACTAGGTTATAGGATTCTTTACTAGGTGGTGGGCTTAAATATTCGTACATATTAGTTAGACTTTATATAGGTTTCCTTACTTTGCCATTTCCTCTACTTCCTCTGAATTGAGATTTTCCATTAAATCTTGTATTTCTAAAATATTTATATTTAGTTTTGTTATGGTTTCTAACTTATTCATACATTCTTCCGTTATGCCTAGTTTTTCTTCTGTGTCTTCGATAATGTATCTACTTAGTTCTTTTATGTTCTTATTTATGACTGTTAAATATTTTCTTACAGCTCCTACAAATTATGGACCATTGTAATCTTCTTCCAACTCTTCAATGTTTATCATATAAATTTCTGATTTTATATTTGAATTTAATTCGCTTATTTATGTTTCTGCTTTTGAACTATTAATCATGCTTACCATGCTAATAGGTGTTGGTAATACCAACTTGATTCTTCGTTTCTATAATCTAGTACTTTGTATGCTATTTTCTTTTGTATTTCTTTAGGTAAGTTTCGAGTTACCTTACTTGTTAGTACTAAATTTTTAATATTTCCTAATTGGTTATATGTTTTTTTTTTCTTTTAGTCTATTATCATCGTATCTTATTTTAATTTTTTTTGATTTTTTTAATCTCAATTTCTTTATTTTCTGTGAAATATCCAGTTTTTAAATAGGGTAGTGAGTTATGCAAATTTTTAGTTTTAATGTTGTAAATATATTCAAAGGTAGGGTCCTTTTTAAAAAATTACTTCCAACCGTCCTATTAAAAAAATCCTATATGTGAAATTGACTCAATAACTACTGTGTTTTTTTTAAGTCGAGACTGGGAAACATCTATATTATATAATAAAACACAAGGCAATTTGAAAAAAAAGCTATTAAGTGGCTCTCATTCATTTGAAAGGAAATCAACGGTCCAGATTTATGCTCGCAAAATACATTCCCCCCCTCCCCCCTCCCAAAAAAAATTGAAAGTTTTCCCCTTCAAACAACTCCTTCATTTATTAATCTCTCTCTCTTCCTCTCTTTTATCCTTTTCATAATTCTCTCTCTCTCTTTCCCTCTCTCTCTTTCTTCCTCATTTTTTTACACAGGTATGTCAAAAAAAATAGTGAATGCTTTTTTGGATTATGCAATTTCGGAATGCGCTTTTATTGATTATTTGAAATTTTTTATTATGCTTTTTTTTTAGGATTATGCTTTCGTAACTCAATAGCATTTACTTCCATTTAATTGCTTTTGAATTACCATATTTGATCTGATTGTAAAATACTTCACTGAGTAATTGTTTTAGATTACAATGCTTCACCAAGTTAATTTTGATAGAATGCTTTTTTTGATTATGCAATTTCGGAGTATGCTTTTTTGATTGTTTGGGCATTTTCTGCATTGAAAGATTGCTGAAAATTCTCTAATTGACTCGCTTGCTCATGCTTTTATGGACAAATCCATATGTAATCCCTGTATTTCGGTTTTTAGTAGCTGCAAAATTGTATCTTGATCTGCTTTGCAGCAATTTTAGGGGAATGTCAATAACGTAAATTTAGGAACCTTTAGGCTTCAGAAGAAGCATGAATATGTGTGAAACCACCATCAAATTTTCCAATTTGCAGTCTCACTTTTAGCACTTTACAAGAGCAAGTTGGTTAGTGAAGGAATTTCCCCTATATTGTAGTGAATATTGGTTGAAAATTTGAAAGGTTTAAGACTTTGTTTAGTTTCTGGGTCATAAGTCCAGTTTTGATAATGCTTTTGTCCAAAATAGACATGAGAATGTACTCAAATATTTCATAATTTACTAAGTTATATTTTCTGTAATTTTTGATGTTAGAGGATTTTTTTTTTCATAAAAGAGAATAATTGATAACATGTTGTCATTTTTTCCTTCACATATTTTTTGGAACCCTTTCCATTATCGATCATCTACCCAGCGTAACAAATGTCAGAGTTATGTTTCAAAAGAGTATAAATCATAGAGATGGAATTGTGTTTGATCACATTGAACAAAAGCTTTTACAATGCAATCATACAATAGAACAAGAAAGCAAATCAAGATCGAATTATCAACAATGCAAGCCCCAAACATAGCTATTATTAACGAAAATATGTTGAAGAGTATTCGAGCAAATGACAAAAGATTATGGTATTCATTTCACATGTACATCACAACAAATTATCTCTTTTAAATTTATACATGGTTAACTACATAAAAAACAAACAAGGGAGAACTAACTCATGCAATTTGAGGCGTTAACTGCATTAGAAAATAAATTGCTACTTATGTCAGGCTCCAAATCAAAAGAGAAATCTCTTATGCTCAAGTCACACATAGTAAGGAATTTCCAATCTACTACTACTGTAGATTCACAATACTATTTTTCGGATCCCGAGCTGCTGACAAATGATCCTGCAATATACAAACCAATGAACATTAAGGCCACTCCGTAATCCTACTTCAGAGTACATTAACGTCTATTGGCAAATAAACATCTATATAAATCATCCTTTTGTAGAGCCCCGTATTTTCAAATATTATTTTAAATATTTGAAAATGAATTTAAATGAATTTTGAGGATTTAATAAATATTTTCAGAAAAATTTATCTTGTTACACGTGCAAAACACGTGCAAATACTTTTTGAGAAGTTTAAAAATTTAGTTTTCTTTATGAAAAATCATTATTTAATATTTGGGATTTATTTAGTATTTTTTCAGATTTTTCTGAAATTAATTGGAACTATTTGCAATTTTTGAGAAAAGAAGGACTTTTTTGCAAATTTGACATTTCTAAGGTTAAAATGTAAAATGTGTAATTCTGGACGTTTTGAACGGTATTGGTTGAGATTTAGAACTTATATTTTCCTTTAAATCCTAATTTAAATGAATTTTGATTGAATTTCCAAGACTAGACCTATATATGTGAAGTTGTATTTTGGAAAGGATTATTTTGCAAAATGGGTAAAACCCTAAACCTAATCTCGGATATTTAAAGGGATTTTTCCAGTCGTCATTTGTGGAGAATATACAGAATTTTGGTGATTTGTTGGAGGAGCATGAGGAAGTTTTGATCTAGCAAAAGGAAGGCTTTCGTGGATTTTCTCAATTCAAATGTGAGTGACTTTGTTTTGTGTTGTTTGCTTTGTGAGTGATATGAAATTGTTTTGTTTCGTTGTATGAATGATATGAACTTTGTATGGTAGTTGATTGATGTAATCGATTGTTATGTTGTTGGTTTGACATGTATGTTATTTAGTATTTTTGCATGATAACGATGCAAAGTTTGTTATTTGTACCATGTTTGTAGAACTTAAGAATATTGAGTAGATCTCGAGTTATGAAATCGTATTGCTAAAGGAATGTTAAGATTTGAGCATGGTTATGATCGGATGATGAGCATCTGGATCTTATATTTGTAAATCAGATTTTGTTTAAGAGTTGTGAAAGGAATTTAGAATTGAGAAACCTTAATAGAAGAATTAGAATTTAGAACATGAGAACTTGAGTTTTGAGGTATTTGATGTTTTTGAGTAATGTACCCATAATGAGGAATTGTTGAGATTTGTCATTTTACCTGAATACTAACTATTTTCATAAACAACGAATCTTTAGAAAACTCTAGTTTTGATTTTGTAATCAGATCCAAATTATGAAAAACTATAGGCCGACAGTCAACTGGTCTACTATTCAGTCGACTGGTACGACCCTACTGTTGTATCTTCATTTCTTTCAGAATCCCTTCTGGACAGTCGACTAGACTCTTATGCAGTCGATTGGTGTCCTGAGATCTTTATTTTGTAAAATTATTTCAGTCCTTTCTAGACAGTCGACCTATTATCTTTAAGTCGACTTATGTACTTAGAATATTTTCTTGAGAATTATTGAAATTTTGTCTCGATTAAGTCGACTGATGGCTTTCAAGTCGACTGGTATGACTTAGTTTATTTTTGTAAAATTTTGGATATTTTTCCTCTGGACAGTCGACTTACCACAGTATGAGTCGACTGGTACTGATGGATTTTTGTGACTTGAGTGTTCTTTCGAATGATTGGCTTTCAGATAATTCAGTCTATACTTTGTATTCAGTCAAGCATTTGATTTGAGATATTCAGTTGATCCACTTTGTTTAGTGGAACTTTGGTTTAGATATTTGAGTTGAGTCTCTAGAGGTGTGTGACCCTAATATACCGGTGTTGAGTTATTTTGTTAAGGCCCGTAGAGGCATTTCAGTTATTCAGTTTGAATTTAGGCCGGTAGGGTACACCACCCTAGGGGATTCGTTGAGTAATTAAGTAACCCATTAATAATAAGGACAGGCACTAGTGGTGATATGATGAACGGAAACATGAGTCAAGTACCTCAGTATGGCTTTCGGTATGGGATTTAATCTCCGGAATTATCACAATAGATTATTTGTGGTGTGGGATATGTCTCCGGAATTATCACAGTAGATTACTTGTGGTGTGGGACTATCTCCGGAATTATCACGGTAATTACTTGTGGTGTGGGATTGATCTCCGGAATTATCGGGGTCGAGGCAAAGCACATGTGGTATTCGTGTGGTGATGTGTCAATGTTTCGGTGTAGGATGATCTCCGGAATTATCACGGTAAAGTACCTGTGGTGTGGGATCTATCTCCGGAATTATCAGGCATGGGATACTAACCATAGTTTATCTTTATCTCGTAGTAGTCATCGTGATAGAATCTAGTTGCATAGCGGGGGATTGAACCCTATGAAGTGAAGACGTTAAGGGCTTGCACCGAACCTATGTAGAATCGGATGCATAGACTTCGACAAGTACGCATTAAAGTGTCTGCATATAGAATTTGTGTTTTCTTGACTTGGTTTTCATGCATGTGGATTTCCTGTTTTCTACACATAACACTTAGTTTAGCATCACTTGTTGTTACATTTCTTGCTACTTTATATTTTATGTATTTTGGATTATTACATGTTGTTTAAGAATCCTTGCTTAATGTTTAATTATGTTGTTTGTTGTTTTATGTTACTCACACCATTTATGGCTGACCCTGTTAGTTTTGGGGGTTAGGGACCATCTCTAGCCTCATATTTTGCAGGTTGTTGCTTAGAGTTAGAGGTTGGATGCTTGAATTGGTCTTTGAGATAAATTGATTCATAAGTGTTTTGTGAAAATTTGTAAAAGCAGTTTTGAGATAATTTAAGTTGTAAATGACAGAAAATATTGTTTGAGTTGTTTTGAATTCTGCTGTGATTTGTAAAAGTTTGTTGTAATAAAAGTTGAAAAATTTAGTGGTGTTGGTTGTGTTTAATATATATTGAAGTGGATTGCTGGGATTGTGCCACGTATTTTCTAAGATATCTTATTAGAAATTCGGGGCGCTACAGAGATTGGTATCAAAGCATGCTTCAATAGTAATACTAAACATGACATAAAAATAAACTAGGTGTGGACACTAGAGTGTGAGTACCTAGGTGTGGACATTAAAGAGTGAGTATCACATAGACCTGAAATATGATGTTTTACCTTTGGGATACAAGTGAAGTTTTGCCAAAGGATATTGATGTGAGTTTGAATTGTGTGTGATGCTCTAACCTTTCCCTCGTTTTCCAGTATTTAGAATGGTTGCACCCAGGGGCAGGAATGGTGGTAACAATGAGGATGGATCTGGTAGTTCTCGAGGAACGGGAATTGATCTTGAGGCTGAATTCGCCAAGGTGTATCAGACTCTGAATGCGCTGATGGCATTTAATTTGGCGCAAACTCAGAATCAGCAGCAAAATCATGGAGCTGGACAGGGATTGGTTAACGCCGACCCTATCAGGCAGATCGAATCCTTTAAGAGGATGAGGCCGCCAGTCTTTGAGGGGCAATCTGATCCAACCGCAGCTGATGATTGGATTAGGAGGATGGAGACGATCTTCGAGGTATCGGAGACTCCGTCAGCCAGCAAGGTGAAGTTGGCTACGATGCAGCTAGAGAAGGACGCTGGTGTCTGGTGGGAGTCGCTGAAGAGGACTTTGGGAGATCAACAGTTGACTTGGGAAGCTTTTCTGGAGGAGTTCAGAGATCGCTTCTTTCCCCTAGATGTTCAGGAGAAGAAGGCGACCGAGTTCTTGAACCTTCAACAGGGCAGTATGACTGTGCGGGAGTATGAGACCAAGTTTGCTCAGCTTTCGAGGTATGCACCAGAGTTGGTCGTTGATGAGGCGAAGAAGGCCAAGAAGTTTGAGCAGGGCTTGAGGCCAAACTTGAGGTCGAGGATGATTCCGCTGGGCATCAGAAGGTTCGACAAGCTGGTCAGGAAAGCAGCTATGACTGAGGAGGACATGGACCAGTTTCAGAGGAGTTAAGATACATGGAACCGGAACAAGAGGCCAGCATCAGGTCAGAGTGGGAAGGGATTCTCCAAGAAGCAGGCCAAGTTCAGTGATCCGGTGCAGAAGGCACCTGCAACTCAAGGAGTGACTTGTTATTACTGCAAGGAGGTAGGACATTACAGGTCAGCGTGTCCGAAGTTGGCAAAGCAGATTTGTTCCCAGTGTGGGCAAGCAGGACATTCTCAGCCCCATTGTCCACAATTGAGGAAGGATGGTTCGAGTGGAAGCAAATTTCAGAAGAGGCAAGGGCGAGTATTTGCATTAACCGAGGAGGACGCGGGTAACTCGGAAGATGTAATACAGGGTATGCAAGAATTTTGATTTTTATTTTAAATCAATGTAATAAGTAAAACCTTTATTTGAGAACAATTTAAGATTGAGTATTATTCTTATTGTAACAGGAGTTGTTTTAATTAATGGAATAAAGGCAAGGGTTTTATTTGATACTGGTTCATCGCATACTTTTGTATCGCCAAATTTTGCAAGGATCTTAGGTGTGGAGCCTAAGTTGTTTCTAGGCAGGGTTTTTTCGGTGGCAATGCCGTCAGGTGAAGAGTTGATTGCGGATCGATATTATGAAGGCTGTGATATCGAGATTGGTGGGAGGTTGTTCGGCATTGATTTAATCGAGCTGCAAGTCTTAGGAGTGGATGTCATCGTGGGCATTGATTGGATGGCAATATATGATGCCACAATTGAATGCAAGCATAAGGAGGTGTTGGTGAAAGCACCAGGTGGACCCGTAGTGACTTTCCAAGGGAAGAAGAAGATTCTGAAGGTGGCTGCAATGGTATCCAAGATGGTTATTTCAGATGAAGTCAAGAGCATTTCAGTTGTTCAAAATTTCCCTCAGGTGTTCTTGGATGATTTTTCAGGATTACCGCCGCAGAGAGATGTGGAGTTTTGCATTAATGTTTAGCCAGGGAGTGCGCCGATTTCCAAGGCTCCGTACAGGATGGCACCTGTAGAGCAAGATGAAGTGAAGAAGCAGATTGAGGAGCTGTTGAGCAAAGGGCTTATCAGGCCGAGTTCTTCTCCGTGGGGAGCGCCAGTATTGTTGGTCAAGAAGAAGGATGGGTCAATGAGGATGTGCATTGACTATCGGGAGTTGAATAGGGTGACTATTCAGAACAAGTATCCACTGCCGCAGATTGATGATTTGTTTGACAGGCTTCGAGGAGCAGCTGTGTTTTCGAAGATTGATTTGAGATCAGGGTATCATCAGGTTCGAGTCAAGGATGAAGATGTGAGTAAGACAGCTTTCAGGACTCGTCATGGACTCTATGAGTTTTTGGTAATACCATTCGGGTTGACCAATGCGCCAGCAGTTTTCATGGATATGATGAATCGGGTTTTGAGGCCATTTATTGACTCCTTCGTGGTGGTTTTCATCGATGATATTTTGGTGTATTCGAAGTCGGAGGAGGATCATTCTACGCACTTGACAGCAGTATTACAGAAATTGCAGGAGCATAGCTTGTATGCCAAGTTGTCGAAGTGTGAGTTTTGGAAGTCTGAGATAGCTTTCCTTGGTCATATTCTTTCTAAGGAGGGAGTAGCTACTGACCCTCAGAAAGTTGAAGCAGTGAAGGATTGGCCTAGGCCAACGTCTGTGAAGGAAGTCATAAGTTTCTTGGGTTTAGCTGGTTACTACAGTAGATTTATCCAGGGTTATTCTCAGATTGCAGTTCCTTTGACAGGTTTGACCCGGAAGAATGTGGCATTTGTATGGACTGATAAGTGTGAAGAGAGTTTCCTTGAGTTAAAGGAAAGGTTGATTGCTGCACCTATCTTAGCTTTACCACAAGCTGGGAAGGATTATGATATCTTCAGTGATGCGTCTCTCAGAAGTTTGGGTTGTGTCTTGATGCAAGAATGCAAGGTTATTGCTTATGGTTCGAGGCAATTGCGTCCGCATGAGAAGAATTACCCGATGCATGATTTGGAGCTAGCAGCTATCATTTATGCCTTGAAGCAGTGGAGGCATTATGTTTATGGTGAGAAGGTTAACATGTACACTGACCACAAGAGCCTGAAGTACATTTATCAGCAGAAGGATCTAAATCTTCGGCAGAGAAGGTTGTTGGAGGTATTGGAAGACATTCGTCCCGAGATCAAGTATCATCCGGGCAAGGCGAATGTGGTGGCTGATGGACTTAGCAGGAAGAGTAGTTTATCAAGTTTGATCACTACTCGAAGTGAGTTGGCAGCAGAGATTGGTCAGGCAGGTATCGAGGTGGTGCTGCAGGGTTTAGGGGCATCTTTGGCTCAGTTGAGGCTGCAGCCGTCCTTGAGAGAGAGGATTGTGGAAGGTCAGAGATCAGACTCAGAGATTCAAAAGATGTTGCAACAGGTTTCAGAGGGCAGACTATCAGAGTTTCGTGTCCAAGATGGAGTTCTTTGGATGGGTGAGAGGTTGTGTGTTCCAGATAATGCAGATTTGAGAGAGAGTATCTTGCAGGAAGCACACAGTACCTTGTTGCCAGTTCATCCTGGAGGCAAGAAGATGTACAGGGACATCAAACAACATTTTTGGTGGCCTGGTATGAAGAGGGATGTGGCAGATTTCGTGGCAAGGTGTCTGACTTGTCAGCTGATCAAAGCAGAAAATCAGAGACCTGGAGGTTTGTTATAGTCGTTGCCCATTCCGAAGTGGAAATGGGAGAATATCAGTATGGATTTCATCACGGGTTTGCCGAGGAATTCGAAGGGCAATGACTCGATTTGGGTTATTGTGGACCGTTTGACTAAGTCGGCTCACTTTCTAGCCATGAAGATTACTTGGTCGATGGAGAAATTGGCTGAGTTGTACATTGGTGAAATTGTGAGACTTCATGGAGTTCCTGTATCGATTGTATCCGACAGAGATGCAAGGTTCACTTCAAGGTTTTGGAAGAGCCTACAGGCAGCTTTAGGTACCAGAACAGATTTCAGTACCGCTTTTCATCCACAGACTGATGGTCAGACGGAGAGGGTGAATCGAGTGTTGGAAGACATGTTGAGGGCTTGTGTTATGGATTTCGGTGGTAGTTGGGAGAGATACTTGGCATTGGTTGAGTTTGCTTATATCAACAGTTACCATGCGAGTATCGGGATGGCACCGTATGAGGCTCTGTACGGGCGGAGGTGCAGGACACCTGTTTGTTGGTACGAGGTTGGCGAGAGGCAGATGTATGGTCCTGAGATCGTACAGCAGACGTCGGAGCAGATTGAGCTGATTCGCAAGAGATTGGTTGAGGCTCAGAGTCCGCAGAAGAGTTATGCTGATACTCGACGAAGAGACTTGGAGTTTGAGGTTGGGGATGCAGTTTTCCTCAAGGTGTCTCCGACCAAAGGAGTAATCAGGTTTGGTAAGGGAGGCAAGTTGGCGCCAAGGTATATTGGGCCATACAGGATCGTGGAGCGGATTGGCAAGACAACATATAGATTGAAGCTTCCAGAGGAGTTGGCATAGGTGCATGATGTTTTCCATGTGTCATTGTTGAGGAAGTATGTGCCAGATCAAAATCATCTGTTGGTAGAGGTTCCTGAAGATCTACAGGTGAACTTGAGTTACAAGGAGCAGCCTGTTGAGATCGTTGATCGTAGGGAGAAAGTTCTTAGGAGCAAGGTGATACCTATGGTCAAGGTGTTGTGGAGGAATCAACAGTTCGAGGAGGCTACTTGGGAGCCAGAGGATCGCATGCAGAAGGATTTCCCTGAGCTTTTTGTATGAGTGTAATTCTTTTATGTGATTGTGACTCTTTTGAATGTTTGTACCAATGATTGAGTTAAGTTGTGTTCCTTCTATTTTGATTGTGTTGTCATATACAATTGTTTGGACTATGTCCTATTTATGAGATATTGTTCCTTTGTTGGTATGTGGTTTGGACTCATTAGTAGTAGTTCTGAGGACAGAACTCTTCTAAGGAGGGAGTGATGTAGAACCCCGTATTTTAAAATATTATTTTAAATATTTGAAAATGAATTTAAATGAATTTTGAGGATTTAAAAAATATTTTCAGAAAAATTTATCTTGTTACACGTGCAAAATACGTGCAAATACTTTTTGAGAAGTTTGAAAATTTAGTTTTCTTTATGAAAAATCATTATTTAATATTTGGGATTTATTTATTATTTTTCCAGATTTTTCTGAAATTAATTGGAACTATTTGCAATTTTTGAGAAAAGAAGGACCTTTTTGCAAATTTGACATTTTTAAGGTTAAAATGTAAAATGTGTAATTCTGGACGTTTTGAACGGTATTGGTTGAGATTTAGAATTTATATTTTCCTTTAAATCCTAATTTAAATGAATTTTGATTGAATTTCCAAGATTAGACCTATATATGTGAAGTTGTATTTTGGAAAGGATTATTTTGCAAAATGGGTAAAACCCTAAACCTAATCCCGGATATTTAAAGGGATTTTTCCAGCCGTCATTTATGGAGAATATACAGAATTTTGGTGATTTGTTGGAGGAGCAAGAGGAAGTTTTGATCTAGCAAAATGAAGGCTTTCGTGGATTTTTTCAATTCACATGTGAGTGACTTTGTTTTGTGTTGTTTGCTTTGTGAGTGATATGAAATTGTTTTGTTTTGTTGTATGAATGATATGAACTTTGTATGGTGGTTGATTGATGTGATCGATTGTTATGTTGTTGGTTTGACATGTATGTTATTTAGTATTTTTGCATGATAACGATGCAAAGTTTGTTATTTGTACCATGTTTGTAGAACTTAAGAATATTGAGTAGATCTCGAGTTATGAAATCGTATTGCTAAAGGCATGTTAAGATTTGAGCATGGTTATGATCGGATGATGAGCATCTGGATCTTATATTTGTAAATCAGATTTTGTTTAAGAGTTGTGAAAGGAATTTAGAATTGAGAAACCCTAATAGAAGAATTAGAATTTAGAACATGAGAACTTGAGTTTTGAGGTATTTGATGTTTTGAGTAATGTACCCATAATGAGGAATTGTTGAGATTTGTCATTTTACCTGAATACTAACTATTTTCATAAACAACGAATCTTTAGAAAACTCCAGTTTTGATTTTGTAATCAGATACAAATTATGAAAAACTGTAGGCCAACAGTCGACTGGTCTACTATTCAGTCGACTAGTACGACCCTACTGTTGTATCTTCAGTTCTTTCGAAATCCCTTCTGGACAGTCGACTAGACTCTTATGCAGTCGACTGGTGTCCTGAGATCTTTATTTTGTAAAATTATTTCAGTCCTTTCTGGACAGTCAACCTATCCTCTTTAAGTCGACTTATGTACTTAGAATATTTTCTTGAGAATTATTGAAATTTTGTCTTGATTAAGTCGACTGATGGCTATCAAGTCGACTGGTATGACTTAGTTTATTTTTGTAAAATTTTGGATATTTGTCCTCTGGACAGTCGACTTACCACAGTATGAGTCGACTGGTACTGATGGATTTTTGTGACTTGAGTGTTCTTTCGAATGATTGGCTTTCAGATAATTTAGTCTATACTTTGTCTTCAGTCAAGCATTTGATTTGAGATATTCAGTTGAGCCACTTTGTTTAGTGGAACTTTGGTTTAGACATTTGAGTTGAGTCTCTAGAGGTGTGTGACCCTAGTATACCGGTGTTAAGTTATTTTGTTGAGACCCGTAGAGGCATTTCAGTTATTCAGTTTGAATTTAGGCTGGTAGGATACACCACCCTAGGGGATTCGTTGAGTAATTAAGTAACCCAATAATAATAAGGACAGGCACTAGTGGTGATATGATGAACGGGAACATGAGTCAAGTATCTCAGTATGGCTTTCGGTGTGGAATTTAATCTCCGGAATTATCACAGTAGATTATTTGTGGTGTGGGATATGTCTCCGGAATTATCACAGTAGATTACTTGTGGTGTGGGACTATCTCCGGAATTATCACGGGAATTACTTGTGGTGTGGGATTGATCTCCGGAATTATCGGGGTCGAGGCGAAGCACATGTGGTATTCGTGTGGTGATGTGTCAATGTTTCGGTGTGGGATGATCTCCGAAATTATCACGGTAAAGTACCTGTGGTGTGGGATCTATCTCCGGAATTATCGGGCATGGGATACTAACCATAGTTTATCTTTATCTCGTAGTAGTCATCGTGATAGGATCTAGTTGCATAGCGGGGGATTGAACCCTATGAAGTGAAGACGTTAAGGGCTTGCACCGAACCTATGTAGAATGAGATGCATAGACTTCGACAAGTACGCATTAGAGAGTCTGCATATAGAATTTGTGTTTTCTTGACTTGGCTTTCATGCGTGTGGATTTCCTGTTTTCTACACATGACACTTAGTTTAGCATCACTTGTTGTTACATTTCTTGCTACTTCTTATTTTATGTATTTTGGATTATTACATGTTGTTTAAGAATCCTTGCTTAATGTTTAATTATGTTGTTTGTTGTTTTATGTCACTCACACCATTTATGGTTGACCCCGTTAGTTTTGGGGGTTAGGGACCATCTCTAGCCTCATATGTTGCAGGTTGTTGCTTAGAGTTAGAGGTTGGATGCTTGAGTTGGTCTTTGAGATAAATTCATTCATAAGTGTTTTGTGAAAATTTGTAAAAGCAGTTTTGAGATTATTTAAGTTGTAAATGACAGAAAATATTGTTTGAGTTGTTTTGAATTCCGCTGTGATTTGTAAAACTTTGTTGTAATAAAAGTTGAAAAATTTAGTGGTGTTGGTTGTGTTTAATATTATATTGAAGTGGATTGCTGGGATTGTGCTACGTATTTTCTAAGATATCTTATTAGAAATTCGGGGTGCTACACCTTTACTGTTTACATGATTTTTCATGTACTACATCATTCTGAAGAAGTGTCGTAGGCACGTGCCCACGGGCATACCTAGTAACTATAACAATATAGAAAGGCTATGTAACTCCCATTCCCGTAAATACATATTTTCTGAATATTTTCTGTATTTCAATATTTATAAATTTATTATTTGTTAAAATCGTTTTGGGTTTTATATTAAAGTGTTTTTCTTTTTCTATCGATAATGATATTTATTTCGAATAATTGTGTATTTTAATCCACTTCTAGGTCTTATTGATCGACTATTTATATTTGAATCTAAATCAAATATATTATCAATATTGGATCATTTTAATAAAATTATTCAACCCGGATACTATTTTGTTGTATGATTTCATTATTTTAATTAATTGTTATTCTTGATTATTTATTTAAAATTCATCTATTAAATTATATTTGTAGTTGATTTAATTTTCTGGCGATCCCAATTTAATTGCAAGCCCAAATTATGTTTTATTCATTGTATTATTTATTTATTTAATTGGATTGAAATTTTCGTTCATGAACTATTTTCTTGTCAATCCTATTTTTTTCCTTTTATTGAATTGTGGGTATTTTTATTTAAACCCTATTGTGTTTGATCTATCTCTTAATTGAATACTAAACCCTAATTTCATGTGTTCTTGACCCAAAACTACTTTTATTGGACCCTAAACCACTAACCCAATACCCTAATTGTACCAAATAAATAAAACCCTAATGCAAACCCTAAAAATTGCACAATTTTGAAATCCTAGCCGTATATTCTCTCCCCTCTGTCCTCTTTCTCTATCCTCTCTCCTATCTCAACCCATCAGCCAAACCCATCTGCCCTTTCCCGGTAATCTTCTCTGGCCCTACTCCGGCGACCCCCTTGCTCCATCCCCCGTCGCGTCCCCCTAACGAATGCCACCAGTGTCGCCACCACCTGGCACCCCCCTGACCCTTCTTCCCTGCCCTCGACATTACCAACAGACCCAAATCCCGATGCCCTTGTCTCTGTCCCTGAGCGTCACCGCCTTCGACGCCTCGCCGTTCGCGCAGCCCCCCGCCACCGCCGCTGCTGGCAGCCAGCGATGCCGCCACCGAAGCCAGTTGCTTCCATTGCTTTTTGTTGTTGTTGCTATCTTTGCTTGGGTTCTCTTTTGCACGTAGAGTGCACGTATATTTGTGGGTTCGTGTTGTTGCAGATTTGTGTTTGTTGCTCCAGGATTCTCATCCCGTTATTCTTTATATTCAAATTAACCGTCTAACAGGCAAGTTACTGTCCACTTGAATCGTTAATTGTATCAAATTCAAGTTTTGTTGAAACTCTTGCAAGTAGATCTCTTTGTTATCGTATTATCCATTGTTCATCTCTTCGTTGGGTCTATTGAGGGTTTACACGAGCTAACCCCAATATTCTTGACATCGTGCCACTTTTGACTCTAATGTTTGGATCTTTCATGAGTGCATATCGAATTGATAATAGATTGTTCATATAATCGTCACACAAATAAATTATTGTAGAGACAATTGCTAGGTTGTATGTTGTTTGATCGATTGATAATTGATTGATGATAAATTGATGTATAAGCGTGTTCTAATTTTATTTATCATGTTTTGACACCCATCATGTTGAATACATAATTTATTGACTAAAGAATCAATACCCATCAAGTTTAATTAATTTATTTTCAAGAAAAACTACACAAATCTTGTATATTGCTTGCTGACCTGAATGTTAACTGTTATTTTTGAATCAGTAAATGATCTTAAAATGAATTACTTTCTGAATATGAATTGTAGCCTTATCTTTCTAGTTTCCAGAACATCTTGAATTTTTGAATTCCGAGTTTTGTAGCAAAGTTATGCCCGTTTTACTACAGCTGTGTTTTTATTTCTAGAATTATACTTTTCAGATTTTTAATATATTAATTATCCTATACCGTACTATTGTATGAATTAATATATGTATGTTGCATTGCATGATCCAAATGAGTTATTGTCATCATTCTAGTTGTCCAATTCAAGTTATCGTCCGATTGTTCTCATATTGATACTATCGTTCATCTCATGTCTGTAGATTGCATATTGTATTGTTGCATTAATAAAATAATTAACAAGCCGGGGTTTAAAGGATCGACTTTTAGTAGTGGACAATATAGGGACTGTACTCAGAGGAGGGGCCCGTGTTTCTCCATTTATTGGTCTATTGGTCTATTAGTCTATTGGTCATATCGGTCATCAATTAATTGTAAATTACTGACTACAGTATCTCCATTGATTCGGTCATCGGTCACTATTGAATATTGATTACCGTTACCGAGTACATGAACTATAGAGCCCATCACTAAGTCAAAAACGTAAATTGATTATAAGCATCGAACCTGTAGTATGGGATGCAGTAGTACAAGCATTAGTTAGGATTAAAATGAATAATAAACTTAAGGTTTGACACAACACCGACATTGCATATTGTTCCTCATTGTTTCTAGTGATATTGAATATTGGCTAAGTATTATCGTTATTGATCATTGATTACTGTTACCAAATTTTGCATCATTGTTTATAGCCAATTACATTGATTATCATAATTGTCCCATTTTATTGATTCCTATTGATCCATTGACTTCATTGTTATACCGTTATTCCATTGTTCCCCGCTTTCTCTACTTATTGTCCATGATTTGCTCTAAGGACAATTTTTTTTCTCTTTTTAGATGAAGTGTTTACAGGTGTTGATGGAGAATTGCTCGATGGATTGGGAGAACAACATTGGTGATGAAATTGATTGCTTCGCCGCTTAATAAAATTTATTGCTTTGTTATGAAGACTTAATTATTGGATTATTGTTATTTCATTGTTTTAGGCTTATGACCCGAATATTGCTATTTGTTTCTAGATGTTGGATTATTATTGTATTTGGATATTTTTATTGCTTCATTCCAAGTATTATTGTTCATGAGATTATTATTATTGTTTGCGCAATTGTTCTTTACTGATTATATTATTGAGTTGATCAAATAAACAGCTTATGGGTGACGTTAGTCATTCACTGGGCCAATGTTACATGCTTGTATTTCTTATTTTTTGGGAAGCGGGACGTGACAGGTTAACATGTTGCTTCTGAACTTGTCATGAGGGTCTGCATCAATTAAATCAACAAAAGACACCGCAACATCAAATATTTGTCATAGATGTTGACAAAATAAATTTTCTTCTACATATGTTATCGGCTAGCCTTTCCTACAATATGATCGGGGAGAGATAATGCATTCATGGAAGTTTGTAACTTGTTTCGATATGATTTAACTTTTTTTTTTGGTGAAATGGTCTTTGACGCTAGTTAGATGTAAAATGAGAGAAGGAAGAGGGACTAAGTGGAGAGACGAGGAATGAGAAGAATGGTGGTGACAAAGAGGAGTAAAAGTAGAAAAAAAAGGGAAGGATAGAGCTGTTGAGGGTTTTAATTTGTAGTAAACCAAAATGTGGGTTCGAAGATATGTTGGTGTGACGTATAAGCAATGGAGACTTACGAGAAAGAAGTAGTTGTTGTAGCTTAGCTTTGGAAGAATCATGCCTCCTTGGTTGGTTTTGTTGCTTATTTTTATGTGGGGGCAAACAAATAGTGAGTTTGTATTTGAAGGATCCTAGTCCCGTTATTCTAACTTCATCAGATTCATCATCTCGTATGGCAAGTATCTTGTATGAATCTCTTTTGTTTTCCCGTACAAGCACTTTTTTGAAATACCGCAAGTAGATCTTCGTTGTGACTCGTTCTTCTTGTTTTACCCATTGATAATCTTGACCCCACCCGTTTGATTCATTTCTATCAATTCCATAATCGTAAAAAGATTCGTTATCACGCTCATTAACACAAACATGATTTAGATCTAGGTATTTGCCTATATGTTTGCATGTCCATGAATCACTATGAGTTATAGATATTTTGTTTTATGCTAATAACGTTCCCTCTTGATGAGTTTGAGAATAGGCATGGTTTGCTTATTGAATACGTGTTATATTCTGATTTACATTATACACCATCTCGGATCCATCATAATTACTATTGATATTTTCATTCATGCAAAAGTGATTTCATTTACTATTGTCCTGATTTAGCACGACAGATTAGACCCTATTAATGCCAGAATAATAACTAAGTTTGTGAATATGAAATGTATGTCCCTGTTTCTAGTTTCTAGAACATCTGACGGATCTGAAATTCGATCTGTAACTTGTGAGATATCACACTTTTAATACTGTTATGTCGAAATTTTCCAGATTTCTGATTACAAGATTTTTGGCATGAATTATTGATTAAAATAGATGCTAACAGTAAAATTTAGACTTGGTATTAATCTGGACATGACTAGAAATGATTAGGAGTCACCCTAAATTTTTGTAGAATTATTTGGTAAGTTTTCCTGACTTAATATATTATACAAACATGATGCTAGATTACTGCCTACATGCCTGTTCAGTAAAGAACCTTAGTTTGGAACTGATTCTAATTGTCATTAATTAATACATATTGAATGAGAATCATAGCCCTGTGTATCTAGAATCCAGAACATCTGACGATTTTGCAATTCGATTTACAACTTGCAAGATATTCAGATTTTTGTACAGTGACGTCTGAATTCCAGAATGCAGCCTAAAACTTACATCATCTTGCTTAATTAGCTGAAACAGTAGATTAATTTAAGTATTAAAATCTGATTAATTTTACTGATATTTAACACTATTAAGATTTAAGAGTCTAGATATAATTTTTACGAAATTTTTAAATGATTTTGCAAGTTACTTTTATTTATAAGTATCCAACTTTTACCTGCTGCCTAAACATGTAATCTGTAAAGAACAAGAATTTGACCCTAGTTTCTGTGATTTTTATATATCATGTGTATATGCGCTGGAACCGGTAGAGAGTCTAGTTTCTAGAACTTCTGATGGATCTAGATTTTCTTCTCTGCAGCAGCGGAAATTCCAGTTTTGGTGTAGCAACGTCTTGCTGTTCAGAATTGGTATTTTGCTATGTTTAAATATTTGCATGTTGTTTCATGTATTTTGCGATCAAGAATATGTTCCTCCTTGCTTCATATAAGCTCTTGATACATCCTTGTCCTGTCTCGATTTTGTTCTTGTTATTTCCTGATCATGTTTATTTTGTAATAAAAAGTAATAAGCCGGGGTATAAGAATAAGACCTAGTAAGGGACAATATAGGAGAGTGTACTCGGAAGGGGGCTTGTGTTTTCCGTAATAGTGGCACCTCATTTGATTACATGATATGATTTGGTTATACGATATAATATGGTTATATATGATTTGGTTAAATGATATGATTTGGTTACATGATATGGTTCACCACTACAAGACCCGAGTAGATGAACCTACAGAGTTTGCCACTAGAATCTAAATGTAACATGTTTGTATGCATCCGACCTGTGGTATGGGACGCAGGAACGCGTGCATTAACTAGAATTGGTTAAATAAATAGACTTAAGTTGACACTGAGCACTTGCATATTCCTGTTACATGTTACATATCCCGTTATAAGTATATGATTCCTGTTTACTAGTTCATGATTCCTGGTTACATGTTATCTACTCATACTAGTTTTCATGATTCCTGTTTATAAGTTGAAATTGCATGACCTCCTTTACATGTTGTATCTTCCTGTTATATGATTCATTTCTTTATACTTGGCTCTCCTATTATAGTCCTATCCTTGTCCCATGCTTGTACTACTTGCGGTCCGTAGCTTGCACTAACGGGCAGATTATTTTCCTGTTTCTCTGTTTCTTTCAAATGATAAATATACAGGACTCGGAGATGAGTTACCTGCAGGAGTAAGCGGTCAAGTGTCCAAGCTTTGACTGGGAACTTTTATGATTTAGTTTATTTCTATATCGAATTTATTAATTTCCCTTGTTGCTACTTGATACTTTGTATTGGGCTTGTTTGACCTGAAGTTTTATTGTTTTGTTTTCCAGATCTTGTTTTATTTGAGGATTATGTAATTTGATTTCTAATAATTCTTTTGATTATGAGATTTGTTTCATGCATGCGTGGTTGTACCTTTCTGTTTACTGTTGAGTTGATCCTTACAGCTTATGAATTTTGAAAATTATTTGCTGGGCTTTGTCACATACTCGTATTCCGTATTCCTTTGAGAAGTGGGGCGTGACATTCTCAAATGGGGCCTTTTACAAGTTGACAAAAGAAAAATGACAATTATTTAAATGCAAATAAACTTGGAGGCTTAAAAGACATACTATTTAAATGAAAATAAATTTATATATGCTTCCCAAAAAAATATAATTGATAACGTACGCATTTTACATGAAATGCTTCGTGGCAAAAAGAAACTCAAAAAACTCTAAGCAAGAAGCGGCAGTGATTTTATTCTGAATTGTATGTTGTCTGAGAGAATGGAAATTATGAATGAGAGAATTAAAGAGGAACAGAACAAAAAAAAAGTTCAAAATATACAAGTAAACGCACGTTGAATTTGTTTACATTAAGAGGAAACATTGAGCTGACATGATTGAAGTATATGTATAATGCTATTTTGAATGCTTTCATGGATAAATTTTGGTTTTATCAAACGCCTCTTATATTTTTATTTTTTTGAAGACAACCCTAGTATTCCTTTCGTCGACAGATACAAAATTTAGAAGAAAGGGAAAAGAAGCAAACAAAGCAAACATGTACATGCACTTGAAGATTACATTATCGCAAAGAGATAAATATGATATATCAGATAAAACGGTCAGAATGAAGTGATGATGAATATATGCATATGAGAATACTAGTTGGAAGCTTAAAATGTAGAATAATCATATGCACTTGAAGATTTGATTAGAAATTTATCATAAATAAGTAAATATGATATACCATAGAACATTGAAAAATATCATATAATGACATGCATGGGCTAAGTGAAAAATAATATTAAATTTATAAAATGGTAAAATGACATGTATGACTATGTGAAAAATAATTAGTTTAAAAAATAAAAAAACGATTGAAAAATTAATTAGACCATGAGATTTTGAACCTACAACCTTCATATTATTAACACAACACTATATCCAGATGAGTTAATAGGCAAATTATTGTTTCAAATTTTAGATAATTTAATATAATCATATCTGAGAAAAATTATAATTTTTTTAAACATTGTAAATACTTAGAAATATGGGGCCCTATAAAATTTGGGGATCCGAAGAAGTTGCCTGCGCTGCTTGGGCCTAAATCCGCCCATGCTTATATATTTACTTACACACGCAGCAATTCCTATAATTTAGGGGTAAGGGATAACTTTGGCTGTCCCCCAGCAAAGCACCGCTAGTTACTACTACTTTAACCTATTGCAAATTCTAATTTTATTTTCTAATTGATACTACACTTCATTTTCATTTTTTATTTTATTTTTTTATTTTGTAGGAAGCAAGATGAGAGAGAATTTTGGGCATTAATGTCACGTTGCGGGTATAGCACTTGTGTAACATGTAGAAAGAAACCACACACCTAAAGATGTCTAGCATCCTCAAACGAAGTGGCAATCCTGATCAAAGTAGTGTTTTTAGATCACGAATTTTAGTCATCATTTTTGCATGTGTATAACATCTATACCCATATAGATAGTGATCGCTATGGGGCCTCTATGCTAAGCTCATAGAAGAACTAGTCCTCTCTCTCGCTTGCTCAAATTTTATTTTCTTCCTCTCTTCTTTTTGCTCAGCACTCTTTGGCGAAAATTGTCTGATACTTCTCCTATTGCCCTCTGGACTTTACTTTGTTCAGTTTCTACTGCTCTATATTCGCCATTACTCCTTTGAGGTGAAACAGAAACCAATATTACTTGCATTCAGGAACTGTAATACTACCCTCTCGGTTCGGTCAGGATCTACTGTTGTATTTTCGCTTTTTAATACGAATTAGATACCGACACTTCTTCACAATCAGAGCCTGCTTCGACTATTTTATTTCACCCTAGATCACCCTGTGACGAAATCAGTAATGTTAAATATTCTTTGTTTTCTGCTTTAAAACTTGTGCTGTTTGAGAACATCAGGTAATCTTGTTGCTGCTATTCTCTTCTCAAATCTACTGCTCCTATTGCATTCTAGATTTTACTTTGTTTGGTTTCTGCTTCTATAAATTTGCACCAAGTCCCTTGAGGGGAATATGAATCAACATCACTTGGTGTTCAGAAATTGTTTGCTATTTTGGGGATCTGCTGCTATAAATTTGCCTTTTAAGATGAATCAGAAACTGAAGCATCTTCACAATCAGAGTCTGCTTTTAGAAGCCGCCATAACAAAAACTTTAATGTTTCACTTCGCCCCAGATATCTGTGGCAAAAACTGGTAACGAGAATTTTCTTTGCATGTTGCCTTAAAATTCATTTAAGTTGAGAAACTTATACCACCCTGTTGCTGCTATCTTCTTCTCAAGTTTGCCACATTCTGTATCGCTAGCTAAATATTACTTTTCCCGGAATCTACTACTGAATATTTGCCTTAATAACCTTTTGAGGCGAATCAGAAACCATTACTTCGCGCTCAGGTATATCGATGCTCCCCACTTTCCCCAAAGAGAAGTGGAACTGTTTTCTATGCGCACAACACCTTTACTTTCCAGTGACTTCAAGAAAAAAAAATTCTTTCTCTTTCTTTTGAGCGGAATTTTCAAAAATTACCTAAAAATTCATCAAATAATAAAGGAAAAAGTTTTTACAATATGAAGAATTCCACCTGCACTTGCAGCTAAAAATATATTTCTCAGGCTGCAGTCGAGGGAGAAACATTCTCTTTATGTTGCAGTATGTTAGAATTATGGATAGGAAAATATTCTTTATTATTGATTGAATAAACTGAATACAATTGGCTACTATATATAGGAGAGAATGGAAGACTAAACTGTTACATAACCAATACGGGACTAAACCAATATTTAATCTAATGTAATATCTAACACCCCCTCTGAAACTCAAGTTGGTTCAAACAACAAAAGTTTGGAATACTGACGATGGACATGTGGAAAAAATGGCAAACTGTGATGCAGAAACAGCGCTTGATGGTGCATGTGACGGAAACTGAGAAGTAAAGTGTTGCAGAATGAAATAGTGGTGGCGCACTGTTGAGATCTTACCCCGAACAGTGGCGGGATCTCCATATCCCGATCTGTAATGGGATCTCACCCCTGACTTGAGACATAGTCGATGATAGGATCTCACCCCTGACATGAAAATTGTCGATGTTGGGATCTCATCCCTGAACTGATAACTGGATGCTGATAACACTCCCTCTCAAACTCACGATCGATCAACCGGAGTGAGTTAACGATCTGGATATAGAAGCACAAGAAACGATCGATCAACCAAGTGAGTTGATGATTAGGATCGATCAACCGGAGTGAGTTGACGATCTGAATGTAGAAGTACAAGAACCTGCAATTTATTTTATTTTTTTATATTTTTGTGGAAAATAGCAACAACACACGAACCAACACAAGACCGCACGTGCACAATACGTGTAAAAGAGTACCCAAACAAAACAAAGAGACAGCATCAACAGAGCAAGAGAGAGAGAGAGCAGCACTGGCAGCAATGACCTGCAGCGTCGGTGTGTGGGGGGGGGTCTGGCTCGACGGCTGGGCTGACGGCAAGCGGGGGCGACGTCGACGGGATCGCGGCGGCGCTCAGGGGAAGAGGGCGACTGGGTTTGGGTGCTATCGTCGAAACGAGGACAGGAGGGGGGAGGATCGGGATTTGGCTTCTGGCGCTCTGTCGAGCAAAACGGAAGAGGAGAAGGAGGATAGGGGGGTTGGCTGGCGGTGCTTGGAGGTGCGGCGCCGAGATAAAGTAGCGACAGGGAGGAGGCCACCATTCATTTGGGTGTGAAGAAGAAGGTAGGGGAAGGGGATTGGTGGTGGAGAGAGACACCGGAGGTGCTGAACGGGGGTCTGTTTCACCGGAGTTGGATTTGCAGGAGGTTAAAGAAGAGAATGGACTGGAATTGACTTCGACATCGACCACATCCTCTTCACCATGTGCGGTGACTGGTGGGGAAACGACGGTGGTCAAGGCAGCGGGGAAGGTTGCAGCAGTCGACTGCGGAGATGGCGGTTAGGATTTTTGGATCTTGTTGTTTGATGATAGCTAGGGTTTTGGGATTTGAGATTTTGGGGGAGATTAGGGTTTTGATCAAGATCGGGAGAGGAATGTCGGGAGGTGGAGTGATTCTGATGAAGACGAGAACCACCCCACCTCGACGACGAGGATCAAATTAGTATAGGCCTTATAGGACGATAGACTCTGATACCATGTTAGAATTAGAGATAGAAAAAAATTCTTTATTATTGATTGAATAAACTGAATACAATTAGCTCCTATATATAGGAGAGAATGGAAGACTAAACTATTACATAACCAATACAGGACTAAACCAATATTTAATCTAATATAATATCTAACAAAAAGGAGCATTTAAAAACTCTTGAAATACTTTTTTTTGACACCTTAAGCAAAAAGATCACTTGCACCCGAGTTCAGTGTTGTGGCGAAAAATACACTTGAAATTTCTCCTGAACTGTTGATTGGCTTGGTTGTGCACGCTCCCATTTTTTTTCCAGTTTTTCAGATTTCTTGATTTACCTTCCTGAGGTTTTCGTTGCTTGATTTGTACGACAAGTCGCTAGATTAGGAACATAGTTATTTTCAAGTTCTTCTCTAGAGTCCTTGTGGAGACCCACAGTTAGAATTTCTCAAGGGCGCCCACTTGCTACGTCCTCACTTGGTGTCCTCGGTTGGAGTCCTCGGTGAGACCCAAACATAGGATTTCCTGAGACCACCTCCTAACGATTGGACTGTCTCACCACTTGTTAATGTTATATCTTTGGTCTTGAAGTAGTAAGGCACACGACTACAGTGAGCCCGAAGAAGTGCAACATAACCTAGTAGGACAGCTAAACCCGACACTTGTCACGCATTCGTTTCAATCTTTTTCCAATGCCTTGCCATAATTTGCAAACACTAGCATTAGCACATAATATTGGAGATGAATCTTCTAGTAGGGCCCTTATTCCAGGAGTTACTAAAATTCGAAGAGCACATACAACTTCTGCGCTACATCAATAACAAACACTCCCAAAATAGGCCACGGAAGTTTGGAAGCTTTCAGATGCGTTCCTGAATCGTGCAGCCCTTATGTTGTGATTTTTACCAATATCATAATCCCCTCGCTCCTGAAAGCCGGATTTCACAGACTGTGTGTAATTTGCCATATTTTTCAGATAATCTTGAGAGCTTGCCTGACTTTCGGGGGCGATAAGAGGTGCAAGGAGCCTTGTACGTAGCTTCCAGGGACATTAACTATTTTTCTGAACTTTTCTGCACTTTTCTAGATTTTTAGAATTTTAATTAATATTTTCCAATATTAACTATTTTTCTAAATTTTAAATAAATTTTCCACGTTTACAATTAGTTTTGGGTTTTTATAATAGAATTTTATAAATTGATAAAATATTTTTGGAATAATTTAAATAATTTTTTAAAGTAGAATTATTTTTATGATTTTTAATTTAATTTTCTAAAATTTTACTTATTTTTCAAAAATTTTAACTAATTTTTTTTTCATATATATGTATTAATTGGAATTTTAAATTAAAACAGACATGGGCGTGAATCTTAGAGCAATCGGACGACTGGTTTTTTGCACTGTAGAGGTCATTGTGCTTTCTACCGAGGCGGGGAGCAAGAATTTCGGAGCAGATCTGTCACGCCCTGCTTCTTAAACAGGAATACGGAATACGAATACGCTATACAAGTCCAGCGAATGGTTTTCACCATTCATAAGCTGTAAGGATCTTTACAACATATACAAGCATAAATAGAAGATATACAAGAGAAATAATCAACCACGCATGAATAAATGAATTAACATAACCAACATGATTACTTGAAAGCAAGAATACTTAATATCAAATAATCAAGTCTGGAAACAAGATACAAATCTGGGACAAGATGCCCAATATAAATCCATGTAGTAATTACATTTATTCAAAAATAATAGGAAATAAATTGCAGCAAGAAACCTAGCCAACTAGAATGTTTGGTCACCTACTCCCTCGGGTAGCTGGTCACCAAAGTCTGCAACTTTTACAAATTGCAGGAAGAGGAAGGGAAACAAAACGTCCGGCAATGCAAGTTACGGGCCGCTTATATTGCAGGCAATAAGTACAGAAAACAGATAAACAAGAATAGAGTAACAACATAAGCAAGTACTGAATAAGCATGGAATGAGTGACAGCAGAACAGAATGACTAACATAAATCAGGGACAGAATCAAATAATATGTTGAGATGACAGGGTGCATGTGACATGTGACAGGTAGCAGGTATCATGCAAGCAAGTAAACATGTAACAGGTGTTAGGTAGCATGTACAGATAAACATGTAACAGGAATATGCAGGCGATCATGTTATTTCAAATCTTGTATTTATTTCTATCTAGGTAGCACTTCATGCATCCCAAAATTTTACCACATGGTTGCTACTTACATACAATTTACGTTTAGATCTAGTGGTGGGTTTCTATAGGGCCGTGTACTCAGGCATCATGCACAGGTAACAGGTAACAGGTTCACGAATCAAGTAGCAACCTAACAGGTTCACGAATCAGCAGGTTCGTGAATCAACAGGTTCATGAATCAGTAGGTTCATGGATCAACAGGTCCATGAACAAATGCATAAAGTACAACAGGTTTGTGAATCAACATAAAATAAAACCAGTTCATGAATCAACATAAAATGGGAATGAGGCCCTCGTCTGAGTACACATACCTATATCATCCACTACTAAGATTTTTTCCTTAACCTCGGCTTGATTATTTGTTATTATTATCAAACAGGCATATACGTGCATGAAACATGGCAATAATAACATGAAAAGGACAAGAGAGGTTTAGGTCAGAACATAAACATGCACAGGTGATAGACAACTCATAAAAAGTTAGGACAATGAAACTTTCAGTTCTGGACAGCAAGACACTACTGCACCAATTCTGAGATTCCCGTTGTCACAGACATGTAAATATAGATCCATCACAAAATCTAGAAAATAGACTCTCGGCCGAATCCAGCACATATATATAAGTCATATAATAATTGCAGAAACAGGGCTTAAAACAAAATTATATATAGAAATCGTGTTCAGCCAGAAATCATAAGGTTGTATTCATAAGCATGAAAATGACATAAAATCTCACTAATTAAATCCAAGAAAATTCTGGGGTATTCCCTAGTATGTCTAGTATCAACAAATAAAATTTCATAATATTCCAACTTAGATAGTATAGTTAAACAAATTCGGGAAACAACATGATACAGCAAGTTTGCAAATCTGAAACCTGAAACACAGCAGTACTAAAACAGCGATAGATTACAAAGTATAACTCGAAATCCAAATCCGTCAAAAGGTTGTAAAATAGATATAACAGGATACATTTTATATTTACAAAGTTTTAATCAATAGCGACTGAAATTAGGTTGAAATTATGGTTCTTTACTGAACAGTATGAAATTCTAGAAATACAGTAGTTTGTTTATAAGCATAGAATAGTTTACAAAAGTCATTAATTAAATCCACAAAAATTTGGTGTTAATCCCAGTCAAGTCTAGTCATGCTCAGCAAAATATTAGATCCAAATCTTATCTTTAACATTAGTATTAAAATGAATAACTATACAGAAATCATACAAAACGATATCTGAAATTTTTAACACATCTGTAGCAAAACAGCAATAACTCATACCTCACAAATCAAAACTGAGATCTGTCAAAAATTCTGAAAAATAGACAATGGGTTCTACGATTTATATTCATAAATTAGTTTGATTTACTGAACTTAATATGGTCTAAAATACTGAAACAAAACAGGGCAGCAGCAAAAACAGAAATCTTTCTCATGCATTAAATCAAATAGTTCATATGCAACAAATCCAAATTATAACAAAATACGAAACATGGTATAATAGATGTCCAAAAATAGCATGATATGAGTGTTTAACAAGTCTACCACAAGATACTACAACTAACACATCAAGCATGCAACAAGTATACAGCATATCATGGATCACAAAACAACATACATACATGCATCAGGAATTTAATCAGGTCTAAATTAATTTTATGCCGTGTGTGTAACAAATGATGACTACGGATGGGTCAACAATTAAAGTCAAGATCTAACAAAAGTTTTTCATGAGGACAACCCTAAAAACAATGCGAGACTACTGGCAAAATTTGGTACTTGTATATACAACAAAATAATACAAGTTACTTGCCTTAGATAGTTGACGAATCTGACGGAAAGATCTCGAACAAGATGATCATGAACACAACGAGCACGAAGCCAATACTCGAGATCCAACACGTGCACACAAAGAGAGAGGGACAGTCGGGATGATGTGCACCGAGATGGAAGACGACTGTGGCACGGCGGCCGCACGACTGTGGGACGGCGACGAGATGGGGGGTCGGCACTGGCTGTTGGGGCTGCTGTCACTTCTATCTAGCTTCGGGAGGAGAGGGGAGGATAAGAGGTTGGCTGCTGTGGTGGCCTGGCATCGTGGAGGCAGAGCGGCACGAGTGGGGAGGTGCGAGGGTGGCGACAGCCGGAGGGTACCGACGATGGGGTCTACTAGTGGTCAGGGGGGGTAGATCGGGAGAGAGATGAGAGAGAGGGAGAGAGAGAAAGAGAGAGAGAGAGAGATGGTGATTAGGGATAGGGTTTAGGAGATAGCAATTGTTGATAGAAATAACAAATTTTGTTGGGGATTTAATAAAGAGATTTGGCAAGTAGGATTTTGAGGAATCAAGAGAAGATAGGGAAAGATATGATCTTCTTGTTAGGAACATGAAGAAATATTTGGGGAAGACTGGATCAAAGAAGAGGGTATTGGGTAGCGGGTTAGGATCCAGTAAGACGGGTAGAAGGATTAAATTAGGGTAAACTGGGTAAAAAACCAGATCCAATAAGCAGAAATTGAATAAATAAGCTATTAGGCCATGAAATGCAATAGATTAGAGACAATAAATCATCCAGAGACAAAATAATTGGCAGACAAATGAACCACAAAAGATCAAATCACAGATGATAAACAATAGATGAATTTATATATGGAAGAAGAAAAAATACACGGATCAAGAAAATGAAAGAGTACAAACAGATAGAATACACTGGAAGAAAAGAAATACAGTACAAAAATATAGAAAATGGGATACATGAGTTATAAGATCGAATAGGGAGATGGAAGGGCACCATTTTTTAGGTGATCGGATGATGGCGGGACTCTGAAGCAAACACACTCCTTGGACGACGTGATCGGCACCGAGGAGGGTGGGGCCAATCAGTGCCCCAGCATCTGGGACCTGCCACATCAGTGCCACATCATCTAGGCCATGCCAGGTCAGTGCGAAGTCAGTGGGTCTAGGTCTGGGTCACCATGTCAACTGGGAATCTGTCACTTCAGAGTGGCACGTCTACAAGATGTCGGTAGGTTTGTGCCGCCACATCAGCATGAGGTATTCACGTTATTGTCACGTGCGTTGAACGGTGGAGGGCTGTGATTGCGCCACATTACCCCCTTCAAGTGACCAAGATCTGGCAAAGTGGTTATGCATTTTCTTTAAGCATTTCACATGTAAAAATGCTTAACATGTATTTTTAGGCGGTTTAGTGTATTTTTATGTATTCGATTTCGCGTATTTTTCCAGGACTTTTTCTCTCTCTCTCTCTCTCTTTTTTTTTGTGGGTTTTTTGGCTTTGTTGCTGCTTCTTCTTCTTTTTCTTCTTCTTCTAGTGTGCCGAGGAGGTGGGCACGAGAGTCAGAACAAACGGATGGCTCCGATTGGTAGGTGTGAATCACGAGGCAGATGGACGGTGCTAGGGGTGGCATTAGCGCTGATTCAGCGTGGGGTCGGCCCAGTCCGCCACCAAACCGGTCCAAACTAGACCCGAACCACCTTGGGGGTGTAAGCAATGTTTTCCCAAATACATATTTTCTGAATATTTCCTGTATTTTAACTAATTAGAAATTTACTTTGTTTTGAAATTTGTTTTGGATATTCTATTAAAGCGTTTTCTAATCGAAAACTATATTTCATTCGAATAATGGCATAATTTAATTTCTGTTCCTAATTGATCGGTTATTTGTATTTTTACTCAATTTAAATTTAAATGTATTATTGCTTTTGGGTTATTTTGATAAATGTATATTTTGTTATATAATCTCGTTATTATTATTATTATCATCATTATTATCTTATCCTTGTGATTTTACAATTGTTATTATTGTTATTATTAATATTATATTTTTTTGTAAAGCCCGAATATACTTATTGAATTGTATTTTATTATTCGATTTGAGGTATGTTTATACGTATATTTTTAAAACTCATTTTAAGATTTTATTGGATTTTAAATCCTAAAACTCTATTTTACCTAATGGATTCTACCCAAACCCTATATACTTAACCATACCTAATAACTATCCCCTGAACCCAATACACCTTACCCGTTTACAAACCTACCCGTTAAGCCAATTTTTAACCTAATACCTATTCATATATAAACTTGCTTATTTATCCTATTATTCCTAAACCCTAGATAGCCGCAACCCTACCTCTTGTTAACCCTGCGCGCCGTTTTATCACCCATCCTCCTCCATCTCGACCCCCTGCTCCCCAGTCCTTATCTCGATCGCCCTCTCGCCAGCAACATCCCGTGCCTCCCTGTGCTCCCCATCCCTATTGCGGCAACACCTCGAAATCAAAACTAGACCACAACTAGCTATGGCGGCGTCCACCAGTCGCGACCCCCACTGCGCTGTTTCCCACTTGAAGTTGTAGTAATGACAGCAATCACTACCTCCATGTGCACTGTGCCACTTTTGACCGCCGCTCTCCCTGTCGTGGTGCACACCCCGTCGTCTTGCCTCCCTCTAGTGTGCCCCATTGCCCTGTAGCCAGCGACAAGCGCTACCCCTGTGGGCTGCCCTGTCTTTTGCCTGCAGCACGACAACCACCCATCCCCAGTCGCACCGTCCCCCTGCCGTCCAACACCGTCGCAGTCACTATCTCTCTCTTTCGCTGAGAAGAATGGGGAGAAGGAAGTAGAAGAAGGGTTATATTAAATTCTGGCCGTTGATTTGATCATTAAGATCATCACCATCTGATCGTATCTCAGCCCTCCATCTGATCTGATCTTGATCTCTCATTCTGGACCCTCTGATCTGATCAAGATCGGAGCGTTCATCACCAGATCTGATCATCACCATCGCCAAGCAGATCTCAGCCACCCGATCCGATCGTGATCATCTTCATGAGATCTAATCTCAACCGTTGATCGTCTTAATCTTGATCATCTCATCAAGATCCGTGCCAATTGTGCTCGTTGCCCGGGATCCATTCCCGTTATTCTTATTCTTTCGTCGGATTCATCGTCGTCCTTAAGGCAAGTATTTTCTTGTACATTTCGTTTTTTAGTACAAGCTTTTCCTTGAAAATATTGCAAGTAGATTGTGAATGTGACTCCTCTTATTTGTCGTTGATGATCTCATGTTTTGCCTTATTTATCACATGATCTAAGAGTCACAACACTTCGTCAATACATTTGTTGACAACTAGTATAATTATTATATACATTTCATGCAAAAAGTGTCTTATTTGGTTTCTATCCTGTCTTGGCTTGCTGTTTCGACCCCGATAAAACCAGAATCAGATCTTGAGTCTTGAATATAAAATGTAGCCCCAAGTGTCTAGTTGCCAATAACATCCAGAATTTTTGAATTCCGAGTTACAGTTTAGGAGATATCATAGTTTTACTGCTGCTGTGTCTGTAATCACAGATTCATAAAAACTGCTGCACCACTTTGGTTTACAATTATTTTAAATATGCTACCAGTAAGTAAATGACTTGAAATTTTGCATGCCGATACTGGACACCCTAGAGAACATTCCCAATTTTTTTTCGAATTAATTAATGATGTTTCAACCCTGTTTCATATGTATGCACTCAGTTCTGCAAATTCTTGCTGAACACAAATGCTGTATAGTTTGTTGTTTTGATATCAATTTCTACAACTTGTATGTGACTTAATTATATGCGTTGGAACTGGGTAGGAGTCTAGTTTCTAGGCCTTCTGACAGATCCATATTTGTTATCTTGTAGCAACGGGAATCGCAGTTTTGGTGCAACATTGTCCTGCTGTCCAGAACTGCAACTCTCGTAGTTCCTGATAATTTTAGTTTGTGTTGACTCTCGAATATGCTTTATAATTATCTTAAACTTGTTCCATATTCTTGATTATGTTTACTTGACCTGTTTTCCACACTTTCATGCTTGGTTAATAATAATCATAAATAACAAGCCGGGGTTTAAGGGAAAGACCACAGTAGTGGACAATATAGGTAAGTGTACTCGAAAGGGGGCCCGTGTTTCCCAGTACTTGGTTCATGAAGTTGTTGTCTCTTGATGTATTACCATTACTTGGCTCATGAACTTGTTGGATTTATGAACCCACTATGTGGTTCTTGAACTTGTTAGTGGATTCACGAACTTGTTTCGTGAACTTGTTACTTTATTTTTGGATTCATGAACCATACTTGCTTGATACTTGATGCCTGAGTACACTGCCCTATAAAATCCACCACTAGGCCTAAACGTAACTGATTGTATGTAGCAACCATTTTGTAAAAGTATGGATGCATGAAGTGCTACTTAGATAAAATTAAACATTAGACTTAAGATTAACTAGCCACTTGTACACAGTTGATACCCTACTTGAGACTTGTTACTTGAGGCTTGTTACTTGAGACTTGAGACTTGTTACTTGAGACTTGTACGGGATACTTGTTACTTGATGCTTGATACCATTAAATGTTCATTAGCTACTTATTCTACTACTAGTACTTGTTACCCAATCTTGTCACTTGAGTTGTCTTTCTTACTAGCTAGTTTCTTGAATCCCACTACTTGTTGCATCCCTATTATTTTATGTTATACATCCTTGATTTCAAATCCTTTTCCATATTTCTTGCACTTGTTTTCATACTCTTGCTTGTACTACTTGCGGCCCTAACTTGCACTAAGGGCATTTGTCTTGTTTTCTCTATTTTTTTCCTTTTTATATTTATATATACAGACTTTGGAAACGAATTGCCTGCTGGAATTGGTAAAAAGACGTTCCAGGCTTCGCTTGGAGAAAAGACTTGCTCTAAATATTTTTTTTTTTTGAGTTATTTATTTCTTTAGCTACTTGAATCTTGTAACGTGCTTATAGTCCCGAGTTTTATCTTTTGATCCAAATTTGAAAACTATTTGGGATATTATTTTTTTATTTCAATTGTTTCTGTTGATTAATAAATTATTCATGCATGCGTGGTTGTGTATATCTTGTTATGTTCTTGTTATGATGCTGAGTCGATCCTACAGCTTATAAATGATGAAAATCATTCGCTGGGCTTCGTCACGTGCTCGTATTCTGTATTTTTGGAAAGCGGGGTGTGACAAGGTTTTTAGTGGTATCAGAGCTCAGGTTTGGCTAATGTGTTAGTTTGACTAATACATTAGACAGGCTTGACTTAGTCAGGATTAACTCAACATTAAACAGGCCATACAATCACATGAACAATTTGATAATCAACTCGATCTGGACACTTGTCTTATCCTATTTATTTTTATCCTTTCATATTCAATTCTTTGATTCCTTGTTTCTTTCCACCTCTTACAGTCATCCTGATTTGTTGATTCCCTATTGGGTATAAATTTATTCTTTCCGTACCCATGTTCTTTTGATTCCGATGCAAGCAATCTCTTATTTCTGCTTGCCTCGTTGATCCCTTCTGATTTCAGCTCGTGTGTCATTCATTACTTTTCGTGCCTTGCATTCATCTTCACTTGTTGATTCATATTGTGTATCATACTAGTTGTTTCTTACCTATCTTGTTCTTCTTAAATTCCGGTGCTATCCATTCTTTTCTTTCCGCTTGGTTCGTCGACCGGCATCAGTGGATCTTCAACGACATGTTAGAGGCTTGTTTAATTCCTACGTTATTGTATATTTTTATGAAATATTTATTGTGTAAATTTGCTACACTGCATATTTATTTTCTCATTCACATTTGCATTGTGCTTATGCATATATTTCATTCCGTTTTCTCCCTACTTTTATAAATTATTTTCACTGCTATTATTTTGTACTATTGTGTTTGATATTTATAATCTATACATCTATTTTGATATTCCATTGTGTGACTTTTAACTCCATTTTTTACTTTTCTACTATTTTCATATCACGAATTTCAAAACATATCATACTTAAATTAAATGTTCCATATCCCTGTGCATATGGAAGGTTACATCTTCCATTTCACCATTTCGGTGCAACCTAATGTCGAGATGGCAAATATGCAACTCGATGTCAGTGGAGGCAAATTGCAACTGGATGTCGGGGAGGCAAAATGTGCAACTGAATATCCAGACGGCAACCTGCAACCTGATGTCGTGTAGGCAAACATGCAGCTTAATGTTAAGGAATCAATATTTTCTACCTATTTGGTAATTGATATTTCAAGACTTTTTACTTATATAATAAAACTAATGGTAAAGAAATATTTTCCTTATGACATTTTGTTTATACAATTACACTTTATGTTTCCATACAATTTGAACTAGTATAGTTGATTTTACTCTATTTTGTGTTTACAATTTTTTTTAAAGATTGGGTACATCAACTATGGTCTAAGTTTTCGTTCTTTTGTGAATTACTATTTATTGCCACCGTTTTTCAATTCTTTAACATTTTATAATTTCTCACTTATTTTTGTTTCCACGTCCTAGTTAATGATTTGATGCTTACTTTTGTAATATTTAATGAACTCATTTTAAGTCTTCTTGCATATATATATTTTGGTCTATTTTGCTCGTTACCCTTTAATGTGTTTTTTCGAGTATTGATTATAATGTCAACATTCACTAATTATTATATCTTTTACATTCAATGTTATTAATATTTTCTTTACTTAGCTAAATTTGTTAGTATTTCTATGTATCTTAACTGGTTATTTTTCCAAAACTATTTTTTTTATATCACCTTTAATGTTTGTGTTCCTTTGTTGGTTGTATGGTTATCAACCTTTTTATATTTGGGTTTTATCTCTTCACTTTTGACTTCTTATTCTATATGAATAGTCTTCCTATTTTCTTACGATTGGGAATTAATGGTGTATTTTGACTTCACTTTCCATTTATAATTGATCGACTATATATATTTCTTTTTGATTTATTTATAGAGTTGATAAGCCAAATTCTTATTTTGTTTTATAGTGTTATTATTATTGCTATTATTATTTTTAATATTATTTCTATTATTACTTTATTATTGTTATTACTATTCTATTATTATTGATATTATTATTTTTATTATTAATACTTGTTGTTATTATTATTTTTGTTAAAGCCCATTAGTTTTGATCTATAGCATATCTTTTAATTATTTAAATTGAAGCCATACTTTATATTCATTTTTGCATTATTTATTTATATCTATTTTGAGCCCATACTCTCCTTGACCCTAGTGTCTTAGTCTTGTATTCCTGCTCGGTTCGTCGTTTGGTGTCAAGTGGCCTACAACGACACGTATGTTGCTTGGGACATCACGGTCAGAGTGGCGCAGCGAAAGCGTGGTGGGCCCATAAACCACAGGTTCCAGGATTTTTTTGTTGCTTCTTCTTCCTTGTATTGGTTGCTATTCTCTGTTCTTTGCAATCATCCTCTTCTATTTACTTATTATTTAATTCAATTCTTCCCTATCCATTCTCTCTTTAATTCAAGTTCTACCTGCTCCCTTCTTCCTTGGTTATCTTGTATTGTTTCTTTCCTTCTGATATTGTTTATTTTCTTTCATGCATTCTACCTGACATCGTTGTTATCCACTTCCTTCTTTTCTGGTATAGCCACTGCCTTGTTCCTTCTCCTTTAGTTCTTTGTTTTGATTACCCCAAGTTTGTTTGCTTTTGCCCTATCCTATGTACCGCCTAAGCAAATTTCGAGGACGAAATTTTTGTTGTAAAGTGGGTAGGATTTGTAAGCCCTGTTTTCCCAAATACATATTTTTTGAATATTTTCTGTATTTTGACTAATTATAAATTCACTTTGTGTGGAAATTTGTTTCGGATATTTTATTAAAATGTTTTCTAATCGAAAACTATATTTTGTTCGAATAATGGCATAATTTAATTTCTGTTCCTAATTGATCGGTTATTTGTATTTTTACTCAATTTAAATTTAAATGTATTATTGCTTTTGGGTTATTTTGATAAATGTATATTTTGGTATATAATCTCGTTATTATTATTATTATCATTATTATTATCTTATCCTTGTGATTTTACTATTGTTATTATTGTTATTATTAATATTATATTTTTTTGTAAAGCCCGAATATACTTATTGAATTGTATTTTATTATTCGATTTGAGGTATGTTTATACGTATATTTTTAAAACTCATTTTAAGATTTTATTGGATTTTAAATCCTAAAACTCTATTTTCCCTAATGGATTCTACCCAAACCCTATATACTTAACCATACCTAATAACTATCCCCTGAACCCAATACACCTTACCCGTTTACAAACCTACCCGTTAAGCCAATTTTTAACCTAATACCTATTCATATATAAACTTGCTTATTTATCCTATTATTCCTAAACCCTAGATAGCCGCAACCCTACCTCTTGTTAACCCTGCGCGCCGTTTTATCACCCATCCTCCTCCATCTCGACCCTCCTGCTCCCCAGTCCTTATCTCGATCGCCCTCTCGCCAGCAACATTTCGTGCCTCCCTGTGCTCCCCATCCCTATCGCGGCAACACCTCGACAGCAAAACCAGACCGCAACTAGCTATGGCAGCATCCACCAGTCATGAACCCCATTGCACTGTCTCCCTCCTGAAGTTGCAGTAATGACAGCAGTCACTGCCTCCATGTGCATTGTGCCATTCCTGGCCGCCACTCTCCCTGTCGTGGTGCACACCCCGTCGTCCTACCTCCCTCTAGTGTGCCTCGTTGCCCTTTAGCCAGCGACCAGCGCTGCCCCCGTGCGCTGCCCTGTCTTTCGGCTGCAGCGCGACAGCCACCCATCCCCAGTCGCACCGCCCCCTGCCGTCCACCGCCGTCGCAGTCACTCTCTCTCTGTGTCACTGAGAAGAAGGGGGAGAAGGAAGGAGAAAAAGGGTTATATTGAATTCTGGCCGTTGATTTGATCATCAGGATCATCACCATCCGATCGCATCTCAGCCCTCCATCTGATCTGATCTTCATCTCTTGGTCTGGACCCTCTGATCTGATTAAGATCGGAGCCTTCATCACCGGATATGATCATCACCATCGCCAAGCGGATCTCAGCCATCCGATCCGATCGTGATCACTTCATCAGATCGAACCTCAACCGTTGATCATCTTGATCTTTATCATCTCATCAAGATCCGTGCCGATCGTGCTCCATGCCCAGGATCCATTCCGGTTATTCTCATTCTTTCGTCGGATTCATTGTCGTTTCTAAGGCAAGTATCTTCTTGTACATTTTGTTTTCTAGTACAAGCTTTTCCTTGGAAATACTGCAAGTAGATTATGACTGCGACTCCTCTTGTTTATCGTTGATGATCTTATGTTTTGCCTTATCTATCACATGATCTAAGAGTCACAACCCTTCGTTGATACACTTGTTCACAACTAGTATAATTTTGATACATTTCTTGCAAAAAGTGTCTTATTTGGTTTCTATCATGTTTGGCTTGCTGTTTCGACCCCGATAAAATCAGAATCTGAACTTGAGTCCTAAATATGAAATGTAACCCCAAATGTCTAGTTGCCAATAACATCCAGATTTTTTGAATTCCGAGTTATGGTTTAGGAGATATCATAGTTTTACTGCTGTTGTGTCCATATCGCAGATTCATAAAAACTACTGCACAACTTTGATTAACAATTATTTTAACTATGCTACTAGTAAGTAAATGACTTGAAATTTGGCATGCCAATACTGGACACCCTAGAGAACATTCTCTAATGTTTTTGAATTAGTTAATGATGTTTCAACCCTGTTTCATATGTATACACTTAGTTCTACAAATTCTGGCTGAACACAAATGCTGTATAGTTTGCTGTTTTGACATCAATTGCTACAACTTGTATGTGTCTTAATTATATGCATTGGAACCGGGCAGGAGTCTAGTTTCTAAACCTTCTAACGGATCCACATTTTCTATCTTGTAGCAACGGGAATCGCAATTTTGGTGCAGCAACGTCATGCTGTCCAGAACTGCAATTCTCGTAGTTCTTGATAATTTTAATTTGTGTTGACCCTCGAATATGCTTGATAATTATCTTAAACTTGTTCCATATTCTTGACCATGTTTACTTGACCTGTTTCGCACACTTTTATGCTTGGTTAATAATAATAATAAATAACAAGCCGGTGTTTAAGGGAAGGACCACAGTAATGGACAATATAGGTAAGTGTACTCGGAAGGGGGCCCGTGTTTCTCAGTACTTGGTTCTTGAACTTGTTGTCTCTTGATGTATTCATGAAGCCATTACTTGATTCATGAGCTTTTTGGATTCATGAACCCACTGTGCGGTTCTTGAACTTGTTAGTGGATTCACGAAATTGTTTCGTGAACTTGTTACTTTATTTTCAGATTCATGAACCATGCTTGCTTGATACTTGATGCCTGAGTACACCGCCCTATAAAATCCACCACTAGGCCTAAACGTAACTGATTATATGTAGCAACCATGTAGTAAAAGTATGGATACATGAAGTGCTACATAGATAGAATTAAACATTAAACTTAAGATTAACTAGTCACTTGTACACACTTGATACCCTACTTGAGACTTGTTACTTGAGAATTGAGACATGTTACTTAACACTTGTACGTGATACTTGTTACTTGATGCTTGATACCATTACATGTTCACTAGCCACTTGTTCTACTACTAGTACTTGTTACTCAATCTTGTCACTTGAGTTGTCTTTCTTACTAACTAGTTTCTTAAATTCCATTACTTGTTGCATCCCTGTTATTTTATGTTATACATCCTTAATTTCAAATCTTGTTCCATATTTCTTGCACTTGTTTTCATACTCTTGCTTGTACAACTTGCGGCCCTAACTTGCACTAAGGGCGTTTGTCTAGTTTTCTCTATTTTTTTCTCCTTTTTATATTTATATATACAGACTTTGGAAACGAATTGCTTGCTGGAATTGGTGAGCAGAAAAGACTTGCTCTAAATATTTTGTTTTTTTGAGTTATTTATTTCTTTAGCTACTTGAATCTTGTAACGGGCTTATAGTCCCGAGTTTTATCTTTTGATCCAGATTTGAAAATTATTTGGGATATTATTATTTTGTTTCAATTGTTTCTGTTGACTAATAAGTTATTCATGCATGCGTGGTTGTGTATATCTTGTTATGTTCCCGTTATGATGCTGAGTCGATCCTACAACTTATGAATGATGAAAATCATTCACTGGACTTCGTCACGCACTCGTATTTCGTATTTTTGGAAAGTGTGGCGTGACAGCGAGCCTGTGCTTGGTCGAGCTGCACCATTGGCATCAAAAACCTGAGTCAAACCGGCCCGGATTCGGCCTGGCCAGGGTTGAACCGGTACGGTTCGGTCTGGGCCAGACCAGCCGGGCCAACCGTTGCACCCCTTTTTTGAAACTTTTTTTTTAAAAATTAATTTATTTAATTACTAAACTACCCCCAATGGATATTTACTTGCTAGTTTTTGGGGGTATTATGGGAAAAATCCAAATATCTATATATACAACCATATTTCATTCATTTCTCTTCACAAATTCTATCATTTACACTCTATTCTCTTGCAGTTTGTGGAATCAAGTGATCAACATCAAGTGCTCTCAATCTCTCAACTCTCTCAACTCTCTTAAGACTCAAGTGCTCTCAATCTTGCAAGAACAAGCTCTCAACTCTATTTACTCTTATTATTCAATCTACACCCATTCAGTAACATTGTATTTGTTTAATTTTTATAATAGCATTGTTCTCATCTCTTGCTCTTTTTAGATTTTAGCAGTTAATAATTTACTAATTCATAATTTATTGTTTATGTTTTGTTAAACTCCCTCTTCTTGTTTTAAATTTTTTTTTTATGCTAACATACACTAGTTCATAATTTGTTCTTTGTGTTATTTTGAATTCTCTACTTGTTTTATAGAATTTTTATAATAACATACACTAGTTCATAATTTATTGTTTGTGTTTTTTTTGAACTCTCTCTTTTTAATTTTAGATTCTTTTTTTTAAAATAAACATACACTAGTTCTTAATTAGATGATATCAAACCGATTACGCGGTAGCGGCAGTATCCAAGAGTCCACCTCATTTCGTCACATTCTTTCATTCCACAAATACATAGTGAATAAATATTTAGAAATTTTGATAGTATTCCCAATTTTAATGATATTCCCCACACACACATAAATGATGTAATTGTAGAAGACATAGATTCTCAAGACAATGAACAAACCCGTTCTCAATCCCGTAAATCAAGAGGACTCCCTTTCAAAGTACACAAATTTTACAATTTTGTCCCTTCTCAAAACGATACAGGTGTAGGACTTAAGATTCGTAGTAAGTGTTAAAACGCCATACATGTTTAAATTAGGTGCGGAACGAGTACATTTAAGACACTTAAATAAGTATCGACCCAAATTATTACAAAACATGCTAACACAACAAAAGATAAACCCTAGGACCGGTCATAGCTACGATCACGATACTATTTGTAGGGAAATCTTCAGATTAGTAATTAAGGATGAATTATCTTTTTCATATGCCGAAAGTAGGAATCTAGAGTGTTTTAACCAAACCGCATTAAACCCCCATTATAAACAAATTTCTAGGAATGTGGTTAAGGGAGATTATAAATTAGTCTACGAAGAGGCTAAGAAGATGTTAGTTGCAACATTGATATCACTAAATTGTAGGGTTTATTTGACATCTGATGGTTGGGTAGGCATTAACGATATACCAATAATGTGTGTATCATGTCATTGGATAGATTCCGATTGGTTACTCCAAAAGAGGATTATTTCTTTCGGATTTGTTAGATACCCACATAAGGGTGAGATAATTGCGACACACATCATCGATGCATGTAATAAATTTTGTTTTTATGATAAAGTTTTTTATATTGGTTTTGATAATTCCCTTAATAATACTAAGGCAGTTTCTACTTTGAAAATTATGTTAAATTCTATGGAACCTGATATTTTTTATGTTAGATGTGCTTGTCATATTTTAAATTTTTGTACCGATAAAATTAGTGCAATGAGAGATTGTGTTAATTTTATTACTTTATGTGGTCCTACATATCAATCTTTTCATTATTGGTGTAAACTTAGGGAAATCACATTTAAACGTTTTCCTAAAAATATTAGACATCGTTGGAATTCGATATATGAACTCTTAAGTGTAGTTACTCATTATAGACAAGGTTTAAAAGAATTTTGTCTTACAATGAGTTTGGAAGATTGTAGAATAGATGATGAATTTTTATTTTTTTTGATAGTTTGTTAAAAATTTTAGAACCTTTTAATGACGCAACTTTGCAATTTTTGAAAATATATTCATCTACTTCTTGTGGTATTTTACTATGATGGCCACTATTAATGATATGATAAGCGGCTCTTTTATAGAAATAATAGTTTATGCTGCTTATCTAAAATTTATGAAATACTTTCATCCTCTTCTTATATTATATTGTGTGACTAGTTGTCACGCCGCTCTTCCCAAAAGAATACGGAATACGAGTACGTGACAAAGCACAGCGAATAATTTTTATCATTCATAAGCTATAAGGATCAACTCAATAGTAAACAGAAAGACACCACGATGCATGCATGAAACAAATCTCATAATCAAAAGAATTATTTGAAAACAAATACATAATCCTCAAATAAAACAAGATCTGGAAAAACAAAACAATAAAACTTCGGTACAACATGCCTAATACAGAGTATCAAGTATCAACAAAGAAGCTCATAAATTCGATACATAAATGAATTAAAGCATAAAATATTCCAGTCAAGCTTAGAAAACTTGATCAGTCACTCCTGCGGGTAGCTCATCTCCAAAACCTGTACATTTATCATTTGAAAGAAACAGAGAAATAAGAAAATAATTTGCTCGTTAGTGCAAGCTACGGGCCGCAAGTAGTACAAGCAAAAATGGGTACAGGAACAAGGTAAACAGAATGTATAATAGGAAACAAGAATCAAGAGTACAGGAAATAGCAAGAAAGGAATGTAATAGATAAATAGAGTCAAATAAACTAATAAGCGAGTAAACAGAAACAGATAACAGAATCCGATAACAGATAATATGTAAACTTGTAACAGATGTCAGATAAACAGATAACAAATAAACTTGTAACAGATATCAGATAAACATGTGAAACAGGTGACAGGAACGTGCAGGTGAAACATATTATTCTTGAGTCTTTTATTTAATCCTAACTAATGCACCATCTATGCATCCCATTCCACATGGTTGATACATACAAACAGGTTACGTTTAGACTTAGTGGTGGATTCTATAGTTCCGTGTACTCAGGCTAAACAGATAAACCAAATTGGATAAATAGACTCATGAATCATGTAATCATGTATTCATGCAAACAGATGAGACCTATTGGCCCCTTCCAAGTACACCTTCCTATAGGGAAGAATGCAGTCAGACAAAACAGATAAACCGAAATGGATAAACAGACTCATGAATCATGTAATCATGTATCCATGCAAACAGATGGGAAACACGGGCCCTCTTACGAGTACATTTTCCTATATTATCCACTACTAGATCTTTCCTTTAACCCCGACTTGATTACTTATTCTTTTTTACCAACACAGACATGAATGTGCACAAACAGGAATAGGTAAACATGATAGGGACAGAAAACAGGTTCAGATTGGGTATAAAGACATGTTTGAGTGTCATAAACAACCTTATAAATAGTGGTACAACAAGAACTTCAATTCTAGACAGCAGGACGTTGTTGCACCAAAACTAGAATTTTCGTTGCTACAGAAAAGAAAATCTGGATCCGTCAGAAGTTCTAGAAACTAGAATCTCTTCCAGTTTCAGCGTAAATACTACAATATATAAAAGTCATAGAAACTAGGTTCAAATTCTTATTCTTTACAGATTACATGTTCAGGCAGTAGGTAAGAGTTAAATACTTATAAACAAAAGTAACTTGCAAAATCATTTAAAAATTTCATAAAAGTTATATTTAAACTCCAAACAGTGTTAAATATCATTATAATTAATCTCAGATTTTAATACTTAAATTAATCTACTGTTTCAGCTAATTAAGCAGGGTGATATATATTTTAGACTGTAATCTAGAATTCAGACGTCACTGTACGAAAATCTGAATATCTTACAATTCATAAATAGAATTGGAAAATCGTTGGATGTTCTGGATTCCAGATACATAGAGCTACAATTCTCATTCAATAAATTTTAATCCATAACAAATGGAATCAGGTCAAAACTGAGGTTCTTTACTAAAGAGGCATGCATGCAGCAATTATATAATCATGTTTGTATAAATATATTAAGTCAGAAAAAATATCAAATAATTCCACATAAATTTATGGTGACTCCTAATCATTTCAAGTCATGTCCAGATTAGTATAAAGTTTAAATTTTACTGTTAAAATCTATTTTAATCAATAATTCATGCCAAACATCTTGTAATCATAAATCTGGAAATTGCGACATAACAGTATTAAAAATGTGATATCTCACAAGTTACAGATCAGATTTCAGATCCATCAAAAGTTCTGGAAACTAAAAACAAAGGCCTACATTTCATATTCACAAACTTCATTATTGTTCTGACATTAAGAGGGTCTAATTCATCATGCCAAATCAGGACAGCAGTAAATGAAATTTCTTTTTGCATGAATTATAACATAACTAGTAACTACGATGGATTCAAGTTGATGTATAATGCAAATTAGAATATAACAGGTATTCAAATCAGTGAGCCATATCTATTTTCAAACTCATTAAGAGGGAAACATCATTGACATGCTCAACACACAACAAAACATCTATAACATGCATTCATATGGATAAATCTCTATATCTACATCATGTTTGAGTGATGGATGTAATAACGAATTATTTGTGATCTTCTACGATTATGAAATTGATAGAAATAGATCAAATGGGTAGGGCCAAGATTATCAATGGATAAACATGAAGAACGTGTCACAACAAAGAGTTTACTTGCGGTATTATTTCAAAAAAATGCATGGACAGGAAAACAAAAGAGATTCGTACAAGATACTTGCCTTACGAGATGATGATGAACGGAAGCGAGATGAACGACAAAGAAAACACGTGCAACCATGGACAACAACAAGATTCTGCACGTGTACTCTACATGCACAAGAATAGCAAGAACAGCAACACGGGCAGACAACAAGAACACATGCAAGCAAAGCAAAGCAACAGCAAGAGTAACCCAAATGGCACGTGCATCGCACGTGCACAACAATAACAACAAAGAGCAGCAAGGACAACAGCAGCACTGGCGACATCAATGGAGACAGTTGATGGTAAGGTGGCGGTCGGCGAAGGCAAGCAGTAAGCGGCAAGGCGGACTGTGCTTCGGGATGATGTGCAGTTGTAACCCCTGTTGCTCATTTTTGTATTTTTATTTATATTTAATAAAATTCATGGTTATTTTATTTATTGCTGATTTTATTGATTTTCGTCTCTTTTGTATCGTGTATTGTTCTTCTCTCTCTTGTGATTCATTTTGCATTGATTTAGCTTTACATTCTCATTTATTTGATCTATAAATTTGTTTTTGATCTTGTTTGTTGTTTAAACCTATTTCATTGCCTATTTGTCTCTTATTGAAATCTTTTCTTCCTATTCGATAATACCCAGTTCACCCAAAATCCATATTTACTCTATATAATCCCCTTAATTGCTCCATAACCCTAATTACCAAAACCCTAATATTTTCTCTCTCTCTAGCCGTCACTTACCCTCTCTCCTACCCCCGACCTCCCCTTCCTCTTTGTTTTCGCAGTCCAGTTCCTCGATGCCGGCGAACTCCACTGCAACACCCCTCCCCTATTCCCGATCCCCCGTTGCACCCACTGTCCCTGTTCGAGCAGTGCAGCGCCGTAGCGACCAGGCCAAGCCCCTAGCCACCATCATTGTTGTCTTCAGTCGTGGTCAGCAATAGCCCAGGCTGCCATCGTCTTCCCTTGTTGCTGCCGTCCATTCTTGCTGTTGTTTGCTGCTGTCTTTGTGTGTGTGCGCATGCATCTCGTGTGCACGTGTTTTAGTTGGTGTGGATTCTCTTCTCTTGTTCGTTCATGTTCATTGTTCGGAATCCATTCCTGTTATTCTAATATTCATCTTCGTTTTCGTCGTCTTCATATCAGGCAAGTAGCTTGTATGTGTTTTTTTTGTCATACAAGTTAAATACCGTAAGTACTCACATGAATTGGTTAGTAGCCTCTTGATGACTATATGTGTTAGTTGATCCGTTCCTTCATCTCTTAATCATGAGTAGTACACAGTAGTTGACACAGTTGCATGAAAGCAATTAAGTTGGATTAGAATGGACATCTTGACTGTATGTTTGATAGTGACACATCATATGTTGTGGTAACTGTATGTGGATGTTTTATTAGAGGTGATCTCTTATTATAGATTGTTTGTTCACATGCCATGCTGGTTTGAATAGCCTATATGTCATGCTTTGTATGCCATCTTAGTTTTGGATTGTTTGCAATTGAGTTATTTGATAAAATGCATAAAAGAATTTTTGTTTTACTGCTGTCCTATTTTTGTACAGTAATTTCGACCATGTTAACATCAGTAAACAGAACAAGTTTGTGAACATGATTTGTAGCCTTCGTTTTCTAGTTTTCAGAACTTTTGAAGGATCTGAATTCCGATTTTCGATGTATGAATTATTGCTGTTTTACTGCAGTCATATCGTATATTCCAAAATTTGAACTATATGTATTCCATATGAAATATTATTTTAACACTGATACTAAAAGTAGAATTTGAACTCTATATATTGCTGTGTATGTTTAGACATGACAGGGATCAATTCTCAATTTTTGTGGAATTAATTAATGACTTTTGTATCTCATTTTATGCTTAAGAAATCAAACGATATATTTCCAACTGCATGTTGTTCAGTAAATAATTATGTTTTCAACCAGATTCTATTCGTTTTTTATGAAAACTTTGTGAATATGAATTGTAGCCTGTTTTATCTATTTTATTATTCTTTTGACGGATCTGAATTTTGAATTATGTTTTTTGAATTATCTCTATTTTGGTACTGCTGTGTCAGAACTTTCAGAATTGAAATTTAGTTGCATTTCTCTGTTTTCCCAATTTTATTGACTATACTATCTGTAATATAAATTCATGATATTTTATATTTTGAGACTAGATATGTTAAGGAATCTACCATATTTTTCTCAGTTTAATTATGATTTTTAAAACTCTTTTCATGCTTATAAACAAGATTTTGCATTTTCTGGTTTAACATAAAATCTGTATTAAACGTTGTTTTCAACCCTATTTCTGTGGCTGATGTATGACTTGTGTATATGTGCTGGATTCGGAAGAGAGTCTAGTTTTTAGATTTTTTTACGGATCTAGATTTGCTGTTCTGTACCAACGAGAATCTCAGGTTTGGTACAGTAGTGTCTTGCTCTCCAGAACTGGTTGTTTTTTTGTCACCCGTTTGTGTTTTCTATTCATCTTAGACTTGTCCTTTGTCCTTGCATGTCTTTAGCATGTTTGTGTTCGATCACACCTGTTTAATAATAATGAAAACTAATCAAGCCTGGGTTTTTAAGGGAAAAGATCTAGTAGTGGATAATATAGAAATGCGTATTCAGAAGGGAACTCGTTTTCCTCACTGTTACTATGGTACCCACTATTTATCTCTGGATGCATGAGGACATGATCAATGACACCGTTACTGTTTGTTATTACTGTTACTAAAACTGTTTGTCTGAATATACTGCCCTATATGTTGCACTACTAAATTTTAAAACGAAACTGTTTGATGTAGCAACCATGTAGTATAATTTGGAAAGCATTAAGTGCTACCTAGATAGTAATGAACAGTAGACAAAAGAACAACTGTTTCACTGTCACACCCTGTTACTGTTACCGTTGACTTTACTGTTACCGTTGACTTTACTATTACTGTTGACTTCACTGTTACAGTTGACCCATTAATGTTACTATTACACTCTTTACTATTATTATGCCATCTCTTGTTATCTGTAGACTGTCATTCTTGTTGCTTATCTCCATGTCAGTACTTCCTATTTTATTTTAGTTTTTCCCTTTCCTTTTTCTTGCTTATACTGCTTGCGGCACGGAACTTGCATCTAACGGGCGTTATGTTTTGCTATCTTCCTATTTTCCTTATGATTTCTATATGAGCAGGATTTGCTGATCGCTTGCCTACTGGAGTTGGTTAGCAAAAGTTTTGAGCTGCGCATTAGAAAATTTACATAAATATTTTGATAAACTATTTTATTCATGAATTGTATTGAGACTTGTATTTGGGCTTGTAGTCCCCGGATATTATTTTGTTTCAGATCATGTGTTTATTTGGGATATTTATTATTGTTGCAATAAATACTATTGAGTTATAATTGTTTTTGCATGTTTGGTTGAGTATGTTGATATATTTACTATTGTGACGATTCAAGTAGATCTGTACAGCTTATGGATGGTGAAAACTATCTACTGGACTTAGTCACGTACCGTATTCTGTATTCCTTTTGGGAAGCGGGGCGTGACAGCAGTCGTCAAGGAAACGATGACAACGGCTCTGGGAATGGCAAGGTGATACGGATGACGGGGTGTGCGGGTTATCAGGGATCAGCAGTCGACGAGGGTAGATGGGTTTCGGCGGTTGCTTCGGTGGATGGCAGCAGGGTGAGGGAGAGGCGCTCGGGGTGATGGCGGCAATGGGGAGATGAGTTCGGGAGGCTGTTGGTAATTAGGGATGTGTAGGTCAGAGGTGGGCGATAGGATGATCGATGGGTTTGCGAAAGAAATAGAGGAGCAGCGGGATGTGAGTAGGATGATGGGCATGATGGGTTCCTCGATGAAGAGTGGTTGGCGAGGACCGGAGGGCAATGGTTGCCGACAGTGAAGTCGGGCGGGAGTTGCGGAGCTGAGGAGGAGGCTGGAATGGAAGAGGAAGGGCGATGGGGAAGATGAAGAGGGGAAGAAGATGAACAGGCTTGGGGAAGTTTTGGCGGCTGGTTTAGAGAGTAATTAGGGTTAAGTGGAGATTAAGGTGTTAACAGGGGTATATATAGAGTATTAGAATTGGGGTTTGGGGTGAACGGGTTGTTGGGTGTAGGGTTTGGACCAAATAAGAATGGGTTGGGTTTAAATCCAATAGAAAATGGGTTTTAGATTAAAATAATAAATAATAAATCAATAATAATACCATAGTACAAATAAATCAAATACTATACATAAATCTCGTACTCCAATAATAATAAAATATAGATCACGATCCATAGGCGTTCAAAAATTAATAAACAATCATTTTAATGATAATAATAATAATAATAATCATAAACATAATAATAATAATAATAATAATAATAATAATAATAATAATAATAATAATAATAATAATAATAATAATAATAATAATAATAACACCAATAATAGGTTTTGTATTACAATATAAAAATCATTGGAAAATCGCTACAAAAAAAATTATTGATTAGAACAGACTTTAATAGAACATCAAACAATAAATTTCAACATAAAGAATTTAAAAGCAAAAAAATAATTTATAACATATCAAAATACTGAAAATACACAGAAAATACGTATTGGCGGGAACGGGGGTTACACTAGTGTAATGAATCTCATTATAAAGTTAGAGGATACAAAGAATTTAATTGAGGTTTTTTATTCATATGCCCACACGACGAAATAGAAGGCTATGATCAATTTTTTTTACTCATAGACTTTATGCATCTAATAGTACTTTATGTATTAAATAATTACGATAGACTTTATGCATCTAATAGTACACAATCACAACATATTAGTTCTTCTTCTTCTTCCATATCAATGGCAATGAGTCGGGCATTTTCAATAAGTGGGGTTTTAAATCTTATAAAATAAAAAAAAACCAAGAACAAATGCACCTAGGTATAATGCACAACCTCCCGTTGCTGATATAATTGATGTGTTATCGTTTTGGAAACACAATGAAACTTCTTTTCCTATTCTTTCTCATATGCTAAAAATTTGCTAACTCTTCCGGTGTCAACTGTTGCATCGGAAAATACTTTTTTCTTGCATTACAAAATAAATGGTATATACTCGCATTTTTTTTGGCGTTTAAGTGAAACGCCGCGATAGACCCCTGCAAAAATCAAAGGGGCCTACCATGGCATTTTGTAACGCCGGTTTGGAAAAACGTCGGAATAACTATTAACTATCCCGACGTTTTTCATAGAAATGCCGGGATAGAGTCTCTCAAAATTACTTGTGCTCTGTCAAAATCCCTTCAACCCCAAATCTCTCAAAAATCCCTCCAATCCCAAATCTCCCAAAATCCCTACAAATCTCTAAACCCCCAAATATCTCAAAATTCCAAATCGAAGCCCGTAACCGTTACCGTCGCCATCGTCGTCGTCGTCGCCATTGATGTCGCTGTCACTGTTGCCATCTTCAGCCCGATGCCATCTCCCCCTCATCTCCTCTTCCCTCTCTTCTTTCCGATCCCCAAGCCATCAACTTCCATCTCCACCGTCCTCCATTGTTGAGCTCTGAAAGCAGCTAGGGCATCCATATTCCTCAATCTCTCCAATCGATCTTTCAGGTTTGGTAGATCTCACCTTTTTTTTCTTGAATTTTGTTTGAATTTTTATAGATTTTGAAAGCTATGTGATTCTTTGTTTATGTGATGGTGAATGAGTGAGAATGTATTAATCGTGGATTAAGAATCAGAATCTTTTTTTAGTCAGTGTTTCAATTCTTTATAATTAGGATTGAATTTTCCTTAATTGAAGATATTATTGGTATAAGATATTTTAGTTTCTATCAAGGAATTTTTGTATGTTTCGAAGTTTATTACATGCGCATGTTTGTTCAAGTAGCATCTTTATTGATAGATGTCTTCTTTTGTTTAATGGTGATGGGAAGTTTTTAAAGAGAGGATCTGAATGTCGATTCAAAGTTGGTTCTGATACCACTAAGGAGAAAAATCTGAGATTTTATGCGTCTTACGCGCGCAAAGGAAGCAATCGTATCACGCAATCAAAATTACGTTGTAAGATTTTTTCCAATAAAACTTAGAACACTATATCAAATAATCAGATCTACAATAAAAGATTTTAGGATTGCCTTGAGACACAAAATTGTTTCGTGCTTAGTTCGGCAATGAGACACCAAATTGTTCGTCCTCCAATGGTGAACCACACCATTCCTTCTTCAGAATATTGTCGTACACTCTTTCTAACCCCTCTTTTGATTTGTATAGGAATTAATCCTCTAGAGGAAGACCTTCTCTTCCCTATTTAAAGAAGATTGAGATCTTATATCTTTGTAACCACTATATCTGTATCTGATACAAATAATCCTTTAAAATCAAAAGATAATCATAAAATATTTATTAATTTCATAAGTACTTATGAGATATCATTATATCTCTTATTTAAGATATTGACATATCATAAATTTTGAAATAAATAAAATAATTAAATGTTTTGGTTTCTAACAAGGAATTTTTGTAAGTTTCGAAGTTTATTACATGCGCATGTTTGTTGAAGTAGTATCTTTATTGATGGATGTTTTCTTTTGTTTATATGGTGATTGGAAGTTTTGAAATTTATTACATATGGATATTTGTTGAAGCATCTGCATAAACATGTTTTTGCAGACTAATCTTCAAGATAAGAAAGCACGGGATGGAGTGTGCGCTTCTACAAAGTAAGATATTGTCGAAATGTGGTTAGTAATGAAGCTAGAAAATTTGGTTATGAGGCAAAATGAAGAAAAATATTACATAAACTTAATATCATAATTTATTGTCTGAAGTGGAATGTTATATACATGAATCTTTTTCATGTGTGATTTTGAAAGCTATATGATGGTGAATAAGTGAGAATGTGTTCATGTGTGATTTTTAAAGCTATGTGATGGCTGGTGAGATGAACGATTAGTGAATTAGTTGAGTCGTTTAATTAATTTTTGTTGTTGCTTTTGTTGTGATTTCAGTTCTGTTGCGGTCGGATTTGAAGTTGCAGTGATTATGGCAGATGACGCTCCAGCTGAAGATGATAATGGTATATATACAAGTCTTTGTTGTAAGGTTTCAGTTTTTTATTTTTTATGTTTCATTTGTTGTAAGGTTTTATATGTTCTTGGTCTGAAATATCCTTTCAAATATTTGTATATTGTTTTCTAAGTAATGGGTATCAGCTAGAGTAGGAGATTTTTATTTCTCTTTGGTTAGAGTTGAAGCGCTAATGGAAAAATTACAGGGTGGTGAATGAATTTTCCCTAGAACCTCATGTTGGGGTTTGTGGATTCAATACACGATAATGGGGTTGGAGAAGTCAGATGAGAAGAAGAGTCGAAGAAGCAGCAAGTACGAATGTAGGCGAATTGTGGATTGTTTTGCCTGTACGAATGCAGGCGAGTTGTGGTCAACCGCATTCGTACATGCAAAAGAACGGTTGATCGTGCAGTCGACCATCATTCTCTCTAGATGGACTTTGTATCTTGAAGAGACGACCGGTCGACCGCGCAGTCAACCGACCTGCTCTCTGTTGGACCTCGTGCAGTCGAAGGAAAGAACCAGTCGACCGACTTGGTGTTGGGGTCGATTGTCTCGACGCTATTTTGACGAGCGAATGAGATTGAAGTTGTGAGATCCTATATATATTGTATTGTGTACGATTTTAGGGTTAAGTAAAAAGAAAATACAGATCTACCAACCATCATTGAGAGAGAGGGAGATAGAGAGAAACCCTACACCTTGGGGGTGAGATTCTTAAGAGATTTGTAAACCTATTCTTCATATTTCTAGTGGAAATCGCATCAGTGCCTTCTATGCGGGGAAGTAACCATTGTTTTGGGTGAACCTCGAAAAAATCTTGTGTGTTCTTGTGTGTTGTTTTTTGTTGTTCTTTCTTCTCTTGTTTTGATTCTATAGTTCTTGCATCTCGTCGTCGTCGTTGTTGAGTTATTCCGTAGTTAGAATTCAACAAAGTGGTATCAGAGCAACAGGTTGGTAGTATTGATTGAGATGGAGGACAAGAGTAGAGTCAAGGAGTTCGATGGAATAAATTTCACAATGTGGAAGATCCAAATGATTGCGTATCTCTAACAGAAGGATCTAGATGATCCGTTGTTTGGTATGAAGCCAGAAGGGGCCGAGGTCGATCCAGTTGTGTTGGCGGCCTGGAATAAATTGGATCTGAAAGCGCTTGGGTAGATTCAGTTGTCGCTGAGCAGGAAGGCGCACATTGAGAAGGCGAGAACTGCAAAGGTGGCAATGACGATATTGACAGACATGTTTGAGAAGCCGAATGCAACAAACCAGATCTTACACTTAAAGAAGTTGGTTAACTTGAAGTTGTCAGAAAGGGGTTCGGTTGCTGAGCACATCAACAATTTCTATATGGTTTACAATCAAATGAAATTGCTGGGTTTATAGTTTGAGGAGAGGGCACAATCATTGTTGTTGCTATCCAGTCTTCCCGATAGTTACAGCATAGTAGAGCAGACTATTATTAGCACCATGACTGATTCGACAACCCTAAAGGATGTTATAAGCAGCATTATGAATGGGGATGAAAGGAGGAAAAGACATGGAGAGACTTCGGTGTCATATCCTAGCAATAATGCGCTGTCAGTTGATAACCGTGGTAGAAGTAACAATAGAGGGAGGTCGCAAAGCAGGAATCACAGGTCCAAGCCAAGAATAGGATATCGCAATTATGAGTGTTGGTACTACAAGAAGTCAGGACATAGGAGAGACTAATGCGAGGAGTATAAGAAAGCACAAGCAGGGTCAAAGGTAGCCAATGTGGTAAGTATTGAACCCCGTCTAGATGAATTGTGTTTATTTGCTAGATTTAATATTTTGCAAGATGATTGGTGTATAGACTCAGGTGCTTCTTATCATTGTACCCCTATGAGGGATGTTTTTGAGGATTAGAGGACATGTGATTTTGGTGTAATTTTAGTTGGTAATGTGTAGATATATTCAGTTGTAGGTAGAGGCATTGTGAGAGTGAAGGCTCGCAGTGGTGGGAAATTGGTCTTGAATGACACAAGACATATTCCGAGCTTCAAGAAAAACTTGATCTCAACTAGCAAACTAGACAAAGAAGGGTTCACAACAACTTTTGGGTTTGGAGAATGGACAGTGACTACATGTGCCAGGTTAGGGGCAAAAGGAAAGTGTGGTGACACGTTGTACTTACACAGAGGAGGTGATTCAAGTGATATCATTGCTACAGCATCAGCATGTAGTTTCTCGTTGATTCTATGACATGTCAGGTTGGGGCACCTTGGTGAAAAGGGTGTTAAGCAGCTTTGTTCTAGGGATCTTTTGCCGAGGCTGAAGAAGGTTGAGATGGATTTTTGTGAGAATTATGTGATGGGCAAACAGAATACAGTTAGCTTTTAGTTGGGTGGGTGTGAGAAGAAGCTTGGGAAGCTAGAGAATACATACAGATGTGTGGGGTCCAGCTCAGGAATTCTCTTATGGTGGTAAGAGATGCTTCGTCACATTCATCGATGATGCTACAAAAAAGGTTTGGGTTTATGCAGTTCACCAGAAATCAGAAGTTTTTGAGGCATTCAGAGCTTGGAAGGCCAGAGTTGAGAATGAGACAGGTTGCAAGGAGAAAACAATAAAGTCAGACAACGGAGGTGAGTACACAAGCAAAGAGTTTTCTAGCTACCTGGCAAAGGAAGGTATCAGAGGAATCAAGACAGTTCCTAAGACTCCATAGGAGAATGGTGCAGCAGAAAGAATGAACCACACGATACTCAAAAAGGCTAGATGCATGAGATTTCATGCGGGTCTTCCGATCCATCTTTGGGCCGCTACAGTTGATACAGCGGTGTACTTGATTAACCGTTGCCCGTCTAGTGCCCTTGATGGGGCCATTCCAGAAGAATTATGGTCAGTTAAAACTGTCCATTATTCACATTTAAAAGTTTATGGTTGTATGACATATGCACTAATTGATAGGGAAGAAAGAAAGAAGTTGGACTCTAAGTCCAGGAGGTGTGTGTTCATTGTCTACGGTGGCGATGAGTATGGTTACAGGCTTTGGGATTTTGTGGAGAACAAAGTCATTCGCAGTAGGAATGTAGTGTTCAATGAAGAGGTCCTATACAAGGACAGGCACATAGGTCAAGATAGTACAACCAGTTCAGAGTCAGATTGGGGTTCAGACTCATACTCAGGTTCTGATTCTGAAGGCGGCCCCAGTGGTGGGGATCCTACAGTGCAGCAGCAGGTACAGGTACCACAGGCAGTACAGGAGGCTCATGGTGAACCCATTGGGAATGAGCAAGTTATCCAAGATGAATAGGTACAACCAGAACAGTTCGGGGGAACCTAAACTAGTCGGTGAACCGGTACAAACCGGTACCCACGTTGAGGAGATCAACACGAGAGAGGAGGCCAACCAAGATATTTGATCCATCAGCTAGTGTTGTTCATGAGCATATTCTGTACACGAATTCAGGAGAGCCAGAGACTCATGAGGAGGCTTTGAGGGATGAGGCTCGAATTCAGTAGGAGTTAGCCATGAAGTACGAGATAAACTTTTTGGAATAGAACTGATATGGCTAAAAATGAGGTTAAATCGGAACCATCCAAATCGGGCACGAATCTTGAAGCCCGGGGGTAAAACTGTAATTTTACTTACAGCCGGGTTCAAATTGGTTATTGGATCTCTACTCCAAAAGATCCGATAACCCGCAAACGGATCCGCCTCAGCTGGGTACGGGTCCCGACCCGAGACGAACCCAGATCGGCGGGATGGAATTAGGGTCTCTGATTCAGCCGAATCAACGGCCCTGATTCATACCTATCCTATCACCGGGAAATCAGGGATCACATTCCTTATCTGGTTGCAAGGATTTTATTCCTTAACATATTCCTAGGGATTACATTCCTGATATGATCCCCAAAGACGCCTATAAATAGCCCCATCCATCTCCATTGTGAGGTAATCAATCTTTTGTATATTAACGCTCTTTCTTAATCATCCCTGATTACTTACTTGAGCGTTGGAAGGTGCATCGCCGGGATCAACCCCGGTATCTCGCACTTCTTTGCAGGTGAACGGCGGGAGTCAGCGGTCAAACTCCGGCAGAACAGGTTAGGTGATTGCTATTCAGGTTTTCCAAGAACTCACAAATACTATCTGTTTACCCCCACACCAGATTCAACGGTAACAGATTGGCACCGTCTGTGGGAAAATCAATCGAATAGCAGCCTCCCCTCTTTCCGTCGGTCAGGTCATCCCCAGCTATGCCGCCTAGAAAAGTAAGATCCAGGGGGTCCAATCGTCGGCCCAATCCAGATCAGCAACAAGAAGTCTTCCAACCCGCTCATCAACAGGGGCAAGTTCCGCCTCAAACCGAGGATCTGCCTCCTCTCCCAAATCAGCAACCTCTTAATGGTCCCCCCGGTCCTTCAAATGCCGGTACAGGGGTCTCACGTCCCGACCCGCAGAAACAACCTCTCCATCCGGACCACGTTTCCATCCACAATGCCTCCTCGGATTCTACGGCCTCCCACAATCCTCGAGTTTTCGACCTTCGCAAAACCGTTCTAAATCGACAGAAGGATGAGGATCTTCGTCGCTGCCTGGATGAGAAGCGTGTCCGAGAGGGCGTCTCCCACCAACAACATCCAGGTGAGCGATCTTCTCATTGCCGAGATTGCAGAAGGTCCCCGGACCGAAGGGGACGGAGAGAATCCCCTGAGCGTCATAGGAGGAGACCGCACTCCCCTGCTGGTTGGCATCATCCAAGGAACGATGAGGCACCCAACACTCGTGCCGAGTTCCAGCAATTCCAGGCGACGGTGTTGCAGGCCCTCAACCTTCGCCCCAACAACAATAATGCCCAAAGGGTCCCCACACCCCTACGGGTACCAAGTCCTCGTCACCGGTCCATAACGCCTCCTCCGACTCCTAATCACCATCAACACAACCATAGTCCTTGCCGCTCTCAAGACCACCGTCGCCGTAGTTCCCGCTCCCCTTCCTATGAAGACGAGTCCAGAGGCTCGTTTGACTACCATCGGAGGGACGATGCTCTCTACCGCCATCTCCACGAGATGGAGAGGCGCATCGGCCGAATGGACAAGGAGGAAGAGTCGAGAGGAAGGACCGTCCGCCCCAGCAGACCTCCCTTCTCTCGGACCATCATGGAGGCACCCATTCCAAGGGGCTTCAAGCCTCCGCAGTTTGAAACTTACTCGGGGGAGTTGGACCCCATTGACCATGTCGAAAGCTTCAAGACATTGATGCTAATCCACCAAGCTTTCGACGCCATGCTTTGCAAAACCTTCCCCGCCACTCTTAAGGGTTCGGCTTGGGAATGGTACTCCCGTCTCGCTCCCTCTTCCATCTTCTCTTTTGAGCAGTTCGAAATGCTCTTCATAACCCACTTTGTGAGTAGCAGACGCACGGAGAAGACCAGCATCTTGTTACTCCACCTCCGTCAGGAGAGGGGAGAAAAGTTGAGGGACCATGTGAGGGGGTTTACTGCAGAGGTCAGGTCCATCGCCTCCCTCGACCAATCAGTGGCAACCGTCGCATTCCAATCCAACGTCCTTAACTCTAACCTTCGTTAGTCCCTCGCCAAAAAGCCCCTACATAACTTTGCCGACCTTCTTCTTAGGTGCGAGAAGTATATTCGGGCGGAGGAGGCCGAATGCCTCCCAGGCTTCGGAGGATCTGCCTCCGGGACGAAGAGAAAGAAAACTGAAGAGGAAGGGGCCAAGAAGCTACAAAGGGATAATAGCGGTCAGCGCCGCCCTCCCTTAGGTTCGAGAAATTTACTCCTCTCACTACCAATGTCTCCACCATTCTGATGGAAGTCGAGAAGGAAGGGGTCATACCTCCTGCTCCGAGGATGAACACCCCAGCCAAGAAGAGGAACAAGGAGAAGTGGTGTCGTTACCACCGGGATCATGGCCACGACACCAACGACTGCCAGGCGCTGAAGAACGAGATAGAGGCCCTCATCCAGAGGGAGCAGTTAGCCAAGTTTGTGAGAGCAAATGATCGGACCGATCGCACCACTCCTCCGCCTCGGGGGGCTAACAAGCGTTCCGAGCGACGCGATGAAATCCCCAAGTTCGAGGAGGAACGCATCCTGCATATCCATCGGGGCCCCATGGGAGGCTCTTCCAACTCTTCTCGAAAGGTGTTCGTCCGAGAGGTTAATTCTGTTCACAGCGCCCCTCCCCCAAAAGGCCTCGGTGTCCCAATCACATTCTCAGATGAAGATCTCGAGGGGGTTAGGACCCCCCACTGTGATGCACTTGTTACTGATCTCCGTATGGTGAACTTCAAAGTGCAGAGGATCCTAGTAGACAATGGAAGCTCCGTGAACATCCTCTTCCTCTCAGCCTTCCGAGGTCTGCAGCTATCCAGGGACCGTCTCAAACCGGCCAGCTACACTCTCCACGGGTTCACGGGAGTGCCAGTAACTATCGAAGGGGTGATAACCCTCGGCGTAACTGCTGGCAAAACTCCTACCACCCGGACCGAGCCGATGGACTTCATGGTGGTCGACGTCCCAGCTGCATACAACGTCATCCTAGGTCGGCCCGGCTTAGCTGCCCTAGAAGCCGTCCCTTCGGCATACCACCTCAAGATGAAATTCCCTACCCGGGCGGGAGTAGGGGAGGTCAAAGGCAACCAGAAGACAGCCCGGAAGTGCTACATGACTTCCACCGGGGGTCCGGTCCTCTCCCTCGAAACCTTAGAGATCCCCCAGGAGGTCGCTCGACCGACGTCCGAGCCGGTGGACGAACTGGAAGAGGTGCACTTTTCGGAGGATGATCCGAGCCGAAAGTTCTTCATTAGCAAGACCCTCCCGTCTGTCCTATGTTCTGATATAGTGCAGTGTATTCGGAGGAACCGCGACCTTTTTGCCTGGTCCGCCGCGGACATGCCAGGAATTTCCGAGGAGCTCTTGGTCCACCATCTTAGCGTCGAGCCAGGGTCCAAACCGGTCCAACAAAAGAGGCGCAAGTTCGCTCCAGAGCGGCAGCAAGCCATCAAAGAAGAGGTGGACAAACTTCTGAAGGCCCGCTTTATACAGGAGGTTAACTACCCGGAATGGCTTTCCAATGTAGTCATGGTAAAGAAGTCGAACGGGAACTGGAGGATATGTATCGACTTCACTGATCTGAACAAGGTCTGTCCCAAAGACCCCTTCCCTCTTCCGAGCATCGACACCCTCATCGACGCGACTTTGGGCCATGAGCTCCTCAGATTCATGGATGCTTTCTCAGGCTACAATCAGATCCGGATGTTCCCCCCGGATATCCCGAAGACCTCATTTGTGACCGACCAGGACCTCTACTGTTACAGGGTGATGCCATTCGGATTGAAGAATGCTGGTGCCACTTACCAGTGCCTTGTTAACAAGGTCTTCCAGAGCCAGATAGGTCGCAATATGGAAGTGTATGTCGACGACATGCTTGTAAAAAGCATCCGAGGTACCGACCATGTCGCCGACCTGCAAGAGGCATTCGGTGTACTGAGAAAGCACAACATGAGGCTCAATCCGAACAAATGTGCGTTCGGAGTCTCATCAGGAAAGTTCCTCGGCTTCATGGTCAGCCAACGAGGAATCGAAGCTAATACAGAGAAAATCAAGGCCATATTAGACATAGCCCCGCCCAAGAATGTTAAGGAAATTCAGAGGCTGACAGGCCGCCTCGCCGCAATAGGTAATTTCCTCTCCAAGTCCGGGGAGAAATGCCTCCCCTTCTTCAAGGCTCTCAGGGGGGCTAAAGGTTTCGAATGGGGGCAGCAGCAGCAGGAGTCGTTCAACCAGTTAAAGGCTTACCTCGTCAATCCTCTTCTACTCAGCAAGCCCGTCCCGGGCGAAACCCTGTACCTCTACTTGGCTGCTTCCGAGCAGATCCTCAATGCCATTTTAGTAAGGGAAGAAGACCGAACTCAAAGGCCCATATACTATGTGAGCAAGGTGCTCCGCGATGCCGAGTTCGCTACCCGAAGATAGAAAAGATGGCGTACGCTCTGATCATGGCTGCAAGAAAGCTTCGCCCCTACTTCCAGTCCCATTCAGTGGCTGTCCTTACCGACCAACCGCTGAAACAAGTCCTCCACAGACCTGGGACCTCTGGCCGCCTCATGAAATGGTCCATCGAGCTAAGCCAGCACGACGTCTCATACCAGCCCCGGACTGCGATCAAGGCTCAAGCCTTGGCAGAGTTCATCGTCGAGACCACCATTCCCGAGGTCTGCCAGGTGCCGAACGGGCCCCCTATCTGGACGGTTTTTGTGGACAGTTCCTCTTGCAACGAGGGAAGCGGAGCCGGGATCATTCTGGCGGGCCCAGATGACTTCGTCCTCCAGTATGCCCTCCGTATGAGCTTCAAGGCCTCAAACAACGAAGCAGAGTATGAGGCGCTAATTGTCGGCCTCGAACTCGCCCGAAGTGCAGGGGCACAGTGCCTCCGAATCTATAGTGACTCTCAACTGGTAGTGAATCAAGTCTTGGGCGATTACGAGGCACGAGACGATCGGATGGCGAAGTACCTCGCTAAAGTCCGAACTTTCATGGCCCGGTTCAAAGAAGTGCTCATCCAGCAGATCCCCCGAGAAGAGAATTTACAGGCCGACGCCCTCTCCAAGTTAGCCTCATCCTCCCTCCAAGGTCTCGAGTAGACCATCTTGATCGAGGTCCTCTTGAAACCGAGTATAGAAGACGAGATCCTCGACTCAGTAGAGTCGCTGCCGGTCCAACTGCAAGATGACTGGATGAAACCGTTGGTGGAATTCTTAAGGGATGGGCTCCTCCCTGAAGACCCTAAGGAGGCTCGCCAAATAAGGACCAGAGCGGAGCGGTACACTCTAGTCAAGGGAATCTTATACAAACGCTCCTTCTCGCAAGCGGACGGCAGGCCGTACTTGAGGTGCCTCACTCCGGAATAAGCCGACTACGCCTTACAGGAGCTCCATGAAGGCATAGGCGGGACACATTTAGGGTCCAGATCCCTAGCTCGGAAGGTGTTGAATTACGGTTACTTCTGGCCTACTATCCTCCAAGACGCCGAGCGACACGTTCGGCAATGCGACTCTTGTCAGAAGCATTCAAACATTCGTCACCTCCCACAAGCTCAGCTCACCTCCCACAAGCTCAGCTCACCTCCCTATCAAGTCCTATCCCCTTTGCCATATGGGGAATGGATTTACTGGGGCCATTCCCTCCAGCTCCGGGCTAGTTTAAGTTCCTCATCGTGGCGATCGACTATTTTTTGAAGCGGATAGAGGCCGAGCCTCTGGCAACAATCACAGAGAACAAAGTACTTCGATTCTTCTGGAAGAATGTCATCTGCCGATTCGGTGTCCCCCGAGTCCTCGTAACGGATAATGGAACCCAATTTACTGGGGCTGCATTCTGAGCTCTGTGTGAGGACCTCGCTATCCAGCAACGTTTCTCCTCTGTCTCCCATCCGCAGTCGAATGGCCAAGTTGAAAATGCTAACCGGCAGATTCTCGCTGGCATTAAGAAGAGGTTGGACAAGTGCTCCAAAGGTTTATGGGTCGATCAGCTCCCAACGTGCTGTGGAACTACTGCACCACTAAACGGACCCCCACAAGAGAGTCCCCATTTAACATCACCTTTGGGTCCGAGGCCGTGATCCCTCTTGAGGTCGGAATACCTTCTCCTCGCCTTGTAGCCTACAACGAAGAACAGAATGCCAGAGACCTTTGGGCAAACTTAGACCTGATTGACGAGCTGAGGGAAAGAGCATCAATCCGCCAACAGAGCTATCGAAGGAGGATCGAGTTGGCGTATAACAAAAAGGTCCGACCTACCGATCTCAAAGAGGGGGACCTAGTCCTCAGGAAGCTAGCTGTCTCCTTCCCTAGTCAGAAGAGCAAGCTAGCTCCAAATTGGGAGGGGCCCTATAAGATCACGAAAGTAGTTCGGCGTGGAGCTTATCGTCTCGAAGACCACGAAGGCAGAGAAATCCCTAGGACCTGGAATGCCGACCATCTTTTGAAGTACCAAGAAAGTGCCCTGGCACCTCTCTAAGTATTTCGGGATGTCGAACTGTTCCTCTCCTATCCCCTGTATTTTCTCTATTTATTTCCCATATGTAATAACGGCTCGCAACTCAGAAGCGGCCGACTAGTAGTCTTCAATAAAGAATTTTTTCATACTTGTGCAAATGCATCTTTCCCCTCTTTGCTCTTAACTCTAACGATGGTTTGGAGTCCAACACCCGGCTCGATTCTACTTCGCAGGTTCGCTCTTAAGCGAGCTAGAAGTAGGTCACCGTTCGGAACTGCTCCAATAGCCGTTGAACAACTCTACCGATGGTTCGGAGTCCAACACTAGGCTCGATTCTACTTTGCAGGTTCGCTCTTAAGCGAGCCAGAAGTGGATCGCCGTTCGAAACTGCTCCAACAACCGTTGAACAACTCTATCGATGGTTCAGAGTCAAACACTCGGCTCGATTCTACTTCGCAGGTTCGCTCTTAAGCGAGCCAGAAGTAGATAGCCATTCAGAAATGCTCCCACAACCGTTGAACAAATCTAACGATGGTTCGGAGTCCAACACTCGGCTCGATTCTACTTCACAAGTTTGCTCTTAAGCGAGCTAGAAGTAGGTCGCCGTTCGGAACTGCTCCAACAACCGTTGAACAACTATGACGATGGTTCGGAGTCCAATGTTCGGCTCGACGGCACTTCCTCAGCCTCCCGAACCGAGCGGACGAGGAACCGACCCCCACATAGGGGAAAAACTTCTGCCGAACCAATTTCACCATTAAATCACCTCAAAATGCGTGCCAGGACGTGATGAACGGATCAAGTCGTGCCACGTATCCACAAAACAACAAGATAGTGTTTTCTTGAAACTCGTGCCTCCCCCCTCGTGATACGTACCATGATCGTGATCAACCGTCCAGATTGAGCCACGTGTCAACGGCGTGTTCGGATTCCGACGCTCGGTTCGACTTCACAGTTTCCCGAACCGAACGGCCGAGGAATGCATACTGCCGAAGCACGAGGTCGCCTCGGTACACCCCGAGCAAAAGCCGAAGTTCTACAGCTAAGGCAAGGGTCCTACGACTAAAAACACCCGAACCAGCTAACTATCGGTCCTTATGGTTCGTTCCAAAAGTAAGGCATTAACGGCACAACATTGAGCGGACGAACTTCGATTTCATTAAAACAACTTGATAAATTTACAAGACAAGAAGTTACAGCAAAAAAGCAAAGTAAAATTACAAAGCATGTTGTCACAACTCGTTCAACGTCTCCTCGGAATAGGGACGTTCCGATTCAGAGACACTCGGGGTTTTCGTCTTTTCACCTCCGAGCTCGTCTCTAGGCCGACGAACTGGGATGCCTCTTCGCCGCTAACCCGAACCGTGGCTCCAACTGAGGCTCCGCTCGAGCTAACAGCAACACCGCTTTGTGCGTCGGCCGCGGTCCGACCAACGACGGGAGGACAAGTCGCGAGCTCGTAAAAGGAGATCCCTCGCTCTCTCTCCTCGCGGGTGCACGAAGTACTACGGACGTTAGTCCTCATGGGCTGAGGCTTCAGACGGGCCACCTCCTCCTCGAGCTCAATGATCCTGTCTTTTAAAATGTCATCTTTGACCAGAATTTTGAATCGAGGGAGCTTCGCCGAACCCGGGTACTCAGCACTATCGGATATAATGCGACGCAAGTTGGTCACCTCGATACTCTTGTCGACCGTGACCCTCTGCAGCTGTTCGACCTTCTTCGCAAGCTCATCTCGCTCGGCCAGCACAAAAGCTAGCTCTTCCTCCTTCGTCGAGAACTCCTCCTCGACTATCCGAAGGTAGTGCACCTCGGCCAGCAGCTCACTGTACTTCTTCTCTACGTTGAGCGACACTCTCCTGATCAGCCCGATCTCACCCTCAAGTCAAGCCTCGCGAGATTGCTTAAAAAGCTCAGCACGACACCGAGCTGCTACGGTATCTAGAGCATGTTCGAGGATCTGAAATACGAGAACGTCATAATTAGAAGGCTACAGATCGAATCAAACACTTGGAAAAATTTTAAACAGAAATTTCATTCATAAAAGGCGGTGGCCAGTCCACAAAAAGGCGTTACATTTTTTGAAAAGAAAAAACAAAATTACAAAAAACGAGATCAGGGGTCCACCTGTGTCGTCGGCTCGACCACAGGCGCTTCACCAGACGGCCCCTCGTTCCTCACCCCGGCCTGTGGGTCGGCCACCGCAACCTCGGCGACCACCTCCTCCTCGTCGTCGCCCTCTTCCCCGTCACCTTCCTCCTCTTCACCTCCCTCCTCTTTGCCATCTGACAGGGTTCTGGGCCACAGCCTGTAGCCAACCCGACGGAAGCCAGGGACGCGGTCCTGAACGTGGTCGAGCACCCTCTGGTAGAACTTCTCCATGTTCGAGGCCATATGCGCCTTCACCTCGGCCTCGACCTCGGCCCTAATCTTCGTTGCCAAGGCGTCCTTCTCTGCCTTCGCTTTCGCCAATGCCTTAGCCGATGCCGCCAATTCCTCGGCAGCTTTAGTGGCCCTGGCGACCTCTTCGGCGAGCCGCCCCTTAGCTCGCTCCAGGTCCGCCTCAAGGTCGGCGACCCGGACCTCCAAGCCATCCGCGCGTCTTTGCTCTGCCTCGAGCTGCCGAACCGCCTTCACCTTGTCCGCCCTATCCTTATCGCTCGCGGCCTTCAACTCCTTCTCCTGTTCGGTGAAAGATTGAAGGAGATGGCCGAAGTGACAAGTAGCCTGCCGAAGGGAAGAGAGAATAAGAAAAAAGTAAAAGTCGAACTACTGACTTAAGAGTTCCCGAGAAAGAATATGCAAAACTTACCGATACGAGCGACCGAGCGACCTCATAGGTGTCATTGCCGACCGTCCCCGCCTTCAGAACGGCTCGATCCTTCGGGGTTGCCAAGTGCTTGACCGCTTTTATCCACATCTGCGAGTTGCCTAGGAAGCCATCGTGGTTCTTGACTCGCCAGTTCGGGACGAACAGCTTCTTGTGCTGCTCGGTCAAGATCACCTTGGCCTGAGAGGTGAGGGGCAGAGCCTGGAGCGACAGGACCGCCAAAACATCAAAAGCCCCCCCAGCCGTGGCAGATGCGGTAGGAGCCGAGGGGTCGTCGATAATGACTACCCCGGGGAGGGGACCTCGGCAACGGGCGGAGGTGGAGTAACTGCCGAAGCAACTTTAGACGGCCGATATGATGAAGCAGTCGTGCTCGGCCTCTTCCTCTTCCTTCCATCGGCAAATTTGCCTCGCTCGTTCATCATCCCCAAAAAGTCCATCTTCGGTGCTTCTGTTCCAAACAGCGAGCAAACAACAAGTTAGCAAAACGAGCTAAAAACTTAGAAAAAAATAATAAACGAGATGTCAGGAGCGTACTCGGGTCGATCGGACTAAGGCCTGACCCGTGTAGCACCTCCTCGGTCATTTCCCTCCAGCTCAACATCGGGAGGGCCATGATCTTCCCCATCACTTCCTCCTCTACCGCAGACAGTTCCAGGTCGGCCCTCGCAAACTTTGGCGCCTCTACCTTCCACCGAGTCGGTATCTTCAGCATCGAGGGCTCCTTCAACAGAAAGAACTTCTACTTCCAACCTTTGATCGAGTCAGGGTTCTCTATAATCCGAACCCCTTTCCTCGGAGCTAAGTAGTAGCAATGCTTGGTCTTGTGCATCCAGTGGACTCGATACATGCTTCGGAAGATTGTCAAGTCAGGCTCGACCTCGACGATTTGGCACTGCAGCAAGAAGGCATTCACATGATGCCAGGTGTTTGGCATGAATTGAGTCGGCGCAAGGCAGTACCACCCGAGGACCTGTAGCACGAAGGGGTGCAGAGGAAAGCGCAATCCGGCATTCAGCGAGTCGTAGTCGAACATGCACATATCCGACGACGACAGTATGGAGTTCGCTCGCATCCCAGGGCCGGGGAGGATCAGCTTGTACTCCGGAGGGATGGCGAACCCTTTTCTGATCCGGAGTAGGTCCTTCTCGGATAATACCGATGCGATCTCGTCCGCTTCCGTAGTCTGAACAGGGTTGTTCTCCTCGTAGACTGCCGACCTGCCTATGATCGCCTTCTTCATGAGATCGCCCTCGTATTGCCTAACTCTAGCATGGCCAGACAGCACGCTTGGGTACCGACCCATCTCGGGAGCTCGCCTCTCGGTCTCCACGATCTCCTTGACCACGGGAGATCGACCCACTGCCTTCTTCTTCCTCCTCGCCTCGGCCATGGACGGCTCAGCCACCTGCTTCCCCTTCTGGATCGCCATTCGCCTCCTCTCCTCGGCGCCACTATTGCCCAAGGACGAGGCCTCACTCCCCGAGTCTACCCTTGACATCTCTAACAAAAAGCTAAGGCAAATGAACTGACCTTGATATGACGTGGCCTTGAAGTGACGTTCACGGTCAGAATAAGCTCGCCGAAAATTGCCTGGCCCACACGACAGCAAACACAACCGCCTTGGAGCTAGAGTCAGCGCTGGCGGAGCACACAGAGAGTAAAAGTGAACTTGGAGTGAAAAAGTGAGAAATGAGCTTTGGGGTGGGGGAGTGAGGATTTATAAAGACAAAAGCGACTTCTGGGCTTCCTTGGGCATTTAATAGCCCACTAAGGGAAGGCAAAGTGCCAAAACGGAGAGCTACGACGTTTCAAAAATGAGAAAACTCTTCAAATTGCTTAAGTCTATGACTCGGCCACCAGTGCACCTAGCCAAGCTACCGAACAGCTTGGCCGAGCAACCGAGTTGCTGGGTTGAAGGGTGGCGACGGTTCAAAGCCTGAACTCTTCAAAACTTCTAACTCCATCTCTCGGCTAACGACACCGAGCTGCCGAGCCGAGGGGACGAGGAACCGACCCTCACATATGGAGAAAAATTCTGCCAAGGCGAAGTCACTGTTGGATCGCTCCAAAATTCATGTCAGATCTTGATGGACGGTTCAGATAGCGCCACGCCCACAAAACGACAATATAACGTTTTCTCGTGATCTGAACCCTATCCTCGTGATTCACGCCATGATGGACGCTCCAGATCCGGCCACATGTACCTTCCGAGCTCCCGGCCACCGGTGTGCTTAGCCAAGCTACCGAACAGCTGGGATGAAGGGTGGCGATGGTTCAAAATCTGGACTCTTCAAAACTTCCAACTCCATCCCTCGGGTAATGACACCGAGCTGCCGAGCCGAGGGGACGAGCAACCGACCCTCACATATGGAGAAAAATTCTGCCGAGGCGAAGTCACCGTTAGATCTTCTGAAAATTCGCGACAGATCTTAATGGATGGTTCAGATAGCGCCACGACCACAAAACGACAAAATAACATTTTCTCGTGATCTGAACCCTATCCTCGTGATTCACGCCATGATGGACGCTCTAGATCCGGCCACGTGTACCTTCCGAGCTCCCGGCCACCGGTGTGCTTAGCCGAGCTACCGAACAGCTTGGCCGAGCGACTGAGCTGCTGGGATGAAGGGTGGCGACGGTTCAAAATCTGGACTCTTCAAAACTTCCAACTCCATCCCTCAGCTAATGACACCGAGCTACCGAGCCGAGGGGACGAGGAACCAACCCTCACATATGGAGAAAAATTCTGCCGAGGCTGAGTCACCGTTGGATCTTCTGAAAATTTGCGACAGATCTTGATGGACGGTTCAGATAGCGCCACGACCACAAAACGAAAAAATAATATTTTCTCGTGATCTGAACCCTATCCTCGTGATTCACACCATGATGGACGCTCCAGATCCAGCCACGTGTACCTTTCGAGCTCCCGGCCACCAGTGTGCTTAGCCGAGCTACCGAACAGCTTGGCCGAGCGACCGAGCTGCTGGGATGAAGGGTGGCGACGGTTCAAAATCTAAACTCTTCAAAACTTCTAATTCCATCCCTCGGCTAACGACATCGAGCTGCCGAACCGAGGGGACGAGGAACCGACCCTCACATATGGAGAAAAATTCCTCCGAGGCTGAGCCACCGTTGGATCTTTTCAAAATTCGCGATAGATCTTGATGGACGATTCAGATAGCGCCATGACCACAAAATGACAAAATAATATTTTCTCGTGATCTGAACCCTATCCTCGTGATTCACGCCATGATGGATGCTCCAGATCCGGCCACGTGTACCTTCCGAGCTCCCGGCCACTGGTGTGCTTAGCCGAGCTCCCGAACAGCTTGGCCGAGCGACCGAGCTGCTGGGATGAAGGGTGGCGACGGTTTAAAATCTGGACTCTTCAAAACTTCTAACTCCATCCCTCGGCTAACGACACCGAGCTGCCAAACCGAGGGGACGAGGGACCGACCCTCACATATGGAGAAAAATTCTGCCGAGGCGAAGTCACCATTGGGTCTTCTAAAATTTGCCGACAAATCTTGATGGACGGTTCAGATAGCGCCACGACCACAAAACGACAAAATAACATTTTCTCGTGATCTGAACCCTATCCTCGTGATTCACGCCTAGATGGACGCTCAGGATCATGCCACGCAGTTCGGCAGACCCAAAGGCTCCGAGCCAAATTAGCCGAGCCGAGGAGCCGAGGAACCGACCCTCAAATATGGAGAAAAATTCCTCCGAGGCTGAGCCACCATTGGATCTCCTCAAAATTTGCGACAGATCTTGATGGACGGTTCAGATAGCGCCACGACCACAAAATGAAAAATAACGTTTTCTCGTGAACTGAACCCTATCCTCGTGATTCACGCCCAGATGGACGCTCAGGATCATGCCACGTAGTTTGACAGATCCAAAGGCTCCGAGCCAATTAGCCGAGCCGAGGACCCGAGGAACCGACCCTCACATATGGAGAAAAATTCCTCCGAGGCTGAGCCACCGTTGGATCTTCTCAAAATTCACGACAGATCTTGATGGACGGTTCAGATAGCGCCACGACCACAAAACGACAAAATAATGTTTTCTCGTGATCTAAACCCTATCCTCGTGATTCATGCCCAGATGGACGCTTAGGATCATGCCACGTAGATCGGCAAATCCAAAGGCTCCGAACCAATTAGCCGAGCCGAGGAGCCGAGGAGCTGACCCTCACACGCGAAGAAACTATCTGCCGAGGAACATGGTTCGTCCGATCGCCCAGAAAACCGCGCTCAACGCTGATGGAGGGCTCAGATCGCGACACGCCATAAATCTGTATTAAAAATTAGTTTTTATTTATTTTAATCGTTTTATCTATTTAAAAATTGCGGAAAAATTACTAAAAATTTAGGAAAATTAACCAAAAATTCTAGGAAGCAATTGTAAATTCGGGGTTATTTTTGAGCCCCTAAATGAACAATTAATGCCTGGAACGCGTGGTTAAGATCCCCGAACGACTAGTTAACACTTCGCAAAATTAAATACATAATCTGAAAAAATAGATAAAAATCACCAAACATTTGGAAAAGCTCAAGAACAACTGAGAGTGCAACCAACAAGAAAAATTGCCACACTACCTCCTCCAAAGATTCAAAGCCTCCCATTTGGACTCCAATACAACCCCGCCAGCCATTAGAACAGTAAAACTACTCCTCAAAGGCTGATCTAGCTCAGTCTTCGGGAGTGGGGAGCTCATGATATGGCTAAAAATGAGGTTAAATCGGAACCGTCCAAATCGGGCACGAATCTTGAAGCCCGGGGGTAAAACGGTAATTTTACTTACAGCCGGGTTCAAAGCAGTTATTGGATCTCTGCTTCAAAAGATCCGATAACCCACAAATAGATCCGCCTTAGCTGGGTACGGGTCCCGACCGGAGACGAACCCAGATCGGCGGGATGGAATTAGGGTCTCTAATTCAGCCGAATCAACGGCCCTGATTCATACCTATCCTATCACCAAGAAATCAGGGATCACATTCCTCATCTGGTTGCGAGGATTTTATTCCTTAACAGATTCACAGAGGTTACATTCCTGATCTGATCCCCAAAGATGCCTATAAATAGCCCCCATCCATCTCCGTTGTGAGGTAATCAATCTTTTGCATATTAAAGCTCTTTCTTAATCATCCCTGATTACTGACTTGAGCATCGGAGGGTGCGTCGCCGGGATCAACCCCGGTGTCTCGCACTTCTTTGCAGGTGAACGGCGGGAGTCAGCGGTCAAACTCCGGCAGAACAGGTTAGGTGTTTGCTTTTCAGGTTTTCTAAGAACTCACAAATACTATCTGTTTACCCCCACACCAGATTTAGCGGTAACAAGAACCAAACTTGGGAGTTGATCAAGTTACCTATAGGGAAGCGCGCTCTTATGAACAAATGGGTTTTCAGAGTTAAAGATAAGGCAGATGGCAGTAAGAGGTATAAGGCAAGGCTTGTTGTGAAAAGATTCTCTCCAAGAGAAGGTGTTGATTATAGTGAGAACTTTGCACTAGTTGTGAAGATAGCTTCTATTAGGGTTCTGCTTAGTATTGTGATAGTTGAAGACTTACACTTAGACCAGTTGGATGTGAAGACAATATTTGTCCATGGTGATGTCGAAGAAGAGCTGTACATGAGACAGCCCATAGGTTTTGAAGCTAAAAGAAAGGAAGACATGGTGTGTCGATTGAACAAGAGTCTTTATGGGCTCAACAAGCATCGTGAAAATGGTACTTGAAGCTTGATTGCTTCATGAGAGGGAAAGGTTTCGATATATGCGAAATGGATCGTTGTGTGTGTGTTCGTAGATATGAGGAAAATGATATAATTACCTTGGTATTGTATGTGGATGACATGTTGTTAGCAGGTTCATGTATGGAGAAGATCAAGGAAGTGAAAAAGGCACTAACTTCGGAGTTTCAAATAAAGGACTTGGGTGAAGCAAAACAAATCCTCAGCATGAATATTACAGGGGTGTATTGGATTGGATTTTGAAAAGAATTTAAAAGAATGTGAAAATCCTAGTGTATTCTATTAGGATTTCAAAAGAGTTTATAAAAGTCACAGTGTATTCAATTGAGACTTTAAGTGATTCTATTCAATTCTTGGTGTATTCAATTGAGATTTTAAATGACCCCATTAAATTCTCAGTGTATTCAAAAATTAATGTTTTTGGTAGAATTGAGAATTTGGAGGATTTAGATGGAATCTAGGGTCTGAGGTATAAATACCAAAAGCCTTTGCAATTCTCACCTTCTCTGTAGAAACTTTCAAGTTTTGTTTCCTGTACATATGCCCCAAATTATTCCCAAATAAACCCAAACCCCAATCCCCCTTCTCTCGCCATCGTCTTCTTCCTCCTCTCTTCTACCTCCCGACCTCCGATCCCCACGCAGAGGCCTAATTCAACCCAAACCCTAATTCAACCCAACCACCGATCCCCACGCAGAGGCCTCAATCCGCCTCCTGAAAGACAATGGAATCAATTTCAATCAAAATCAACGTGACGGAGTTGATTCAAAAATATTCTCAAGATTGCTATGGCATAAATTGGTTTCTCGTTGCAGGTACAGGACGAAGTGGATAACGTTCTATGGTGTGTATGATGTGGCCTATATAGTGAAACTATTAACTAGAAGACATATGGTGCAGAAACAACGAGTACTAAGTTGATGAGGAGATGTGGTAGAGTTATGATGCCTAACGGGAGAGTTGGTGCTCCTTATAATCTTTTGCTCCATGACTTTGGTTACCGGGTATTATTAGTTATTATTATTTTATGTAATTTCAGAATGTTAAAACAGCGAGTATTGAGTTGATGGACTCATCAATAGCTCTCTCATGTAGGGCTCTTTCTTTTTTGCTGTTATTTTTGTTTATGTGGGTGTCCTTCTAGTACTTCAGAAAAATCTTATGAAAATGACATTTTTATGACTTGCGAGGTGCCTCGATGTTTATTCGTACTACTCTTATGAGAATGACAATCTTGTGTAGGAAATGAACTAATTATAAATTCCATTGTCATCGAATTCCTTCGAATTTCATCAAATTCATAATAAGAATTCCATCAAACTATTTAAAAATCCTTATAAATCCCAGTCAAAGTTTTAGGTGAATTCCCCATAAATCCCTTAAATATTGGGATTCTCAATTCTTTTAAAATCTTTTGAAATCTCAATCCAATACACCCCTGTTAGTATAGACAGGAGAAGCAAGAAGCTTTGGTTATCTCAAGCAGACTACGTGAAGAAGGTGTTGAAGAGATTCAACATGGATGGTGCGAGGCCAGTCACTTGTCCCTTGGCTGCTCACTTCAGGTTATCAATGAATTTGTGTTCTAAGACAGAGGCAGAGATGGAGGAAATGACTACTATTCCTTATGTCTTAGCCGTTGGGAGTTTGATGTATGCGATGGTGTCTACAAGACGAGACATCGCACAAGCAGTGGGAGTTATCAGCCGTTACATGAAAAATCCAGGTAAACAGCATTGGGATGCAGTAAGGTGGATTCTTAGATATCTATTAGGTACTTCAGATCACTCTCTTTGTTTTGGGGGGGATTCTTTGCATATACATGGTTATGTGGATGCAGATTTTTTGGGCAATCGCGATGGTTGCAGAAGTACTACAGGATATATATTTACAGTTGGAGGAATAGCTGTTAGTTGGGCTTCGCAGTTACAAAATGTTGTAGCACAGTTAACCACGGAGTTAGAGTATATGGCACTTACAGAAGCGACGAAAGAAATGTTGTGAATTTCGGAGCTTATGAAACAATTTGGCAGGAAGCAACCCATAGGTGAACTATGGTGTGACAGTCAAAGTGCAGTTTTCTTGGCAAAAAATTCGGGATATCACTCTAGGACTTGGCACATTCAAATGAGCTATCATTTTATCAGAATAGCAGTTGAGAAGAAGTGGTTGAAGCTGACTAAGATTCTTGGCACTAAGAATTTGACGAACATGCTCACTAAGGTGGTGGATAGCAGGAAACATCAGTTTTGCTATACCTCTATCGGATTATCTCCAGGTTAATTGTTGATTAGACTCGCAGAGGCACAAGCCTAGACAAGGCCAATGGGAGAATGAAAAATAGGTTAGAGACTGTGTCTATGTCTCCAAGTGGGAGATTGTTGGGTTTGCAGATCCAATACACGATAATGGGGTTAGAGAAGTCAGATGAGAAGAAGAGTCGAAGAAGCAGCAAGCTGCTGCAGGCGAGTTGCGATCGACCGTAGGTGGACAGTCGACCGCATTCGTACAGGCAAAAGAATGGTCGACCGTGTAGTCGACCGTCACTCTCTTTAGATGGACCCTGTATCTTGAAGACACGACCGGTCGACCGCGCAGTCCACCGACCTGCTCTTTGTTGGACCTCTTGAAGTCGAAGGAAAGAACGGTCGACCGACTTGGAGTTGCGGTCGACCGTCCCGACGTTGTTTTGATGAGTGGCTGAGATTGAAGTTGTGAAAGGTTCATAACGGTGTTCGAGAAAGGTTCATAACGGTGTTCAAAGCGACGCCATTGGGAGCCCGCCAACGTAGCCTTGCTTAGGGGAGGCTGCGATGGCAAATGAGGGGTCTGCAATGATGGGCTTGGAAGTTGCCTCAGAGGAAGAGGAGGAAGAGTAACTTCGGGCAGACGACTGATAGTCGCTGACTTCTTCCCTTAGGGAGGATGGCTAGAAGAGGTTACTTGTTGGCAAGATCCGATCGGAGAGACAGATTTGTGTGTTTTCACACAGACGGCGACAGTTAGTTGCTGCTTTTTTCGGTGTGGGAGGAATCAGATGATAAGCTCAAATTTTGAGAGGAAAACTTACAGTCTCAATCATTGATGAGATCTAGAATTGGTCGGCTAAAGGCGTTCGACAAACTTGCACAAAGTCTAAGCAGTGAGGTTGGCCACAACGAAAGACCCTCCGACACTCAAGTCAGTAACTTTTACAAGAAGAATAGAATTTTTGTGGAAAATTACTGATTACTCACTTTGATGGAGGTGGAGGGTATTTATCACACTGAAGTTAGCTACAAAAAGATAGACTTAAAAGATAATCTTTTTTTAGAATAAACTCTAGACACCCATAGTGAAGAGATAGAATTAGTTGCTTTTCCCTTATTAGATAGATAGAGTTAATTTCTCTAGAGGGATTTGGCTGACAACCCTAATAGGCCTAAAATTTCCTCTTTCTTAAGATATAAGTAAGTCCTATCTGCTGGTTTGATTGAACTGATGGGCCTAGAGGCATCCCATTTTTCTTAAGTGGGCCTACATTTACTGTAAAATTACCATTCTGCCCCCCGGAAAGCTTTGAGATGCGATATTTATTTTCTTTAGTGCTAACAAAACTAGTTTTAGGTAAAACATATATATAATTATTTTTTGAAATAATTATGACATTTATTTTCGGAAATAATCATGGAATTGATGGGTTTGAAATGAGTTGAAATGAGGAAGAAGGTGATGTTGTCACGTGTCTTTCATGTGTCTACATTTTATGCGTTATTCTCATTTCCATTTCTTGTGTCATATTAACCAATGAGATGCATGACTTCCATACATGATTCACATGGAAAGACTATTGATTATACGAAATAATTCGAGTAATTATTTGTATTTTGCATAAACTTAGTCGCACATTAGTAAATTGACATACACTCATCACACATTTGCATGCATAGACCTTATGCTTGAAAGCTACTTAATCGTGATTCCTCCTTTGGCCACTTGATGCAGACATACTGTAACACCCCACATAATAAATTGATTTATTTTGCATTATTAAATAATATTAAATTGGTAAAGTTGACTATTTTGACTATTTTCTTGAAATTGCAATTTTGCACGTGCAACACATGTACAAAGTTAAAAAATTTTGAATTCTTAAAATTTTATGGTTAATGATTGATTCCCCTCATTTATTCATGATATTTTAATTTTTAGATTTATTTAAATTAATTGGGCTATTTTATGAATTTTTCGATTTTACACGTGCAAAACACGTGAAAATATTTTTTGGGGTGCAAATCTCCACTTTTAAATTTCTGAATAAATTTTTCTATTTATAATTGAGTATATCCTAATTTTTTGGATTTTTCTGAATAAAGAAACTATTTTTATAAATACTTCGAAAGAGAGGAGTTTTTATGTAAAAAGCCGATTGGATCTCAAACAAATAATGAAAATTCATTTTTTTTGCTACTTTTGGGATGGAAATGGTCATCATTGAAGATAAAATTTGTTTAAAATTTATTTATAGTTGATTTGGTAAAGATTTAAACAAATATGGTATTTTTGCAAATATGAAATTTAAGTGGGACCTTGTGCAAATATGTTCTTGGGAACTAAAAGTCAGAAATTTTATTTGGAAAATCTAATATTTATTATTAGATAATAATTCTGAATTTTCTGATTTTTTACGAATATTTTATGACATATTTGCAAATATTACAAAAAGTGGCTATTGTGCAAAATTACCACTTGGAGTAAAAACTCCAGATTTTCAGTTTTCCGCACAGAGCATGATGGCTATCCAACTCATAGGTAAAGAGTTTAAATTTTATTTTAATATATTTGGTTTATTTTGCTAATTTGTTAAAGAATGGTCTTTTTGCAAAATTGCCACTTGGAGGCAAAAAATTACAAAATTTATTTTGCTGATTAGATATGGATGCCGATCAGATCTGGAGAGTTACTTTTGATTTTTAATCCCAACGAAATTAGTTAATCTAATTTTCCAGTATAAAGATCTATATATGTAAAGATATATTCTAAAGAAATATTTTGTAATATCTTCTCAAAACCCTAATGAACCCAGACTTCGGCCTATATTATGGCCACTACAGCCGTTCCCCTCCTCTGCAAAAGCAAAATATTATTTTACTATTGGTTTTCTTGGAGTTTCAAAGCAAGGATCTTGGTTTTTGCGAAAGGAAGGACTTTTCTTATTCTTTATTAATTCGGTTGATTTCTTCATTGCGGTGAGTGACATATGTTTATTTTCTTATTGTTCTATGCATGTTGTATGTGATGATTTGTCTATTAGAATGCATGATAGATGATGGTATGATGATATAATGAATATATTGATGGATGGATAATTAAAAGTAGGATTTTTATGAATGTTATGAATAGAATCTTCATATAGAAGACTTGAGATTGTAAAGAACCTAATAGAAATCATGGGTATGTTGCTTTCTTTCATATCCTTACGGATTTGATTGCACATAATGAGTTTGTATGATATTTATTGCAAAGAGAGAACAAAATTGGGTCTTTACTGTGTATGTCATATATATGGTCTTTTTGAAAATTTTGATGAGTAAAACCTGATGGAAAATTGTTGTAGATGCTTATAATTATGGACAAACTATTATAACTAGTTGTGATTGTGTTTAATCAAGTTGCAAGAAGGATTTTCAAATCAAAAGAATCAAGCTTTTATGAATTGAGGTGGGGTTTTACTTCGGGTCTGACTTTGTGCAGGCCGAAGTCGATTTTATATGTTCTATGGAGTTTTCGATGAATCTTGATTTGTATTGATGCTGAGATTAAATTGAACCATATATTACTTATATACAGCAAATTCTTGATGCTTTAACTGATGCATACACCCTTATATACTCATACACATTTACTTTTACTGATATTGAAGAATTTAAATGAAAAATTACTCTTTTGTGATTTTGATGATAATTTGATTTGTTTTATAAACTCCATGGAACCCCTGTTTTCCCAAAAATGTATTTTTTGTGTATTTTCGATATTTAAAATTTTCGTAAATTATTTTTACCGCTTTCAATTTCTTTTGTCAAATTGTACTATTGGATCTTCTATTAAAACCTGTTTTCGATCAATAATTTTATTTGTAACTATTTCTATGATTTTTATATTGTAACACAATTCTTATTTTTGTTATTATTACTGTTATTATTATTATTACTTTTATTATTATTACAAATTTTTTTATTATTTTCTTCTTATTATTATTGTTATTAGTATTATGGTTATTATTGATATTTTTGACTGGGTATTAAAAATCCACTTTTACTTACTAACTGTATTTGTAGTATTTTAAATAATTTCTATTTTGTAATGCAAATTACATTTTATTATAAACAATATTTTATCGGCTATTTTATTTTTGTATTGAATTTTTAAAACCCATTTAATACCTTATATTACCCTGAACCCATACCCAGATATTAACTTAGCCCACTACCCTGTAAACAACCCAATAGCCTCACCAAAACTACCCAAACCCATTAATCACTCAACCTAATTACCATCCACTTCTACCCCAACCCGTTATCAAAAACCCAAACCCGAACCCCATTTACCCAGCCGTCACCCCCCTAAAACCCTATCTTCATCTTACTTTGTATACATTCACCCCTGCTTATATATTTACCCATGCGACTGTTCCTATACCCTAATCCCTTTCAACCTTCAGCCGCAACTCATCAACTTCTCCTGTTCCCTATATTTACCCTCAGCCGCCCACTTACTTCGAGACCCTAACCCTGTTTCTTCATCTTCCCAAACTAGCCGACATCCTCCTTCCGTCCTTATCCCTCTGTCGCTGCTCTGCAGCGATAGCGCTGCACTTCCGCGCTTCCCCTCCGGTCTCCCGTCCGTCTTCCTGCAACCGCCACCGGAACCAGCCCCCATCAGCCTCCCTGGCTTCCTCTCCGACAATGACAGCAGCAACATCAACTCGTGTGCTTCCGCTGTCTGCCCGTCTCTCTCGCTCTTGTGTGCTTGTGTTCTCGTTGGCTCTTGTGGTTGTTCGATCTTTGCTCGTTGTTCGGGGGCATTTCAGAGTTTGTCGTTGTGTTTGTGGTCGTTCATTGTGTTCGTTGCCTGGGAATCCATTCCCATTATTCTCGCTTTGCTTCGTTCCCATCGTTGTCTCTCAGGTAAGTAACTTGTATTCTTTTCTTTGTGTAATAAAGTACTAAATACTGCCTGTAGTATAGTTGGGTTCTAGAGACAATTCGTGTGTGAATCCTCTATTATATATTGTCTCTATTGTGTTGATTCGACCATAGTTACCTCACGACATACATGATATGAAACAACTAGGGATGATCACTTTTAGGGATGTATATATGCGTGCTATTTTGTGATATCGTGTGCTTAATGTGTTATTCGTGCTATAACTTATCGTGGACTTGTAAATTACCCTATACCATATTGTTTGGACATCTAGTACACTACATTTCATGTTGGGGCTGATTTGGATGAGCTTTACTTGAACTATATGATTTTATGTTCAAAGAATAATTCTGTTTTTTCTATTACCTTGCTTGTGATCAGTATTTTAGACCATATTAAGGCCAGTATATGAAAAATATTTGTGAACATGAACTGTAGAGAATTTTGTCTATTTTCCAACCTTTCTGACAGATCTCAGTTTCGATTTATGGTTTGCGAGTTATGTCTATTTTACTACAGTGGTATAGAGAGATTTCCAGATTTTGTTTTCTATAAATTCTAAAGAGTAATCTATTTTTATCATAATGTTAAAAGTATTATTTTGATCCAATATTTTATACAATCAACTAGACCTGATTGGGATTAACTCTGAATTTTTGTGGATTTATTTGATGATTTTTACAAATCGTTCTATGTTTCCAAACAATTACTATACATGTAGAATTTTCATACTGTTCAGTAAAGAACCTGACTTTCGACCTAATTCTACTTGCTGTTTGTAAAATATTTGTGAATATGAAAGTTAACCTACTGTGTCTATTTTATCACCCTTTTGATGGATTTTGATTTGGATTTGTATTTTGTAAGATATTGTTGTTTTCGTAGTGCAGTGTCTAAGATTCCAGATTTACAAATTTGCCATGTCTTGCTATTTTCTGATCTTATTTGACTATTCTATCTATATTGAAAAATTATGAAACTTTATTTAATGTTACTAAACATACTAAGGAATACCCCAGATTTTTCGTGAATTTAATCAATGAGTTTTCATGCTATTTTCCTGACTTTGAATACAAACTTCTGATTTCTGGCTAAACACGTTTTCTGGATATAAACCTGTTTTGACTCCTATTGTCGTGAAGTACCATATGACTTATATATATCTACTGGATTCGGCCGGGAGTCTATTTTCCAGATTCTCTGACGGATCCAGGTTTGCATGTTTGTAGCAATGAAAATTCTAGATTTAGTGCATTACTGTCTTGCTGTCCTTAACTAGAATTTTCGTTGTTCTATCTTTTTATGTGTTGTATTTCACCTGTACATGTTTATTCTTCATCCTGAACCTGTTACTTGTTTATGAGTGGATATTCTTTCTCCGTTTTGTGACACGTACATGCCTGTTTAATAATAATAACAAATAATCAAGCCGGGGTTAAGGGAAAGACCTTAGTAATGGACAATATAGGTATTTGTACTCAGAAGGGGCCCGTGATCCCATTATCTGTTGCCATGTTTCATGATTACATGATTCATGTCTGTTATTATTATATTCTACCATGAACTTACGACTACATGATTCATGCCTGTTATTACCTGTTGCCATGTTTCATGGTTATGTCACGCCCCGCTTCCCAAAAAGAGAATACAGAATAAGGATACGTGACTAAGCCCAGCGAATGATTTTCATCATTCATAAGCTGTTAGGATCTTTACAATAATGCATAAGAAAAATCAGAGTCGGAAGCAAGAAAAATCAACCAAGCTTGCATATATGAATCAAAATACCAACAAGAATAATTGAAACCAAAATATTATAATCGTAAATAATCCAAATCTGAATAAGTCAATATCCTGGGTCACTTTGCCCAAATACAAATAAATCCAAGTAATCAAGTACAATTGCTCAAAAATAAGCAACAAGAAATAATAATAGCAAAACTCCAGCATCTATTATCTCATATTACTAACTCCATCTGGCAACTGTTCTCCTAAATCTGCAATTTAATAAATTGCAGGAAGAGAAAAAAGAAAACAAACTCCTGTTTATGCAAGTTACGGGCTGCTTGTAGTGCAGGATACAAGTACATGGGAAAGAATAACAAATAGCATGGAATAAACATGATAATTAAATAGAACTAGCATGAATCATGAACCGAATCAAGTAATGCAATATGCTAAGAGGGTACAGGTAACATGTATCAAGTGTCAAGTATCATACAAGAAGGTAACAAGTAAACAGATGAACAGGTAAACATGTAATCAGGTATACAGGTAAACAGGTGTCAAGTATCATGTACAGGTATCATTTAACAGGTATCATGTATGTCAAGTCTTGTATTATTACTATCTAGGTAGCACTTCATGCGGCCCAGCTTTTTATCACATGGTTGCTACATTCAAACAGTTTCGTTTAGGCCTAGTGATGGGTTTCTATAGGGCCGTGTACTCAGGGGCCAAGTCAAGTAACAAGTATCAAGTACGAGTCACGTAATCGTGAACACGTGACAACAAGGAGTATCAAGCATGAATCATGAAGTCATGAGACATGGCAACAAGTAGTAACAAGCATGAATTATGTAGTCATGAGACATGACAACAAGTAGTAACAAACATGAATCATCTAGTCATGATATATGGCAACAAGTAGTAACAAGTATGAATCATGTAGTCATGAGACATGGCAACAAGTACTAACAAGCATGAATCATGTAGTCAAGAAACATGGCAACAAGTAGTATCAAGCATGAATCATGTATTCATGAAATATGGCAACAAGTAGTATCAAGCATGAATCATGTAGTTATGAAACATGGTAACAAGTAATTTTAAGCATGAATCATGTAGTCATGAAATATGACAACAAGTAATATCAAGCATGAATCATGTAGTAATGAAACATGGCAACAAATAATATCATGCATGAATCATGTAATCATGAAACATGGCAACAAGTAATGGGAAACACAAGCCCCCTTCTAAGTACACATACCTATATTGTCACTACTAAGGTCTTTCCCTTAACCCCGGCTTAGTTATTTTGTTATTATTAATCAAACAGACATGTATGTGTCACAAACAGGTCAAGAATAACATGGTATGATCAAGTAACAGGTTCAATTTGCAAGATAAACAAGTACGGGTGAAAGATAACACATAAAAGGATAAAACAATGGGATTTCTAGTTCAGGACAGCAAGACAGTACTGCACTAAAACATGGATTCTTGTTGCTACAAACATACAAATCTGAATCCGTCAAAGAATCTAGAAAATAGACTCCCGACCAAATCCAACAAACATATATAAGTCATATAGTATTTCCCAAAAACATAACTCAAAACTGAATTGAAACCCGAAAATACGTTTAGCCAGATCAAAAGATCGTATTCAAATTCAAGAAAAAAGCATGAAAACTCATTAATTAAATCCACAAAAAATCTGGGGTATTTCCTTATATGTATAGTAACAGAAAATCAAGTTTCATTATTATCCAAAAAAAAAGTCAAGTAAAATCAGAAAACATCAAGATGCAGTAGTTTTGTAAATCTGAGATCACAAACACTGTAGTACAAAAATAGCAATATCTTGCAAACCATAAATCGAAATCCACATCTGCCAAAAGGGTGATAAAATAGACTTAGTAGGATAACTTTCACATTCACAAATATTTTAGAAATAGCAAGTAGAATCAGGTTCTTTACTGAACAGTAGTAAAATTCTGCATGTAAAATCTTTATTTGCAAGCATGAAATGGTTGTAAAACTCCTCAAATAAATCCACCAAAATTTTGGGAAAACCCCAATCAAGTATGGAAACACTGAGAAAAATTTTAGATCAAAATAATAATTTTAACACCAGAATAAAAATAGATTACTCTTCAGAATTCACAGAAAACACAATCTGGAAATTTTTCGACACTACTGTAGTAAAATAGACATAACTCGCAAACAAAAAATCGAAACTGAGATCCGTCAAAAGGGTTAGAAAATATACATAATTATCTACAAATCATGTGCACAAAATATTTTCATATACTGACCTTAATAGGGTCTAAAATACTGATCAAAACGGAAAAACAGGCAAAACTGAAAATATCCTTCAAGCACAAGATTAACTAACTCACATAGAAATCATCCAAAACACAACCAAACATAAAATAGAGTATACTACATGTCCAAGCAATATGTTATAGGGTATTTCACAAGTCCACAACAAGTCTACCATGAATAACACGAACGAACACATGATATCATATAAACAACACGCATATATGCAACAAGATGTGGTCAATCCTAGGATATATTATGTCATGTATGTCGTGAGGCAACTATGGTCAAATCACCACAATAGAGACAATATCAACAAGGGGTTTCACACACAAATTGTCTCTAGAACCCAACTATACTACAAGCGGTATTTAGTACTTGTATTTGCAAAGGAATTTAATACAAGTTACTTGCCTTAACCGATGACGAAAACGACTCTAAGCAAGAATAACGGGAACAGATTTCCGGGCAACGAACTCGAACGAACACACAAACTCCAAAAGAGAGAAAAGCTCACAAACAAACGAAATAACCAAACAAAAATGCAACCACGGATCGAACTCCTGAACAACGAACGAGACCATGCACACACCACAACCGAGAGCGGACGATACCGATGCACGACAGCAGCATAGCGGTATGGGGTATGGTGCTGCTGCGGGACTACCGACAAAGACGATGATAGACTGGCAGCATGCTGGCCGGTGCTGTAGTCACGTGGCACGTCATAGGGTAAGGCAGCGTTGCTGTTGTGTGTCGGAGGCGGGACAGGGCGGCACCGCAGGTGGCTACAGGCGAGGAAGTGCAACGGAGCTAGGACGGCGTCGCGAGGCTGAGCGTGACGCAAGGGCATCGGGGAAGGGGTGGAGAGAGGTGGAGGATCACAGCGGAGTGGACGGGAGAGCACATGGAGGCGGATGGGTGATGCGATGCACAGGGGACAGGAGGAGAAAGCAGGAGAACGGGATGGGTCTCGGAGGGAACCAAAGGGGATGGGTTGAGATGGAAGCTAAGTGAAGATGGGAAGATGAACAGGGGATGGTGTATTTAAATATAGGTTGGAAAAGAAATATTAGGGTTGAGAGATGAAGACGGTTGATGGGTTAAAAAGTAGTAGGGGATGAAGAAACGGGGTCGGCGGCGGTTGGGGGTTTAGAGAGGGGGGTATATGCACAGGGAGGGATAGGTTAGGTTAAAACAGGTATATATAGGGTAGAGTTAGGTAAACGGGTCTGGGTTTTAAGGTAAAACGGGTATATGGGGTTTCGGGTTTGGGTTTTTGATAACGGGTTGGGGTAGAAGTGGCTGGTAATTAGGTTGAGTAATTAAATGGGGTTGGGTAGTTCAGGTGAGGGTATTGGGTTGGGGACTTAAATGGGTATTGGGTAATGGGTATTGGGATTTTAAAATCCATTAGGGAAATAAAATGAGTTTGGGTTTGGGGAAAATAAAATAACCAATAAAAATATACAATTAGAATTTTATAGAAATATTAATAATAATAATAAAAACAATAACATTAATAATAATAATAATAGTATTAAAATAACAGTAATAATAATAATAAGAGTAATAATAATACAAATAAGAATTGTGTTACAATATAAAAATCATGGAAATAATTACAAATAAAATTATTGATCGAAAACATATTTTAATAGGAGATCCAATAATTACAATTTTATAAAAGAATTTTGAAAGCGGTAATACATAAAATACACGAAAATACGTATTTGGGGAAACAGAGGTTATAGATTATATGATTAACGCCTGTTATTACCTGTTGTCACGTTTCATGACTACATGATTCATGCCTGTTTCTGTTGTCACGATTTCACTACGTGATTCGTGCCAGTTTACCCGTTACTTGTTATTTGACTTGACGCCTAAGTATACGGCCCTATAGAAACCCACCACTAGGCCTAAACGTAACTTGTTTGAATGTAGCAACCATGTGATAAAAGCCTGAGACGCATGAAGTGCTACCTAGACAGTAATAATACAAGACTTGATATACATGATACCTGTTAAATGATACCTGTTACATGATACATGTACATGATACTTGACACCTGTTTACCTGTATACCTGATTACCTGTTTACCTGTTCATCTGTTTACCTATTTACCTGCTTGCATGACACTTGATACTGTTAGCACATTACATTACTTGATTTTGTTCATGATTCAAGCCAGTTCTATTTCATTATCATGTTTATTCTATGCTATGTAGTTTATTCTTTCCCATGTACTTGTATCCTGCACTACAAGCGGCCCGTAACTTGCATTGATGGGAGTTTGTTTTTCTTTTTCCTCTTCCTACAATTTATTAAATTGCAGATCAGGGTGATCAGTTGCCAGATGGAGTTGGTGATATGAGATATTAGTTGCTGGAGTTCCTGCTTTAATTATTATTTTTCTGTTGCTTGATTTGAATTAATGTACTTGATTACTTGGATTTATTTGTATTTGGGCAATGTGACCCAGGATATTGACTTGTCCAGATTTGATTTATTTGAGATTATAACATTTTGGTTTCAAGTAAATCATGTTGGTATTTTGATTCATATATGCATGATTGGTTGACTTTTCTTGCTTTCGACTCTGATTATTTCCTGTGAAATATTGTAAAGATTCCTGACAGCTTATGGATGATGAAAATCATTCGCTGGATTTAGTCACGTATCCGTATTCCGTATTCCTTTTTGGAAAGCGGGGCATGAGAAGGTTTTTAGTGGTATCAGAGCCCAGGTTTGGCCAATGTATTAGTTTGACTAATATATTAGACAAGCCTGGCTCGATCTGGAATCGGCTCAACAGTACACAGATCATACATGCATGAATGAAGTATAATCAACATTGATCTGGATACTAGTCTTGTTCCGTTCATTTTGATACATTCTTATTCAATTCCTTGATTCCTTGATTCTTCTGTCTTTTTCAGTCGTCCTCTTTGATTGATTTCTTCTTGGGTATGAATTCATTCTTTTCGTACCCATATCTTTCTGATTTTGGTGCCATCCATTCTTTTCTTCTTGCTTGGTCCCTTCATTGGCATTGATGGAGCTAATGGATGCTATTGGCAGTGTCTTCCCGATCAGAGTGGCGCAGCAGAAGCATTATGGGCCCACAACACACAGGTCCCAGGATTTTCTTGTTGTCTCCTTCCTGCATTGTTTTCTTCTCTCCATTCCTTGTATTCGTCTTCATCCGTTGACTCATTTGCTTGATTCATCTCTTCCTTGTCCATCCTTTCTTCGATTCCAACTTTATCTATTTCTTCATCTCTTTGCTTGGTTATTTTGCAAGTCTTGTGTTGTATTTTCTTCATTTTTGATACCGGTTACTTATTTCTTGCATTCCATTTGACCTCATTGCTAACCACTTCCTTCTTTTTTTTTGTATTGCCAATGCTTTGTTCCTTTCCCTTTTACCCTTTGTTTTGCTACCCCCCCCCCCCCCCCCCCCCCCCCCAGTTATTTTTGCTCTGTCCTATGTACCGCCTAAGCAAATTTTGAGGACGAAATTTTGTTGTAAGGTGGGTAGGATTTGTAACCCCTGTTTTACCAAAAACGTATTTTCTGTGTATTTTCGGTATTTAAAATTTTCGTAAATTATTTTTACCGCTTTCAATTTCTTTTGTCAAATTATACTATTGGATCTCCTATTAAAATCTATTTTCGATCAATAATTTTATTTGTAACTATTTCTATGATTTTTATATTTTAACACAATTCTTATTTTTGTTATTATTACTGCTATTATTATTATTACTGTTATTATTATTACCATGATTATTTTTTTATCATTTTCTTATTATTTTTATTGTTATTAGTATTATGGTTATTATTGATATTTTTGACTGGTTATTAAAAATCCTAGTACAATGAATCAAATAGTATACAATGAGTTAATACTCAAATACTAACAAATACAATAAAATTTTATTGTAATAATGATAATAATAATAACAATAACAATAACAATAACAAGGTCATATGTAAAAATAGGATTATATGAAAACTATTTGAAAATAAATGCAAATACGATTAATGAATAGAATTAAATTTTTAATAACCAATCAAAGTAATAATAATAATAATAATGATGTGTATCAAATTAGGATTTGAGATTAACAATTTATTAAAATCCAAACAGTAATAAGATAAAACATAAATTGTCGATCACTTAGAAATAGAAAAATAAAGTCAGAATATACTATTATTCGAAGTAAATATAATTTTCAGTTCGAAAAGATTTTAATATAAGGTCCAAATCGAATTAAAAACAAAAATGAATTTATAAATAATCAAACTACAAAAGATACTCAGAAAATATGTATTTACGGAAACAGGGGTTACAATCCTACCCACCTTACAAAAAGAATTTCGTTCTTGAAATTCAATTCAGGCGGAACGTAGGACAAGGCAAAATCAAACTTGGTGGGGGACGGGGGAGGGGGGGGGGGGGGTAACAAAATAAAGAATTAAAGGGGAAGGAACAAGTGGTGGCAATACCAAAATGCGAAGGAAGTGGATAACAACGATGTCAAATGGAATGCATGAAAGAAAATAAACAGTATCGAAAGGAATGAAACAACACAAGATAACAAGTAAGATAAAAGAGTAGGCAAAACTGGAATCAGAAAGAGAATTGATAGGGAATAATTGAACCAGACAACGAGTCAACGGATGAGGACGAATGCAAGGGATGGAGAAGCAAACAATGCAGGGAAGGAGAAATAACAAGAGAATCCTAGGACATGTGGGTTATGGGCCCACCACGCTTCCGTTGTGCCACTCTAATTGGGGAGACTTCATCATCAGCATACATTAGCTCCAGTAATCCGTTTCGTGGCTCACCATATCCTTGACATGTCCAAACGTTTTCTCTCTAGCATGAAGTTCGAATTCCGGGCAATTTCAGATTCTTAACACTTCCTGAGATCCTGAGACTCTGCATGCACATCTTGGAGCAAAAGATGACACTTCCTCTCCTGGTGATGATCCAAGCAGCTGACATATATCGTAGTAGATCCAGCAATGCCGATCGACAAAACAAGCAGAAAGAAAGAAATGAATAGAACCAAAATCAAAAGAACATGGGTACGAGGAGAATAAATTTATACCCAATAAGGAATCAATCAATGAGGGAGACTGAGAAATACATAAGAAAATAAGGAATCAAGGAATTGAATGTGAAGGAATCAAAATGAATGGAATAAGACTAGTATCCAGATCAAGTTGATTATTAGTTTGTTCATGCGATTGCATGACCTGTTATTGTTGAGTTAATCCTGGCTAAATCAAGTCTATCTAACGTGTTAGTCAAACAAACATATTAGCCAAATTTGAGCTCTCATACCACAAAAACCCTATCACGTCCCGCTTCCCAAAAAGGAATACGGAATATGGATACACGACAAAGTCCAGCGAATGATTTTCACCATCCATAAGCTATAAGGATCTTTTCAACAATACACATGAATAAACAAGAAATAAACAGTAAATAATCAACCATGCATGCATGAATAAATTAACATTTCCAACAGGATTACTTGAAAACAATGATACTTAATCTCAAATAAACCAGATATGGAAACAAGTCATAAGTTATGGGAGAAAATGCCCAATACAAGAACCAAGTAGAAATAAATACAATTTATTCAAAACAGGAAATAAACTCAAGCATGAACTCTAGCCAAGCCTAGAACACTTTGTCACTAACTCCCTCGGGTAGCTGGCCACCAAAATCTGCAAATTTAACAATTGCAGGAAAAGGGAAACAGGAAACAACACGCCCATCAGTGCAAGTTACGGACCAAATGTAGTTCAGGCAACTAGTACGAAAAACAGATAAACAAAGTACAGAGCAGCAACAAGAAGCAAGTACTGAAATAAGCATGGAAGGAATGTAACAGAAAAATAGAGCAACTAACTCTTAATCAACCACAGAATCAAGTAACATGATGAGATAATAGGGTGCAGGAATCATGTAAGAGGTATCAAGTAGCATACAAGCAGGTAAATATGTAACAGGTATCAGGTGGCAAGTACAAGTAACAGGAATGTGCAAGTGATCATGTCAATCTCATGTCTTGTATTTAATCCTATCTAGGTAGCACTTCATGCATTCCATTTATTTACCACATGGTTGCTACATACATGAAAGTTACGTTTAGATCTAGTGGTGGGTTTCTATAGGGCCGTGTACTCAGGCGTCATGTAACAGGTAACAGGTTCATGAATCATGTAGTAGTATACAGGTTTATTAATCAATAGTAATATAATAGGTTCATGAATTAATAATATAACATGTTCATGAATCGAATAATAATATAACAGCTTTATGAATCAATAGTAATATAACAGGTTCATAAATCAATAGTATAACAGGTTCATGAATCAATAGTATAACAGGTTCATGAATCATTCATCAAGTGGGAAACATGGGCCCCCTTCCGAGTACACTTACATATATTGTCCACTACTAAGGTCTTTCCCCTAAACCCCTGGTTGTTATTTATTATTATTATTAAAGCAGACATGTAAATGCACAAACAGGGCAAGAAAGAATGGAAAGAATAAGAGACAGGTTCAGGTCGGACAGAAATATGCACGGGTGACAAACAACTCATAATAGACTAGGACAACGAGACTTTCAATTCTGGACAGCAAGACACTACAACACCAAATCCGAGATTTCCGTTTCCATAGGAATGCAAATCTAGATCCGTTAGAAAATCTAGAAACTAGACTCTCAGTCGAATCCAGCGCATATACACAAGTCATATAACAACTACATAAACAGGGTTCAAAATAGCATTTTATACAGAATTCATATTCAGCCAGAAATCGCAAAGTTTTATTTATATGCATGAAAATGACATAAAATACACTAATTAAATCTAATAAAAATCTCGGAGGTTCCCTAGCATGTATACTATTGGCATATAAAATTTTATAAAATTCCATTACAGATAGCATAGTCAAATTAATTTGGAAAACAGATTGATGCAGCAAATTTATGAATCTGAAATTTTAAACACAACAGAACTAAAATAGTGATAAATCACAAAATACAACTCAAAATTTAAATCCGTCAAAAGGGTTGTAAAATAGACATACTAGACTATATTTCATATTCACAAAGTTTTAATCAAAAGTGTCTGGAATCAGGTTGAAAACAGAGTTCTTTACTGAATAACATGCAGTTTGGAAATTACATGATTGGTTTCATACACATGAAATAATTTATAAGAGTCATTAAACAATTCTACAAAAATTAGGGTTTGATCCCAGTCATATCTAGGCATACCCTAAAAATACTAAGTCCAAATCTTACTTTTAACATCAGTTTTAAAATAATAAAACATGCAGCGATCTCATAAATCAGAATCTAGAAATTATGACACAGATGTAGTAAAACTGCGATAACTCTCACATCAAAAATCGAAATTGAGATCCATAGAAAGTTATGAAAAATAAACACCGAGGCCTACAAATCCTATTCAAAAAATAATTTATTTTACTGACCTTAACAGGCTCTAAAACGCTGAACCAAATAAGGGCAGCAGCAAAACGAAATTTCTTTCATGCATTTAATCAAACAACTCATCTACAAAAGATCCAAATCAGAATATAATGCAAAATGTGATTATTAGATATTCAAATCAACATGGCATGGGTATTAACAAGTCTACAACGACATAACACATCTAGTACACCAAGTATGTAACAAAATACACAACATACTATAGATCACGAAGAATATATATACATGTATCAAGAGTTATCTAGAACTAATTTATTTTCGCATAGTGTGTGTGACAACTTATTATGATGGGTTAAGACTACGAATGGTTCAAATGAATGAGATCAAGATCTGTCAAGAGATCATCATGAGAACGAACACAAGACAAGAGCGAGACTACATGCAGCATTTTGTACTTGTATATACAACAAAATAGTGTACAAGTTACTTGCCTTGGGTGTAGACGATGAATTTGACAAGAATAGAATAACGGATCCCGGCACACGGCGACGATTGCGAACCAAGCGAATCATGATGATGATCAAGATCAAGAAGATCAACGGCTGAGATTACTGATGGTGATGATGATCAAGATCGGCCGATCGGACGACCCAGATCCAGAGCTTAATGATAATGATCATGATCAGATCAAACGGACAGCTGAGATCGCTGTTCTATCTGATAAGTTCTCAATCAAGATGAGATCAAGCAGATTAATCGCTGTTCTATCGGGAGGTGGCTATCTTCGATGGCGGTTGCGATGGTGCAGGCAGCGACTACTGGCAGCGTCGAGGGGCTCGACTGGGGAGCAGTCGATGCAGGGTGAGCGACGACGATGGGTTCGGTTTGGTGGTGCCCTATTTTAGAGAGGAAAACAAGGGAGATGAGGATAGTGATGGCAAAGGCGATCGACGATGGAGCTGGCGATCAGGGGTAGTCGAGGAGGTGGGTTTGACAGGATGGGTTGAAGGTGGCGACAGAGGGGATGCTACGGTGGTGGTTCGAGGGTGCGATGAGGGTGATGGGATCGAAGGAGGATGAGGAGGATGAGTTCGAGGATGAGTGGTCGACGAGGGGGGTCAGTCGACGATGAAGGCAAGGGGAATGCGGGAGTTCAACAACGAGCCCCTGTGCGCTGCCGTTATTAAAATCCAAACAGTAATAAGATAAAATATAAATAGTTGATCACTTAGAAATAGAAAAATAAAGTTTGAATATAATATTATTTGAAGTAAATATAATTTTCGGTTCGAAAAGATTTTAATATACGGTCCAAATCGAATTAAAAACAAAAATGAATTTCTAAATAATCAAAATACAGAAGATACTCAGAAAATATGTATTTACGGGAACGGGGGTTACAATCTTCATCATCATCAAGCTCCTCGTTACCCCCATCGAGTTTGGCTTATCGACGCCTTAAATCAACATTGCATGCTGCACCTCTCATCGTCGCAGCCAGCAAGCCTCGTCGCCCTCCAACCTCCACCGCTGCCACCTTGTCTCCTCCTCGTCCCTTGACCGCATGCATCCAACTTCGATCGCCACCACCATTGCCAGCCGAGCTCCACCCCCGCTAGCACTTGCTCGTTGCCCCCTCGACAGTAGCCCTGCCATCACCACCTGCCATGGCAGTAAGTCGCGATCAACCTGTCGCTGCCCTTGCCTTCGTTCACTGCAGCGCCATCGCTACCACCATTCAACCAGCCCCTATGCGCCGCCAGTCACTGCCGAAGTCACGATCCCCGCCATAGCCGTGTGTTGTCCTGTGCTGAGCCTCTCTTGCTGTTGGCACCTTGCTGTCCATGCCGTTGTATGGCCGTTGGAGCTTTTGACGTGTGCTGCCCTGTGGGCACACGTGTTGCGCACGTGTGCATTGTACGTGTCTTGCACGTGTCTTCGTCAGGATTCTCATCCCGTTATTCTATTATATTCGGATTAATCGAAAAGATTTTAATTTAAGCTCCAAATCGAATAAAAACAAAATTGAATTTATAAATAATCAAAATACAGAAGATACTCATAATATATGTATTTACGGGAATGGGGGTTACAATCTTCATCATCGTCAAGCTCCTCGTTACCCTCATCGACTTTGGCTCATCGACGCCCTAAATCAACATTGCATGTTGCAACTCTCATCGTCGCCGCCAGCAAGCCTCGTCGCCCTCCAACCTCCACCGCAGCTCACCGCTGCCACCTTGTCTCCTCCTCGTCCCTTGAACGCATGCATCCAACTCCGATCGCCACCACCATTGCCAGCCGAGCTCCACCCCCGCTAGCCCTTGCTCGCTGCCCCCTCGACAGTAGCCCTGCCATCGCCACCTGCCACGGCAATAAGTCGCGATCACCCTGTCGCTGCCCTTGCCTTCGTTCACCGCAGTGCCATCGCTACCACCATTCAACCAGCCCCTGTGCGCCGCCAGTCACCACCGAAGTCACGATTCCTGCCATAGCCGTGTGATGTCCTGTGCTGATTCCTGTCATCGTTATTGCTTCTTGAATTGTAATTATTAATAATTGCATAAATTGACATACACCCTTGACATTATTGCCAATTCTTATTTTGTTCTTGACTTTGATCCAGTCTTTCATTCTTGATATACCATGCCTTTTATTATTCTCTATTTCCCACTACTTGTTGTCCATGACTTGCTCGAAGGAAATTATTTTATCTATTTTTAGATCAGGAATTCACAGGTACCGAATGAGCGATACCAGAAGGACTTGGTGAGCAAACTCTCTGAAGATCGGAGCTGGACTATTAGACTATTATAGTTATCTCATGTTATTTGTTTATTTTATCGCTTTTATTATACTTTGTATTCCGGACTTGTGTGTCCCGAAGTTTACTTTTTCCCAGATGTTGGATATTTGGTGAATTTATTTCATGATTACTATTGAGTTTATTCATTGTTCATGTGGTTATTCTTTTCTTGCGTGGTTGTATTCTCTTATATATTGTTGCGTTAATCTGTTACAACTTATGGATGATGTATAAATCATTCGCTGGACCTTTGTTACATGCTCGTAATCCTGTATTTTGGGAAGCAGGGCGTGACATTATCGTTTGCAAATTCGAAGAAACAAGCATTCCTGAAATAGAAAAGTATACAGCAAAACAAGGCATAACGGTCGACCGTCACATACAGTGGTAAAGATTGCGGTCGACCGACAACACTCAACAAAACAAAACACCACTTAAACCATGGCAGGTGACTAACAATTACTGAAGAGACTACTGCAGTCGACTGCTAGTAACCATGTGGCGACAGTCTATCGTAAAAGTCGACCGTAACTGCGCGTTCAAAAGCGCTGCAGTTGACCAACACGCAGTCTGCGACAGCCTCCTTGGTTTGCAGATTTCTCAAAATTGATATATGTTCAAAACTTCGAATAAATGATTTCAAGCGAGGAAAACCTGAGATAAAGCAGTGCATCTTGTGCAAAATCAACTCAGTTCATGCGTCAAATCAAATCCTCATGAATATCACAAAAATCCCAAATTTTTAATGAATAACTTGAACAAACAGATTTTTCAAAGAAACCTTTTGTAATAATAGTCGAATATTATCAAAACACAGTCAAGATCTTTCCCCATGCCGAATATAAAACTCATACGTGTTTAAAACTAAGACTACTCTTGAAATATACATTCGTTGGTCAAAATATCTCAATGCATCCAACTCAATATTTAGTTCTTCCACTTCTCAATCAATTTAAATCCAAAAAATAATAAATTCTTCATATTTAGTCCCAAAATAGTAACTACATAGGGAAAACAGGAACACAAAAATTCGTTATTCATTCATGTCCACGTATGATGTTACTATTCAATTTGCATTCTATTTGTACATGATATACATCCACAAATCAATAAGTTCTCACACAAGCAATAGTTCAATCATTACTAATTGGATGACAATTCTAAAAATCTCATACACATTCAAGATCAATTCAAAACATTATTTATTCAAGCATGACATAAGAAAGTGAACATCTTTGTGCATCTATAACTTCTAGCATACATCGACTATTTATGCATGGAAAGTTACTCATAAATTTATATTTCATTCATGAAAGATATGAATTAGTTATTCATTCTTTAAAATTTATATTCATACATCATATTTCATTATCATGCAACTTCTAATCATGCATTATACTTGAACAATTTACAATCATATAGCAAACAATAGGTAAGAAAGCATCATCCACCTCGAAGAAGACTTATTTGAAGAACAATAGTAGTAGTAAAGAAAGCCTCTTCCTTCTCCTTGCAAAAGTTCAAGATTCAAGTTTTAAACTCCAAGAAAATAATAAGGAAAATAAATTTTGGGTTCACAACAGAGGTTGCGGCTGCTGCTGCCCCGAAATAGGCCGGGATCTTGGTTTTAGGGTTTTTTACAAAGTTTATAAAAATATTCCTCAATAAAATTATTTATTTACTTATATGGATTCTTCCAATTATTAGTTAATCAGATCAACTTAAAATAGAATAAAATTATATCCCCTAACTCTCCTGAATTTGGTCGACCAACATGTGCAGCCCAGAATTTGAAATTTTGGACTTTTACCCCCAAGTGGCAATTTTACACAAAAGTCATTCTCTTTATAATATTTGCAAACAAGCCATAAAATATTCGTAAAAATCCAGAAAAATTAGAATTATTATCTAATAAGAAAGATTAGATTTTCCAAATAATTTTTTGGATTTTTACTCTCCAGAAGGAATATTTTCAAGTTCCCAACAATCTCAAAATTCCGTAATTATACAAATTTCCAATTAAATCAATAAAAATCAATTAAATATGGATATAATCTAATTCTTTAGAGCCTTCTACTAAATAGCCGGCCTTAAATGTATCCAAACAATTTTTAAGTTCAATTTTCACACCTAAACGACTTTTTACAACAAAAACCCCCTTTCTTTCAAAAAATTACAAAAGTAGTTTTCTTTATGCTGAAAAATTCCAAAAATTCAAATATACCCAATAACTAATAATAGGAGTTGTTCATCAACTCATAATTCTAAATTCACACTTCGAAAATATTTAGACGTGTGAAAATGTCAATTTTATGAAAATTCCAAAATAATTAAATAAATTGATTTAAAAATTACGGGGCATTACATCACTTCACCCCTTAGAATAGTTCTGTCCTTAAAACTATCCTTATTAAGAGAAAAACAAAAATACAAAACTTACACAACAGTTTCAGAAAATCATTCTATCTTTATTTTCTAATTACATTGGGTTGATAACTAGAGAAAATAACGTCTAATAGGAACAGTAAAGTTATTATGAAAACTGACAGAATAACTAGTATAAGCAGAAATCCATAAAGCATAAGACTAATCCCAAGAAGATATATAAAATTGTAAAAAAAATATATAAACTATGCAATAACTTGTCGAAAGCAACTAGATAATCAATTAATGCATACGAATTTCTACAGCATAATAATCGTAACTAATATAGATTAGTCAGTAATACTTTAAAGCACACAAGGAGTCAAAAGATTCCTTAAAAATTGAATACACTATAAACATAAAGCACTATAAACTTAAGAATTAATGAAAATAGACAAACGTACGTAATACGAAACTTAGTCAGGAATACGAGTAAAAGAAAACTGTTTAAAGTAACAAATAACAATAAATTTAGTCAGTAAAACAAAGTTTTAAGCACTCCCATGGTCGTTAAAACATTTGTATAAAACCATGAAATGCAAAATAGATATATGAACAGATCAACAAAAAAAATGATCATTGATCAAATAACATCGTAAAAGATCATTATAGCAAGAAGATAATAAGGCCAACAATACCAAATAAGAAGCAAAAAGTAAAAGTTAAGAACATAAATAATGGCAAAAGTAAATAATAATAAAAGTAACACAAAGAATGGAAACTTAAAGATGATAAAAAAAATATATAGGCCTGGGAAGATAGTCAGTCAAAGACACGTCGAAATACCAACAAGTCTAGCTAAGCCAAAATAATGATAATAATGACAATAATAATCAGAAAGTAAAATAAAAATAAAAATAAAAACATTAGTGTCGAATTTTGTTAAAAAGTCTGAGATAAGTGTAATAGTAAAAATAATGATGTATATAAAAATACACAAAAAATTCATTTGTAAAAGCAATATAATAACCATATATGCATTTTAAATTTAATATATAGAATACTGATTATTATATCAAAATATTTGTAAATTGTCAAGTATAGTAAGAAAATTAATTTATGATATTATATATGCAAATAAGTGTTTGGAAAATATGATAAAACCAACAATACTATAATATAAAAATTTTAAGTAGTTGTAGTAGTGAAACAAGTATAATAATAGTAAATAGAATAATATATAATACTAATTATACAAAAATTTAAATAATAAATAACTATGAATAATAAAAATCACATTATATAAGTAACAAACAAATATAAGATAGGCCAGGAAAATGAAATAGTATGAGAATACGAAAATACTAACATATGTAAAGATAAAGTATATATATATATATATATATATACACACACACACACACACACAAAACGATAATACTAAGATAGCGATAATACTAATATATATATGTAAAGATAGTGTAACTGTATCATGAATAACAAAGTTGAAAAGCATAGGCTAAGTTTTAAAATCTTATAAAATGGTCTGAACCAGTACAGAAGAAAATGATAGTGATAAGTAATATATATATATATATATATATATATATATATATATATATATATATATATATATATATATATATATATATATATATATATATATATATATATATATATATATATATATATATATAACTAAAAGTGGGGTTATTAGAGTAGAAAATTTCTTTGTTGTGGATTCGTCTCATTGATGTCTAGCTGCAGACTTGACTCCTTGACATCATGTTGCAGATTGCCTCCACGACATCAGGTTGCAGATTGCCGTCTGGACATTCAGTTGCAGTTTTTGCCGCCCGACATCCAGTTGCAAGTTGGCCTTCTATTGATGTCTAGTTGCATATTTGTCTTCTCAACATCCGGTTGCAACAAAACGATGAATGGAATGATGTAATCTTCCATGTGTACTGAGATATTGGATGTTTAATTTAAGTATGATGTTAATTTTTGAAATTCGTGATATAAAAATAGAAACAAAAGTAGGTAATTAAGTAGAAAGTCACACGATGGAATATTAAAACAGATGTATAAATTATAAATATCAAACACAAATAATAGGAATTAGTAGTAGTGAAAAAATGATTTATAAAAGTAAGGAGAAAGACGGAATGAAATACATGATCAGCTTAAATGTAATTGCGAATGAGAGATAACTATGTAGAATAAATAACCATATGTCATAGAATATACAACAAATAGCAAAAAGTATATGTAGTAAGTGTAACACCCCGAATTCCAAATAAAACTGAATTTGAAGTTCCACAGGATTTTTACACTTCACTTCATACAATTTTACAAGGAAATAAAAACTTTTGTTACATCAGAGTTACATTTTACATGTACACTTATATTGCGGAAGCAATTTACAACAATTACATAAATAAAATGTACAACACTTGAATCATTCTTTAAGCAGCATGCATACTTTAATATTGTCAATCACTTTATCCTACATAGAAACTGTGGGCACGTCAGTTCATTTAACTGGCGCTAGGATATAACATATCAATTTTCTCTTACTTGAAAAGCACAAACTTGTCTCAAACAGAAATACAGGAACTATCCTATTGATGTCGTGGTGTGCATGTGCACTTAGTCCTTAATGTCGTTGTTTATATTAAATGACACTAATGCGCACTTGTTCAGAGTTTACACAGCCCATAATACATAGGTCCGAGGGAAAGCCTTTAACCGTTCTTCATCATGTAGGGTTCAATCCCTCGCCATGACTTAATCTATTACGGTAACTACGGTAAGTATCCTAGGTGTTTTATGAGTTACGAGCTCACGTCCAGGCGCCCTGGAGAGAATCCCACGCACTGACACATGAATCATCATGCAGACATCCTGTGGTCAATTCACCTCCTATCATAGACATGGCACTACCCGTAGTCACTAGACCACCCCCCATAAGCATCGCCACAGGGACGGTACTCTGGAGCAGTATCCACGTCCTACTCATGACTCATCATGGGACATCGTGTGAATACTCTCATGCCGCCAATCCAATGGCCCTCATACTCATATTTTTCTCTTACTTTCATCACATCTCCACTATGTGTCTAGTCCTTAATTTTATTTGAATCATGAATAAAATCAATTCTCTAGAGTTAGCACTCCCACTATACCGGTCTTAACCATTTATACAACATGACCCAATCTTGGTCTTTTCATTTCAAATATCATTTCAACAAATTTCTTTCAGTGCCGGTATGAGGCTTAGCTACACCCTAGTTCGCAATTTCACTTCATAATCACAAAAATTGAGTCTGCATACTCATAAGTTTTTTTTCCACAATTTAACATGAATTCCATTCTCTTTTCTATGAATCAATCTCATATATAAAGTTTGATTTCAATTTATGCATTTCACATTCAAACTTAATTTCAATAAAAATCCATTAAATTCTCACGCTATTGTTTCTTTCCTTTACCTAATTCAAAATCACAATTTGTATTTTTCATTTCTCTTTCGAATGCATATAATACCCAAATTAGTGAATAAAAGTCCATAAACAACACACTTTAATTTTTTCTTCATACAAGATCCTCTTTTATAAATTAGTATAATTTTCTCATGGAATAAATCACTTTTTATACTTATACAAATGTCAATTTCATGGAATTCTACTCAATTTTTACTTCTAAACCACTTTAATTTAAGTCAAATATTGCATAGATATTTTTCATGAGGTCCATACATTTTTAGAATAATTATAATATTTTTTTTCGGATTTTTAAGTGTCCAAAATTAATTTTTAAAAGTCAAAAACCAAATTTTTTTATTTAAAGTGCAAAACTCCGGGTTCGAATCCGCAACCAAAGACCACCCACGTGCTACATTGTAGCGCACTGTGGCGCTGGCGCTAACCAGAAAGGCCAGAGCGAAAGTGCATTATGAAGGGGGTTTTAATTCCATATGACATAGTTCTCGGTTTTCGGATTTTTTTCCAAAAAATGAAAACAAAAGGGCAATGCCCAGTTTCGAACACGAGACCAAGACCACTCGCAAGCTACAGTAAAGGCCCCAAATGCACCTGTTAACCAAATGGTCCAAGTGACTAACCTGAGTATTTAGGGGTTATAGTCCGAATCTCTTTTATTTCGAATTTTTATAAAAGTAAGTATTTTTAGGTGCTCTTCTTCTCCAATTTAATTCAAAAAAACTCCAGATTTTAATTCCTACATAATTACAGTATTTCAGTAAAATAAAACTTGATTTTTGATACAAAAAGCATAATTTTACTCTCTACTTGCATTTTGCTCTTCAATTTCGAATTTTAGGGAAACAAGCATATTCTCTCTCCAAATTTGCACACTTATATCATTTTTATTACCATTAGTCAATTATTTCAGCGATAATTTTCCTTTTTCATGCCATTACACAATTAAATAGTACAAATCACATTTTTCATAGTTCTCATTTCAATTATCTAAACATACAATCATATCTTCTTAGTTTAGCACATAACAAGCAAATAAAGCATGGTAGCATGGTAATTTCTAAACTAACAATCACAATTTGCATTTGATTAACATTCTCTTAACATACATTCCTACCAATAGCAATTTGTCTCATTTTCATAATACATGGCTAAATTAACTAAAGTTTCTTCTCAATTTTTATCAACCATATCCTAGCATGATGTCTAATTAGAAGTTTGAGAAAATCACCAACCTATTAGAATCGTAAAATTAATCCCGCCTTCAACGGGGACACCGAACTCCAAGAAAAACACGCCAAGAATGAACTTCGAACCCCCGATGCAATGCACAGTGCCTCCTCCTTCTCCTAATTGTTTTCGGCCACTGATTAAGCCTCTCTCTCTCTTAATTGATTTTAACAGTGAAGTGATTAAAGTGATGGGGTGTGAAGGGATGTAGACTTAGGGTATATTTATATAAAAACTAAATTAGTTAATGTAACTACCCCCCCATGATCCCCTCACTCTTCTCCCTCACGCACATGAGTGCGGCCCACTCCCAAATCAACCATACCCACTCTCCCACCAACTCGTACAAACCGGCCTAGGTCAAAAGTGCACATTGCACGTGCTAGTATAATGCACGTGTCAGTATAGTACCCTTAATTATTTGTTTGTTCATGTGAATTTATTAATTGTCTATTAATTTGGTCTACACTACAAGTCATGCTAATTAAAAGAGAATTAAACTAGTGGGCTTTCAAATTTGTGGGCTTAGAACTCTATGGGCTAATTAAAATGATTAGGGTGGGCTTTAGAATAAACAATTAGGCTTTAGAATTTAATTAGGCTTTTAAAAATACAAAAGCGAAAGATTAAAATATTTGTTCATGTTACAAAATAAATAATTTTCTAGGGAAAAATGCACATGAGTTTGTACGTGCAAAAAATCGTAAAAAAATCAACAAACCCTTCATTTAATTATAAATAAAGAATCAGGATGTTACAACACTCCCTCCTTAGAATAGTTACGTCCCCGGAACTACACATGCATAGTGAGAAAAACAAAAATACAACAAGAAGAAAAGAAGGAAAAAAAAAGAAAAGAAAATACAAATCAAACAAAGAGCTCAGGATTGTCTTTCATCATCCTCTCCTCGGATTCCCAAGTAGCCTCTTCAACCAACTGGTTTCTCCAGACTACTTTGATCATCGGTATCATCTTGTTCCTCAAGACTGTCTCCCAACGATCCACAATCTCAACCGGGAGTTCAATATGACTCAGATCCAACTGCAAACCCTCTGGCACTTCGGGCAAATGGTGACTTGGATTTGGAATGTACCCCCGTACACTACAAGAAAAACCTGTTTTCGCAACGCCAAATGTCGTTGCTAAAATTCGTTTGTCGTTGCGAAAAATATTTTTGGCAACGACATTTGTCGTTGCAAGGTCGTTGCGCGTCCGGGCGTCGCTAAAGATTTTGACTACGACTTGCTGTCGTTGCCAAACATAGAATTTTTCGCAACGACATTGCCGTTGCAATATATTTTTTCGTTGCCATAGCTAATTCCACCCGTGTTATGGTATAAAATCAATCGCAACAACCTTTGTCGTTGCCAAACATACTTCATATATTTGGCAACGACTCATGTCGTTGCTAAAGATATTTTTTTCGCAATGAATTATTGTCATTGCCTTATATTTTCTATTTTGGCAACGACTACTGTCGTTGACAAAGCTCGACTATTTTGCAATTATTTTTATAATTGCTTTGCATTACTTGTATTTTGGTAACAACTATAGTCGTTGCTAAAGCTACCAATTGTCGTTGCGAAAGTTTAATTCTTTTCGAGACAAATTATATATTGTCGTTGCATCAGCCCTATCCAAACTAGCATACACTTCAAAAACATTAAAAACCAACATCATTCCAAAAACTATAATATTAACCTTGTCCAACATATTACATTTATGTCACATATAAGAAGCAATGCCCAAAATATTACAACCATCAACTTCTCAAAAAGATATCTAAGTATCTCATAATCATTTCCATTGTGCATAATAAGCTTAACCATGTTTTCTAATATTCTCTTGACATCTAAACATTTCAACAAAATTGGATGCAAGATTGAAAGAACTGAATCACCTTAGAACAAAAGAACATTTTGGGATGAATATTCTCAGAAAATACAAGTAGCAAAAAATTGGGGTTGATGTTGGAGAGTTAATAACCTAAACCAACAGCTAACTCATATAAGATATAACTAAATCATACACTGTCAAAATATGATACAAAAATATATGCTCCCGGACCAATGGCTTTATTCCCTAATTCTCCAAATGCAGTCCTTCTCGTGGTACCTACATATTTGAAATAATGATTAGTCCAGCAGTATACAATGAAACTATGAAAGATTGTCAAAACTATTGGAACCTGTATGCACAAAACAATACAGCATAATAGTGCCACTAAAATTAATAGTACCTTGAGTCTTCGAGGAATTTCATGCACCTCTATTTGTAAGTTGTGCCAACAATTCTTGTTTCATTGCATCCATTGCACGCTGCATATCTTCCTTTTGTTGTTCAATTTGTCTTGTTGTTCTTTCTTGAGTTTCTTGCAACTCCTTTATCATTTTCTGCTGCTCTTCAATCTTCTTTTGTTGCTCATTGATCAAGTTTATTATACTCTTCAATCTCCTTTAGCATATTGACAATTTTATTATACTAGAGAGATAAACTATTTTTGGAAGATCAAATGCATATTTTAACAACTACGTAGCCAATAAGCCCAAATCATTGATGTATGTGAATAATCTGTTCATGTGTAATTAGTATACCAAAATATAGTCCAACTATCATCTTAAGAATCAAGAGGGGAACAGCAGGCCATTGAAGCTTAATAATCAAACACCAAAGACAGAAAACAGGCATGATCGTGACAAATTTGAGGCGTGCACACGTGCACATCTAAAATGCATAACTGTCGGACTCACTAACACAAGCTTACTAAGCATAACTAATTTGAATCTATGATTTAAAATATTCTTCAGTTGAGGAAAGCAATACCCGAGAGCTAGTGTGCCACAACAAAAAGCCTGATGATCCCAATAGCCCTCAAGTTCTTCAGCCAGAATTAATTATATGTGTATCATGCAACTTATGCTTGTATCTGGAAGATATTTAACAGGTACAAACAAACACGAAAAAGTGTCAAATCAAAGCAAAGAATATATGTTTGCTTGTATCTAGTAGATACTATTCGTCCCCAGGACAACAATAAATAGATCAAAACTAAAAATGCAATACTGTAACAAAAAAACAAAAGAAAAAAAGGGGGGAGAACGGCTCTAAACTCTTAAAAACCTAGACATATATGATATATCCAGTTCAGGACAACAGCGTATGATAATCATTAACAAATCCGTCCAATTACGTTTACTAGGTATTGTAATAAACTTGTCAACCAACACAGAAAGACAGCAATAGGACATTTAGCAAACACATCTTTGTAATTCCAATTAAGAAGAAAATACAAAATCAGTACAGGATAAAGAAAATATATTCATGTATTAAATATTATTTTTGACAATCAACTGATCCTACGTGCACACACAAGTCATACTCAAGTCCTGCATTTAAACATCTTGCATAAAGTACCAGAAGCACTAAACTATAAGTGAGATGCACAATGGAATGATAACAATGGGGATTGTTCATACTTAGTACACAATCCCAAAAGAATGAAGCAAAAAACAGTCAATTCCAATTCCTTAGACAGCAGATAATAAAGTACCAGTATACGTTTTTTTTTCTTCCTTTTTACTGAATACAAAAGCAACAACAAAAACCAAAACACAAGAAGCCAGTAAATGTTCAAATCTAATAATTTTACCTGTAATCATATCTGATTTGTTCATGAGTTTTAGCAAAGCCTGATGCAACCAGGCAAACATGAAATTTACAATTTTATGGATATGTAAAGGAAAGACTAAATATTTAGAGTGACAGAAAAGAAAGAAGTAAACTGAATTAAAAATAATTGTCAAATGAAATTATTAAAGGAAGAGACAGTCACTTAAATAAGATAATGAACAGAAAATAATCATGGTGAACTAGGCTGCAGGAGTACTCTTATTCTACCTACTGTACTCTAGACAAGTAGTGTGAATCAAGGGAATAACCTCCATGAACAGGCTAGGTCGTCGGGTCAAGTAAGCCAACGAAATTTCATGCTGGATGGCAGATGTTATATGTACAGGACATAGGTTAATATTGGGATGGCAATTCAAATGAAATTGAATTTGTACATTTTTCCGAGCACATTCATCTGGTTCACCACTTCATCAACATCACAATTTACAAGTTGCAAACATTTATTATGTAAAATGTGATGGAGAGCAAAGACTGCAATGGTTGACGCTCTGTTTAAATTTGCAGATTTATCGCTGAAGTATTCAAAGACCAAGTAGTAACCAATTTCAGTAAGTGACACGTATAACCTCGATTCGAAAATGAACAAAGTTTGAGAGCTCGATTTGCTTTCCTCTTCAATCATTCACATAAACGGAGAGGATACTTCTAGAATGTTCCTTCTACAATCTAATTAAGTTGCATGGATATTTAATGTAAGGGCACCTGGCACTTCGATATTACTCACTAAGCTCTACAATTCACATAATGAAGCACCTCAATACTTCGTATTAAGTGCCACTTATCATATACATAATATTGTCTAATTTCAGAATAGCTAACAAGGAGCATGCATCAACATACAGTACATTGCATGTCTTCTCATGAAATAATATAAATTAATGATCCTAGTTCCCCAGAAAAACAAAAAAACAGATCAACTAAAAGCATACTACAGTAAAAAAATAAACTGGAACACTTCCAAATCTAAAATCTGGATATAAAGACAAGCATCCTGAACATGGATCAGGACACAGAGAATGATAATCGATCAATATTCCATTCATTTAGCAAAGATATATATAACTACAGGATAAACTTGTTGCTAACATAGAACGACAGAGCAATAGAGCATCTAGCAAACACAACTTTCAGATACCAAACATTACACTACAAGGTAATGGAAAGATACATGTATCAAATATTATTTTTGACAATAAACTGATTTCACCCCCACCCGACCACAACACATACACAACCAAGTTCATTAAAACAACCTGCACAGTTCATCTCAACTGCATCAGATTATCGAAAGCACTAAACAAGAGGTTCATCAAACATTGGAAATGAGAAGAGCAGAGGTTGTTCACATTTTATACTAGCATGTATTCAAATATAACAATTATACATATAATTAAATATGAATTGTTATCAGTTCTATATCAAAACTGATTGGACTGACTAATCACTCATTCAGAGATTGAGGATAAGAAATAAGAAAAATCAATAAAAATAACTGTGAAATTGAATTATTAGGGACAGAATCAGTCAAATAAGAAAATTATAAAAAGTAATTGTAGCAAACTGGTGACAGGAGTATATTTTAACCTTGATTGTAGGAACTGTAGTAGATTGGTAGCATGCATAAACCGATCAAGGGAATAAGCCCCCATGAACAGTCAAGTTTATGGGGTCATGTATGCCAAAGAAATTTCATGTTGGATGGCAGATGTTAGGAATATGTCGGGGATGCAAATTCAACGGAAATGTGTGTCCTAAATATGGTATAGATATGCCAATTTAAATGAAAATTTTGTCCTAAATGAGGTCTAGATAACTATATCTTCATCTTATGATATTATTATCATTTAACACAAATAATAAACTTATAATCCACATATACATAACGAATCATTTGCGTTCGTAACAAGCTAACCGAGAACTATTTTCTATCACAATTTCACATCATAAATTAAAATAGCATATTAACATAGCATTTAACAGAAACTGAGATAGCCATTTCCAATTCAAAAACTAATCAAATTTTCATTCAATTTTCCAAGTTATATGTTCGAGTCATGAAATTGAGAAAAACACTTTCAACTGAACAACCAAGAAGTCACAAAAAAGAGTTTTCTCAAACCGACAAACACCTACATCGCCAAGCATTATCAGATAACATGTAGGGCACAATGTCTGATTTTGGCCAATATGTGAAACAAAATATCCAATATCGATTTTGGCCAAAAGGGGGGAGCCTCATAAACCCTAGAAATCAAGAGAAGCTTACCTTGCGATTGCGATTGGGCCTAGAAATCAACAGACGCGTAACGTGAAGAAGGGTTTGGGGAATTTGGTGTGGTGGCGGCTAGGGCGGGATGTGGTGGCGGCGGGAATTAGGAAAGATACGATATTTGGGGTGGTGGGTTTGGGGAATTAGTAAAGATCGATATTTGGTGTGGTGGGTTTGGGGAATTAGGAAAATTTTGTGGCGGCCAGGGTTTGGGGAATTTGGTGTGGTGGGGGATATTAAGTTAATTTTTTAATTTTTAATATTTTTGGCAACAATACTGTCGTTGCAGTAGATATAAGGAAATATATGCAACGACATTTATCATTTCCAATTTACACACAATCTGGCGCAACGACATTTATCGTTTCCAATTTACACACAATCTGGCGGGAATGTGCAAAGGCCCGGGAAAATTTTATTTTATTTTTAGCAACGACTTTTGCGTTGCCGTAACTAATTTTCACAACGACTACAACGTCGTTGCCAAAACCTCGTTGCGAAAAAGGGTTTTTCTTGTAGTGGTAGCATAGACACATGAAAGACATTGTGCACCTGAGACAACTCCTCCGGCAACTCTAACCGGTAAGCAATTCTCCCAATCTGCTTTAATATCTTGTACGGGCCTACGAACCTTGGGGCTAACTTCCCACCTTTACCAAATCGGATCACACCTTTACTGGGCGATACCTTTAGAAAGACAAAGTCACCTTCCTCAAGCTCAAGGTCCCTCCTCCAGTTGTCTGCATAGCTCTTCTGCCTACTCTGAGCATCCACCAACCTCTTTCTGATCATATCAATCTTTTCAGAGGTCTGCTGCACAATCTTAGGCCCAAATATCTGCTGCTCCCCCATCTCAAACAAACAAATAGGTGTTGTGCACTTCCTGCTGTACAGAGCTTCGTACGACGCCATCCCAATACTAGTCTGAAAATTGTTGTTGTAGGCAAACTCTACTAGAGCTAGATGCCTTTCCCAATTGCCTCCAAAATCTAAAACACAACATCAAAGCATATCCTCAAAAATATGGTTGACTCTCTCGTTCTGCCCATCGGTCTGAGGATGAAAAGCAGTGCTGAAATTCGTCTTAGTACCTAAAGCTGTCTGAAGACTCCTCCAGAAATGCGAAGTAAATCGTGCATCTCGATCAGATACTATGGTCAACGAAACACCATAAAGCCTGACGATCTCCCCAACATATAACTCAGCTAACTTGCCCATCGACGAAATGAGTTTCATCGTCAAGAAGTGAGCGGACTTGGTTAGTCGACTGACTATGACCCAAATTACATCATTGCCCTTTTAACTCTTGGGCAAACTCGTGATGAAATCCATACCGATGTTATCCCACTTCCATTCTGGAATAGGTAACGGTTGTAATAGACCACCAGGTTTCTGATTGACTTGCTGACAAATCTCACACCTCCCCACAAATTCAGCCACATCCCGCTTCAAACCTGACCACCAGAAATGCTGCTTGATGACCTTGTACATCTTAGTACTCCCAGGATGCACAGACAAAAGAGTAGCATGCACCTCCTAATGGATACTTTCCTTCAAGTCCGACTGATCCGGAACATGCAGCCTCTCTCCAAACTACAACACTTCATCCCTGATTTGAAACTCGGGCAACTTGCCTGCACCAACCTGCTCCTTCATCTTCTGAATCTCAGCATCTTCCCTCTGACTTGCAATAATCCTTTCATTTAGCATAAGCTGAAGTCTCAACTGAGCTAAGGATGCCCCCAAACTTTGCAAAATAACTTCGATACTAGCCCGTTCCAACTCCCCTGCAAGATGCTTCTGAGTTGTAATCAAACTAGCCAAGCTGCTCTTACGGCTAAGTGCATTCGCAACAACATTAGCCTTCCCAGGATGGTACTTAATCTCAGGACGAACATCCTCAAGTACTTCCAACCATTTCTGCTGCCTCAGATTCAGATCCTTCTGCTGGTAGATGTATTTCAAGCTCTTGTGGTCCGTGTACATGTTCAATTTCTCACCATACACATAGTGTCTCCATTGCTTTAAGGAAAACATAATCGCAGCCAACTCCAGATCATGAGTCGGATAATTCTTCTCATATCGTCATAGTTGTTTAGACCCATAAACGATCACTTTCCCTTCTTACATTAAGACACAACCGAGCCCACGATGGGAAACATCACTGTAGACATCATACTCAACACCTGTTCTAGGCAAAGCCAAAATAGGAGCTGAGTCAGCCTCTCTTTCAACTCCTGAATGTTTGCCTCGCACTGCTCGGTCCACTTGAAGTTCACATTCTTCTTGGTCAGACCAGTGAGCGGCACGGCTATCTGAGCATAGCCCTGAATGAACCGCCTGTAGTATCCAGTCAGCCCAAGGAAGCTCCTGATTTCCTTCACTATAGTAGGCCTTGCCCAATCCTTCACCGCCTCTATCTTCTGCAGATCAGTTGCCACTCCCTCCTTATAAAGGATGTGACCCAAGAATGCCACCTCAGACTTCCAGAAATCGCACTTGGATAACTTGGCATACAACCCATGCTCTTGAAGTTTCTTCAGAACCTCAGCCAAATTCTCTGTGTGCTCCTCCTCCGACTTGGAGTACATAAGAATATCATCGATAAACATCACGGTGAAAGAATCAATAAACGGCCTCAGAACTCTGTTCATCATATCCATGAAGATTGCAGGTGCATTCGTCACTCCAAATGGCATAACAAAGAATTCGTAATGCCCATTTCGAGTTCTGAATGCAGTCTTATGCACATCTTCAGTCTTCACTCGAACTTGATGGTATCGTGACTGAAGATCTATTTTGGAGAAAACAGCCACTCCTTGTAGACGATCGAACAAGTCATCAATCCGTGGAATTAGATATTTGTTCTGAACAGTGACCTTATTCAGCTCTCGGTATTCATTGCACATCCTCATCGAACCATCCTTTTTCTTTACCAACAACACCAGTGCTCCCCAAGGCGACGCACTCGGTTGAATAAAGCCTTTCTCCAACAGTTCCTCAATCTGCTGTTTGATCTCATCCTTCTCCACAGGTGCCATCCTATACGGTGCCTTGGAAATGGGTGCACTCCCTGGTTGAATAGTGATGCTGAACTCTACATCACGATGCGGGGGTAACCCGAGCAAATCTTCCAAAAATACGGTTGGGTAATCCCGAACCACTAGAATTTGCTGCACCTCCACAGGAACCTTCCACTTGCTGATAGCAGCCAACAAATCTGAACATCTCCTCTTTCCCTGGAAAGTGACTTCAGGACCACCAGGAGCCTTCACTATTACTTTCTTGGTCTTGCACTCGATGTTCACACGGTACACTGACATCCAATCAATACCAATGATAACATCGACTTCCAAGACATTCAGCTCGATCAGATCAATTCCAAAAATTTTGTCTCCAATCATGATGTCACAGTCCGCATAGTACTAATCAGTGGTTAAAGTCCCCCCTGATGGAGTAGCTACTGCTAAGACCTTGCCTAGAAATTCCTTCGGTTCACCTCCCAAAACTTTAGCAAATTTAGGTGATATAAAGGTATAAGAGATCTAGTGTCGAACAAAACGACAGCTTTCTTTCCATTCAAATAAAGTTCTCCTGTTACATAACACACACTTGTTACATAACAATTTACTAAATAAAGCAGGAAAAAGAGAACAGAAAAACACTCCTAAACATCTGCCTTCGTACCAGTGATGACCTGATCCACTTCATTAGCGCCAGCTTCAGTTAAGGTAAATACTCGCCACTACTGGTATGACTTCTTCCCGGTCTGCTGAGTTGGTCCATTACGGACGACATCCTGCAGCTTAGGGCACTGAGACTTGTAGTGGCCTGTCTCTCCACAGTGGAAATAAGTCACAGGAGGTCTCACCCAAGTATTCCCGGGTCTTCCCGCCACATGAACAATGTTGGCCCCCGTAGGTTTGAACCTTTGAGCCGGCGGCTGTCCCCTAACATTTCCAGCAACTGCAGGCCTTTTCCCCACATTCCAGTTGTTCCTCTGATTCTGAATAGCAAGGAACTACTCCATATCCGCCTCAGTGGCTGCAGCGCGCTTGACCAGCTTGTCAAACCTTCTGATACCGAGGGGTATCATCCTTGATCTCAGACTTGGCCTCAATCCATGCTCGAATTTCCGAGCATTCTTCGCCTCATCCATCATCAATTCGGGTGCATACCTTGAGAGCTGAGTAAACCTTGCCTCATACTCCCTGACTAACATGCCTCCCTACTGCAGCGCTAGGAATTCCATAGCCTTCTTCTCCTGGACATCTGATGGAAAATAATGGCTGCGGAACTCATCCAAGAATTCCTCCCAGTCAAGAACAACATTTTGCATCGGTCGCTTCATTGACTGCCACTAAACAGCTGCATCCTTCTCGAACTGCAGTGCAGCCAAGTTCACCTTGCTGCCCTCCGGAGTTTCTAAGACTTCAAAGATAATCTCTACCTGCCGGATCCAATTGTCAGCCGCGTCTGGGTCTGACTTCCCCTCAAACACTGGTGGTTTCATCTGCTAGAATGATTCCATGAGCTTGATTGCCTCAGGAACTGGATTCACAGGCATCCTCCCCTAGTTCTGATTCATGGCAACGACATTGAGTATCTAATAGACTCTCGCGAACTTCGTTTCCAGATCAAGTCCACAGCTGGGACCCTCACCATTTCTCGATCTTCTTCTGGCCATATTCTGATGCAAAAGATCCATTAAATCCTAAATAAGAACATGAATTTAAATCATCTCTTCATTTCATTGAATTCAATTCAAACTTTGTACATTCAAATTTAAAATATTTTTGACATCAATGAAAGCAATAAGAAGATACGATGTTCTAGTTCCTACAGTTCCTCTTGGCTTTTCGAAGCTATTTCCGTAGTTCTGCCACTTCTTCCTTCAGTACATCGTAAATGTTCTTTCTCCTCTCGAGATCCCAAATACGATGACTAAGAGTTGCAATATCCTCCTTGCATTTCGCACACTAGGCTTGCAGTAACTCTGATCTCTCCCTCTGAGTCTCCACCTGCCTCTGAAGAGACACAATGAGACTGCTCAGAACTGGTTCTTCCTCGTCAGACGAATCATTAGATGAATCTAGAGGCAGAGTGATCTCTTAGGACTCAGGCCATTCCCCTTAAAATTCTTTGGGATCTTTTTCGTCAGAATCAGCTTGTCCGGGGTAGTAGTCCTCCTCGACTATGTGCCAATCATCTCTGTCAGCTGGGTCGAAGTGGTCCGCCATCTTAGAAAAGGGGGAAAGAAGGAACATCAATCATAGAGCAACACAAATGTAAGTGACTTATATTTAAATCTTTATACTCAACACACGCTCTCATGTGCACTTTAGGGTGTCGTTCCTTATAAATTTGTACTACTTGGAAGCGTGGCTCTAATACCATACTGTAACACCCCGAATTCCAAGTAAGACCGAATTCGAAGTTCCACAGGATCTTTACGCTTCACTTCGTACAATTATACAAGGAAATAAAAACTTTTGTTACATCAGAGTTACATTTTACATTTACACTTATACAGCGGAAGCAATTTACAACAATTACATGAATCATTCTTTAAGCAGCATGCATACTTTAATCTTGTCAATCACTTGATCCTGCATAAAAACTGTGGGCACGTCAGCTCATTTAACTGACGCTAGGATATAATACATCCATTTTCTCTTACTTGAAAAGCACAAACTTGTCACAAACAGAACTACAGGGACTATCCTATTGATGTCGTGTTGTGCATGTGCACTTAGTCCTTAATGCAGTTGTTTATATTATATGACACAAATGCGCACTTGTTCAGAGTCAATGCAGCCCATACTACATAGGTCCAAGGGCAAGCCCTTAACCGCTCTTCATCTTGTAGGATTCAATCCCTCGCCATGACTTAATCTACTACGGTAACTACGGTAAGTATCCTAGGTGACGAGCCCACGTCCAGCCACCCTGGAGAGAATCCCACGCACTGACACATGACTCATAATGCAGGCATCCTGTGGTCAACTCACCTCCTAACACAGACATGGCACCATCCGTAGTCACTAGACCACCCCATAAGCGTCGCCACTGGGACTGTACTCTGGAGCAGTATCCACGTCCTACTTATGACTCATCATGGGGCATCCTGTTAATACTCTCATGTCGCCAATCCAATGGCCCTCATACTCATATTTTTCTCTGACTTTCATCACATCTCCACTATGTGTCTAGTCCTTAATTTTATTTGAATTATGAATAAAATTAATTCTCTAGAGTTAGCACTCCCACTATACCGGTCTTAACCATTTATATAATATGACCCAATCTTGGTCTTTTCATTTCAAATCTCATTTCAACAAATTTCTTTCAATGCTGGTATGAGGCTTAGCTACACTCTAGTTCTTAATTTCACTTTATAATCACAAAAATTGAGTGTGCATACTCATAAGTTTTTTTTTCACAATTTAACAAGATTTCCATTCTCTTTTCAATGAATCAATCTCGTATATAAAGTTCGATTTCAATTTATGCATTTCACATTCAAACTTAATTTCAATAAAAATCCATTATATTCTCATGCTATTGTTTCTTTTCTGTACTTGATTCAAAATCACAATTTGTATTTTTCATTTATCTTTTGAATGCATATAATACCCAAATTAGTGAATAAAAGTCCATAAACAACACACTTTAATTTTTTCTTCACACAAGATCCTCTTTTATAAATTAGTGTAATTTTCTCATGGAATAAATCACTTTTTATACTCATACAAACGTCAATTTCATGGAATTCTACTCAATTTTTACTTCTAAACCACTTTTATTTAAGTCAAATATTGTATAGATATTTTTCATGAGGTCCATACATTTTTAGAATAATTATAATAATTTTTTTGGGTTTTTAAGAGTCCAAAATTAATTTTTAAAAGTCAAAAACCAAAAAAATTTTATTTAAAGTGCCAAACTCCGGATTCGACGCAACCAAAGGCCACCCACGTGCTACAGTGCAGTGCACTGTGGCACTGGAGCTAACCAAAAAGACCAGAGCGCAAGTGCATTATAAAGGGGGTTTTAATTCCATATGATATAGTTCTCGGTTTTCGGATTTTTTTTCAAAAAAATGAAAACAAAAGGGCAATGCCCAGTTTCGAACCCGAGGCCAAGACCACCCGCAAGCTACAGTAAAGCGCCCCAAATGCACCCGTTAACCAAATGGTCCAAGTGACTAATCTGATATAGGTTGGGGGTATTTAGGGGTTATAGTCCGATTCTCTGTTATTTCGAATTTTTTTATAAAAGTAAGTATTTTTATGTGCTCTTCTTCTCCAATTTAATTCAAAAAAAACTCCAGATTTTATTTCCTACACAATTACAGTATTTCAGTAAAATAAAACTTTATTTTTGTTACAAAAAGCATAATTTTACTCTCTGCTTGCATTTTGCTCTTCAATTTCGAATTTTAGGGAAATAAGCATATTCTCTCTACAAATTTGCACTTAAAAATTTTCCTAGATCACTTATATCATTTTTATTACCATTAGACTATTATTTCAGCGATAATTTTCCTTTTTCATGCCATTACACAATTAAATAATCCAAATCACATTTTCCGTAGTTCTCATTTCAATTATCTAAACATACAATCATATCTTCTTAGTTTAGCACATAACAAGCAAATAAAGCATGGTAGCATGGTAATTTCTAAACTAACATTCACAATTTGCATTTGATTAACATTCTCTTAACATACATTCCTACAAACAGCAATTTGTCTCATTTTCACAATACATGGCCAAATTAACTAAATTTTCTTCTCAACTTTTATCAACCATACCCTAGCATGATGTCTAATCAGAAGTTCGAGAAAATCACCAACCTATTAGAAGCGTAAAATTAATCCCACGAAAAATCACGCCAAGAATGAACTTCGAACCCCCGACGCAATGCATAGTGCCTCCTCCTTCTTCTAATTGCTTTCGGCCACTTATTAGGCCCCTCTCTCTCTCTTAATTGATTTTAACAGTGAAGTGATTAAAGTAATGGGGTGTGAAGGGATGGAGACTTAGGGTATAGTTATATAAAAACTAAATTAGTTAATGTAACTATCCCCCCCCACCCCCCTGATCTCCTCACTCTTCTCCCTATGCACATGAGTGCGGCCCATTCCCAAATCAACTATACCCACTCTCCCACTCACCTTGTACAAACCGGCCTAGGTCAAAAGTGCACAATGCATGTGCTAGTGCAATGCACGTGCCAGCCTAGTACCCCTAATTATTTGTTTGTTCATGTAAATTTATTAATTGTTTGTTAATTTGGTCTACACTACTAGTCATGCTAATTAAAAGAGAATTAAACTAGTGGGCTTAGAACTCCATGGGCTAATTAAAATAATTAGGGTGGGCTTAAGAATAAACAATTAGGCTTTAGAATTTAATTAGGCTTTTAAAAATACAAAAGAGAAAGATTAAAATATTTGTTCATGTTACAATAATAATTTTCTAGGGAAAAATTCACATGAGTTTGTACATGCAAAAACACGTTAAAAAAATCAACAAACCCTTCATTTAATTATAAATAAAGAATCGGGATGTTACAGTAAGAAAATAACAAAGAGGGTAAAAATCATATTTTTAGGTAACAAGCGACTATAGTATATTATAGAAGTAAGAGTATACAAATAAAATAAAGTAATATGTCATAGAATATACAGCAAATAGCAAAACGTATATGTAGTAAGAAAATAACAAAGAGGGTAAAAATAATATATTTTTAGGTAACAAGCGACTATAGTATATTATAGAAGTAATAGTATAAAAATAAAATAAAGTAATACAAGTAGCTATAAATGGTGAAAAGTAAATATAACAAAAGTAGTAAACAATAAGTAATAATAAAGGTATTGAATATAAGGTGTAAAAACAAAATTAAAAATAAAAATTTCAATGTGCAGAGGTATATCATATTTATATGAGTGAAAATATTACAATCAAGTTTAAATGCACCTAAAAATGAGAAAATACAAAATAATGGAAAATATAGTATCGAAAAATTAAAGTACATATAAATGAATGTAAATTAAAATATAATAGGAATAATAATAAAAGAAATTAATAACTCAATAAGTAGGAATTGAAACTAATATAATGCGTAACAGTAATAGCAAAATAAATGAGTAAACATAAAAGTAAATAAAAATATGAAGGACAAAATTTTAAGAAAGAAAATTAAAAACTAAATTATAAAAACAAAAACATAATTTAATCAGAGCAACAATCGAAAGAAAACATAAATTAAGTAAAAAATGTTAATTATAATGTAATTATTGTAGTATCCGTCACTCAAAAGTGAAAAACGAAAATCAAACATTACGTCATTCAAAACTATAAACTGCCAACACCAACAGAAAAATAAAAAGCTTTATTCACCACATTCCAAACTTCAATAACAAAACTTGGTTCCATAATACACAAAACATATAGAACAAATAGGCTAGATTAGCAAAACATACTTTATAATTATAATTAGATTTATACAAAAATAGATAAGTCAATAACAAATAAAATTGTCCCAATTTAATGTCAATAATAACAAAAATAATTAAGTGGTAATTATAACAGTAGGAGAAAACAAATCATTCATCTTCTATTTATTGCGAAAACAATCAACCCACTTACGATAAAGAAATTTTTAGTCGAATTTAGACATACAAATAATTCAAATTTCACTACAAGAATTTAAGATTAAAACAACAAACTCGCATATCTAATGTCCACCTAGGTACTCACACTTCTTATGTCCACCCTAGGTACTCATCTTGTCCTCCCTAATTTTGTTTTCCTGTACCATGTTTAGTATTACTAATTGAAGTTTGCTCAGATACCAACTCTGGAGCACCCCAAATTTCCAATAAATAAAATTAGAAATAAGTTGCACAAATTCCTGAATCAACTTCAATTGTAATCATAAACATAGCAAACGAACACAGGGAAAATTAAAACTTTTTGTTTCAACAACTCTTTATAACACAGCGGAATTCAAACACTTTTAATTACAAAATTATACAACATGATGAATTACAATTTTAGTTGAACTCCAAGCTCTTTCTTAATTCATCTTTACCCATAACTGTAAAACCTGCAAAATCTAAATAAAAAGTGGGCACGTCAGTTAAATGCAACTAACGTCAACTATAGTAATAATGATACTTTTCAACCTCACAATCACAAACAATAATAATTTATATATTACAATAACAATAATGGAACATGAACAACATGGCAATAACATAAAACAACAATAAATGAAGCATAAAAACATCAAGTGAAGCTAGGCTAAGTGTTATGTGTAAGAAAACAGGAAACATTGTATGCATAAAATAAGTCAAGAAAACCAAAAATATATATGATGATTACCAATGCATACGTGTCTGATTCTATGCATCCCATTTTACATAGGTCCGGTGCAAGCCCTTATCGTTCTCCACTTTATAGGGTTTAATCTCTCGTTATAAAACTAATCCTACTACGGGGATTACTTTAATATTTAGAGTATTCTGTGAGTATCTAGCGCCACGCCCCGGTAATCCCTGAGAATCAACTTTCCCATCGTCTGTGATATTAGGTACACACCCTCACACCCCGATAATTTCAAAAATTGAAACCCACACCGTTCGCCAATGGTACCTCATCACACAAATATCCCATGAACGTCACCTCGACCCTCGGTAATCCCGAAGATTCATCCCACACTATCCGTCATCGCACCTCGGTAATTCCTGAGACTATCTTCCATCGTCCGGTCATATGAAGCCATCCTACCCATGTTTGCTCTTATTTCATCACAACTCCAACTAGTGTCTGTCCTAAGGTTTATTATTATTAGTTAAATAACAATTTCCCATAGAGTTGGAGTACCCTGCCGGACTTAATTCAACTAACTCAACAACAAGGCCCCACTGGCCAGAAATGTCCACAAAGTCTCAACCATCGGAGTGTTAGGGTTCCACTCAACTTCTATAGTCTCAAAACTCAAAACATCAACTCAACATTTCTTGGTATCTCATAAATCCAAGTAAGTCAACTCACAGTAAGGTTTTCCCTCAAATCCAATAGTCAATAAAACCAAATACTTCCAAAGTACAACTGTATAATTCGTCAAAACTAAAACGAAGTGCGTACAAAACTGAGATTTTATACTCTCAAAATAGTGTAGAATAAATCCAATATAATACGTTTGGAAATTACAAAACGTTCACTTTCTAAAACCACAAAAATAGAAGTTAAACTCCATCAAAACTTAAGAATTGACACACTCTGAAAATGGTCTAAAATGTACTTAATCACTTTGAAAAAAGGGAGAAATTATCGTTTGCAAATGCGAAGAAACAATCATTCTAGAAATAGAAATGTTTATAGCAAAACAGGGCATGAAGGTCGACAATCACATATAGTGGTAAAGATTGCGGTCGACCGAAAACACTCAACAAAACAAAACACCATTTAAACCATGGCGGTCGACTGGCAGTTACTACAGAGACTACTGCAGCCGTCTGCTAGTAACCAAGTGGCGACAGTCTGTCGTGACAGTCGACCGTAACTACGCGTTCAAAGGCGCTGCAGTAGACCGATGTGCAGTCTGCGACAACCTCTTCGGTTTGCAGATTTCTCAAAATTGATATATGTTAAAAACTTTGAATACTTGATTTCAAGAGAGGAAAACCTGAGATAAAACAATGCATTTTGGGCAAAAACAACTCAGTTCATGCGTCAAATCAAATCCCCATGAATTTCCCAAAAATCCCAAAATTTGAAAATATAACTTGAACAAAGATTTTTCAAAGAAACCTTTTGTAATAACACTTGAATATTAGCAAAACGCCGTCATGATCTTTCCTCATGCCGAATATAAAACTCAAACATGTTTAAAACTAAGACTACTCTTGAAATATACATTCGTTGGTGAAAATATGTCAATCCATCCAACTCAACATTTAGTTCTTCCACTTCTCATTCAATTTAAATCCAAACAATAAAAAATTCTTCATATTTAGTCCTAAAACAGTAACTACATAGGGAAAATAGCAACTCAAAGATTTTTTATTCATTCATATGCACGTATGATGTTACTATTCAATTCGCATTCTATTTGTACATGATATACATCCACAAATCAATAAGTTCTCACATAAGCAATAATTCTATTTATACTAATAGGATGACAATTCTACAAATCTCATACACATTCAAGATCAATTCAAAACATGATTTATTCAAGCATGACATAAGAAAGTGAATCTCTTTGTGCATCTATAATTTCTAGCATACATCAACTATTTATGCATGGAAGTTACTCATAAATTTATATTTCAAGAATGATGTTAATTAGTTATTCATTCATTAAAATATATATTCATACATCATATTTCATAATCATGCATTATACTTGAACAATTTACAATCATACAGCAAACAAGAGATAAGAAAGCATCACTCACCTCAAAGAAGACTTATTTGAAGAACAATAGTGGTAGTAAAGAAAAGCTCCTTCCTTATCTTTGAAAGTCTAGGATTCAAGTTTTAAACTCCAAGAAAATAATGAGGATTTTTTTTTGGGGTTCACAACAGGTGATGGTGGCTGCTGCTGCCCCTAAATAGGTCGGGATCAGGGTTTTAGGGGTTTTTAGAATGTTTACAAAAATATTCCTCAAGAAAATTATTTATTTACATATATGGATTCTTCCAATTATTAGTTAATCAAATCAATTTAAAAATAATAAAATTAAATTCCCTAACTCTCCTAATTTTGGACGACCAACATGTGCAGCCCAAAATTAGAAATTTCAGATTTTTACCCCCAAGTGGAAATTTTACACAAAAGTCATTCTCTTTGTAATATTTGCAAACGAGCCATAAAATATTCGTAAAAACCTAAAAAAATTACAATTATTATCTACTAATAGAGATTAGATTTTCCAAATTAAATTTCTGACTTTTACTCTCCAGGAAGAATATTTTCAATAAATTCTCCAACAATCTCAAAATTGCATAATTAAATATTTATTCAATTAAGTCAATAAAAATCAATCAGATATGGATATAATCTAATTCCTTAGAGACTTCTACTGAATAGCTGGCCTTAAATGCAGCCAAACAATTTTTAAGTTTAATTTTCATCCCTAAACGACTTTTTTTAAAACCCCTTTCTTTCAAAAATTTACAAAAGTAGTTTTCTTTATTCAGAAAAATCTCAAAAATTTAAATATACCTAGTAACAAATAATAGGAGTTTTTCATCAACTCATAATTCTAAATTCACACTTCAAAAATATTTGCACGTGTTTTGCATGTCTGAAAATGTCAGTTTTACGAAAATTCAAAATAATTAAATAAATTGATTTAAAAATTATTTATTAATTCAAAATATTTTATTAAAAATTACGGGGCGTTACAATATATATACAATTTCTATCGTATATCAAACCCCAATTTCTTCATATTATCGTATACATACCAAATATATCACCAATAACACCAAATCTTCAAAAACATGCAAATTCACCATGTGGCACAATTTAAACTTATTAAATTTCCGTATTTTCCCTTAAATCTTTATCCGGCCATAACTATTACAAATCACATCAAATAAGTCTGAAATTTTATCACGACATAAAGGATACCTAGTATAATCATACTCACCTGACGAACTGGCAAGAATATACCCCTCGCTCACCCGGTCGCTAATCAAACTTCACATTTTTGCACCTGTTAAGAAAATCATTGAACTCATAACACACATTATCTATTCCTCCGAATTCACATCAAACATACTCATACATCACATACAACACACATAAGCACAACAAATCAATTGTTCTCTAGTTCTATGACCAAATCAAAATTTCCCCCCTCGATCGGAGGAGTTCTAATCGATATTTTACATTTTAAGGGAAAAGTACCCCAAATAAACTTCTATATCTCAAGATTAACTCACATATACATCTCAGAAATAATGTCTATAATTTGTACATATTTTCCCACAATTATCCTGTTTTTATATCAGGAAACTCTATTTTACAATTTCCCGATACCTGAAAAATTCCTTAAATTTGTCAATAATTATTAAAGTTGTTCATAAATGCTTCTATCCCATAATATTCTACATCATCTGAAATTATTATTAGCATACAATAGATATAATCCTCCTTACCCTTCCTAAACTCAAACCCTAAGTCAAAGAAAATTTCCATATTATCATCATTAAAATTGAAATCATTCACCTTAAGCATGTTCTACATACTCTAAAGATCTTTCTACTATGATTATGAAAAGAAATGAAAAGCATACAATCCCATAAACAAATATACAAATTAGTATACCTTCTCAAAGTTCTCTTTAAAAAACCAACACTGCCACGTGAAAGAGTACGCAGAAATTTCCTAATAACCTCAAACATACAAGGTTTGAAGTGGAGGAGGGTTAGGATTCAAAAACCCTAGATTTTGGGTTCTTTAGAGATTTCGGCCAGAATAGGAAGGAGGAGAGGGAGAGAGATTATGGGGGTGGAAAGGTTGTAAATACTTAGGTTTTTAATAGTTAGAAAGGTTGGGGTTTTGAGCATAACCCCATTTTAACATAAAAATGTCATTTTTAGGTTATTTTCAACACCGAATTCCAAAATTTCTATGTTTATGCTAGGTCCATGCAATTCCTTCAAATTAGAAAATATCCAACCCTCTATTATGCACAAGTACCCAGGAAAATTTTTGGGTTAAATCGGAATCATCTCCTCCGAGAAAACTAATCTCAAAACTCATATATTTCCAATTTTCCCGTTTAACCCCGAATTCAAATATAATCATTATAAAATAAAATAAAATCAATTAATATAAGAAAATATACTCAAAATCATAAACAAAAATAATATAAACCAAATATTTAAGGATTTTTAGAAAAATTACGTTCTACACACCTCAAAAGAAGCTCGTCCTCGAGCTACGAGGGTGGAGATAACTCCTCGAATATTTCAGGATACTGCCTTCTCACCATTTCCTCATATACCCAAGTACAATCATTAGCATCAGAACTCCACCGCGCCTTCAGCACTGGCTTAATAAGATATGTCACATCCGGCTGGACTTCAATCTGTGATGGCTCTACAACTTGAGATGGATCTCTCACACACTTCCTTAACATGAAACATGTAATACATCATGAATGCCTGATATCTCAGGAGTAAGCTCCAAACGATATGCCACGGTTCCAATTCTTTCTATAACTCAGAAGGGCCCAACAAACCTCGGGTCTAACTTTCCCCAGTTCCCAAAACGGCGTACTCCACACATAAAGGAAACCTTTAAGAATACCAAATCTCCGACTTCAAATTCAAAGGGCTTTTGCCGCTGATCTGCATCACTTTTATGTCGGCTTTGAGCTTTAAGCAATCTATGCCGAATTAAATTAATCCGCTCAGAAGGCACCCGAATCATATCAGGCCCAAACAACGGTACATCACCAACCTCTGTCCAACATGACGGAGATCTGCAAGGTCGCCCGTATAATGTTTCAAAAGGTGCCATGCCAATACTGGCCTGGTAACTATTATTGTAAGAAAATTCAATCAATGGAAGATGATCTTCCCAACTACCTCCAAAGTCCAGGATGCAAGAATAAAGCATATCCTCTAAAATTTGATCCGTCTGACCATCTGTCTTAGGGTGATAAGTCATGCTCAAATCTAATTGTGTCCCCATCTATCTCTGAAAAGATCTCCAAAAGCCGGATACAAACAAGGAATTTCGATCTAATACAATAGAGCTGGGTACCCCTTGCAAGCGAACGATCTGCTGAATATACAATCTGGCTAAACTATCTGCTGTCTTGTTGACTCGCACTGGAATAAAGTGAGCCGACTTTTTCAATATGTCTAAAATTACCCAAATGCTCTCATTTATCCTACGAGAATGAGGAAGTCCATCAATAAAATCAATACTAATCATATCCCATTTCCACTGAGGAATCTCCAAGGGCTGTAACAACCCAGAAGGTCTCTGATGTTCTGCTTTTACTTTCTGACAAGTGAAACACTTTGCAACAAATTCACCAATATCCTTCTTCATTCCAAGCCACCAAAAAGCTCTCCTAAGATCTCGATACATCTTCGTGCCACCGGGAAGAACAATATACTTACTATGGTGAGCAATCTCCATCACCTGCTGCTGCAAACCCTTCACATCAGGAACACAAAGTCTACGATGATAACGAAGACCTCCCTCACTGACTACTGACCAATCAGTAGGGCATTCATTAATTCCATCCAGAATTAGATCATGCATCATCTGTAACAAGTAAGAGTCTCGAATATGGGCTCGAATGATTAGCTGTAAGATTGACGGTTGTACTGATAATTTGCCCAAATATGAAGTCATGCCACCATTTGCTATCGAAGTAAAATCAATTGACCCAGTGTCTCTAACATCTTCCACTCCTGGGACATAAGAAGAGCCAACATCTTTCTTCTACTTAAGGCATCCGCCACCACATTTGCATTCCCCGGGTGGTATTGTATTTCATCATCAAAACTACTAAGGAATTTGAGCCACCTTCGTTGCCTTATGTTAAGATCCTTTTGCGAGAACAAGTACTTCAAACACTTATGATCTGTGAAAAGCTAAAACTGCTTTCCAAACAAATAATGTCTCCACATCTTCAAGGCATACACTACTGCCGCCAATTCCAAATCATGTGTAGGATAACGCACTTCATGGGGCCGCAAATGCCTTGATCCATAAGCCACATGGCTGCCTTCCTGCATCAAAACTGCACCTAAACCAGTACTACATGCATCTGTATATACTTGGAGAGGCACTCCTTTCTCAGGGGTAATCAAAACAGGTGATGTAGTCAATCTTTCCTTTCTCACTATTCGGACCATACAAACGGCACATTCTTCTCGGTAAGCTGAGTCATCAGTGCAACAATAATAGAAAATCGAGGAATGAACCTCCGATAGTAGTCAGCCGAACCCAAGAAACTACAAAATCTCTATCACATTTGTGGGCTGTTCCCAGTCTTTCACAATCACGAACTTGTCAATATAAGGACTGAAGGTCCAACTCATCAAATCCATGAAAAATGCAGGGGCATTCGTCAGCCCAAAAGGCATCACCGAGAATTCATACAATCCATACCGAGTACGAAAATCTATCTTTGGGATACTTCCCTCTTCAATGCTCATCTGATGGTATCCGGTCTGCAAATCTAGCTGTGAAAACACTGTAGCTCCCCGCAACTGGTCAAGCAAATCATCTATTCTTGGCAATGGATACTTATTCTTAAGAGTCACCTTATTCAACTCCCGATAATCAATACACATCCTCAGTGAACCATCTTTGTTTGTTACAAAAATTGCCAGTGCGCCCCACGGCGAATTACTTGGACAAGTAAACCCTTTCATAAGAATCTCTTCTAGCTGCTTTTTCATCTCTTCCAATTCTTTAGGTACCATTCTGTAAGCTGATTTGGAAATCGGAGTTGTACCATGTATTAAATCAATCCTGAACTCCAGTTCTCGCCGAGGAGGAGGACCAGGGATCTCTTTGAATACATCCAGAAATTCACAGACCACATCAACATTTTCAATCTCCACTTTAGGCATTTCCACCGAACCTAAATAAACCAACATAACTGCATCATCCAAGGCATTGCAGTCAATTAGAAATGGGGTTTCATCGAGCTTTCCCACCCGAATCCTTTCTTCATTGCACTTCGATTGTGCATACTGCCCGCGCAACCTATCCATTCCCAAAATAAAATGATATCCATCAAAACACATCACCACACAATCTATAGGGAACACACGGGATCCCATAGGAATCTGCACCTCTCGACACACATCATACAATATAATAGAACTACCCAATGATGTACTAACGCTCACCGGTGCTTCAAAGGAAGACATAAGAATACCATGTTGTAAAACATATGCACCGGCTATGAAAGATAATGCTGATCCAGTGTCGAACAAGATTCTAATAGGCCCGCACCTGTAGGGACCTCGGCCTGAAGCTGCCCTGATGTCTGACCAACTACATACACATGAGTCGGCACTAGGGCAAGTGCACGCTGCTGCGGCTGAGAACCTGCCTGAGAACCTTCTTGAGAACCTTTATCTCGTGCACCTACCACAGGACCTCTATATGCACCACCACCTGGATATCTACAATCCCTCAACCGATGGTCTGTTCTTCCACAATTGTAGCATCTCACAACTGGCGGCCCAGAACAATCACGTGCCAAATGACCCATTTGATCGCAATTGAAATATCTCCTAGGCTCTGCAGAACTCCCTTAACTACATTCTACTCTCATTGGGCCTGAATCAACTTGCTGTGGTGGAGCAGTAGTAACTCTGGATTGCTGGGTCTGGGCTATACCTCTGCCTAAAGGACCCTAAACTCGTCCACCCCTCTTCTTACTTCCCATTGCACTCTGACTAGTACCTGCATAAGGCTAAAATTTTCCTCTGAATCTCCACCTCTGACTGCCTGTAGGCTGCTTGCTAGAACCCCTCTGAAACAACTGTTCTTGCTGCACTTTCTTATCCTTTCCACTTGCCTCTTTCAGCCTCTGTCGTGTTCTCTCCAAATTTTGAGCTAACTCAATTACCTCTTCAAAGGAGGCACTGCTACTGTTGGTTGCAGTCAAACTCATCTGATAAGCAAGATGCAACCCCCTAATAAATCGATCTGAACGATGCTGCTCGGTATCTACCAAGTGTGGAGAAAAGCGAGCCAACTGGTTAAACTTCACTATGTACTCATCAAGAGTCATCTCATCCTGCTGTAATGTAAGAAACTCATCAGTCATTCGGGCCTGCATTGACTCGGGTAGGAAATGTGCCTTAAATATGTATGCAAAGTCCTTCCACTCCATCTGCTGATAACTGATCGGATCTGAATCTCGAACACTGGCCCACCAAATCATCGCATCACCAACCAAATACATCTCAACCAGCTATCTTTTCTCCCTCCCCGACACATCCATACGCTGAAAAAGAACTTCACAATGCTGTAGCCAAGGGGAGGCTGCTACCCCACCTCCTGTACCATCATACTTGGTGGCTCCCAAGGTTTGAAAATCCTTCATCTTCCTGGAAAAACTAACTTCTTTCTCTCGGGACTCCATACGGACTGCTAACGGCTGCCCAGTCACCTGCTGACCTAGCTGGGTCAAAATCTGCTATACAAAAACTCCTACACTGGCTATATCCTCTTGCGAACCCTCCATCGTAGGAGCTGAAGTTCCTTTTGGTGCAGGATCTACCTCCCCTAGCCTGAGCATCACTGGCGTAGTCAGAGGCGGCACACTCAATCTCTGTGTAGGAGTAACTGGGATTACAGGCGTGGGATTAGTAGGCTCAGGAGCAACTTGCTCTGGCTCACTCACTGGGGGCTCCTCAGAAATCTCAGGCCTGTCACCTCGCCTTCTCATTCCAACCGAAGGAGTAGGAGGCACCCGACCAGCTCTCCTCTTCATGCTCTAAGACCTGACACCAATCAATAACATAATCAACACTTAGCATAAGACCTTCAAATCATAAAACAAACTTCACATTCTCGACTTAGCGAAAATGAATCCATACACACACGACAAGATCACTAGAATTAGCAAGAAATTCCTAGTTAACCAGGGCTCTAATACCAACTATAACACCCCAACTACTTCTAACCTACACCATTTCTTACTTATAAAAATTTTCATAAATTTCAATTAAAGTTTTGGCATAGTCTCCCCTGAAATATTTGCTCTTTTACAGAGATTCCGTACAGGATTCTGTAAATAATTACAAAATTCACATCACAAGCAATATATATCCAATCAAAAACACACAGGCAATAATACATAGGGCTCTGGGGGCATAACTCATCATAAGATGCAAGATACAATTTAAAGACCAAAAATTCATTTAAAAAACATATAAGATTTTAGAAAAACTTTAGAAAAACCTTTCAAAAACCAAACCACAGAACAAAATACTCCACAACGAGGCGGGTACAGGTTTTCATATTTCATCCTATCACTATATATATGTAAGATCCCGCAAAATAGTATACAACTATTTTGTACATTAGTCCTACACAATTCAGAATTTGCTCGTATGAATAGATTTTTCTCAATTTTAATTAAGTATTGAGACATATTATTTAATATGTTTTGAACCCAACAACGGTACATTTGTGAATCAAAGTAGGGATATTTTCTTAACCAAATTGAATACTTATCTCAACTATAAATTGAGATGCAAGGTATAAATACCAATTATTATTTTCGAATAAAAATATTTTTTTTTACTTGCAAGTATTTTTCTCTAAAGTGTAGTATGATACAATTGTGTGTGTATATATATATATATATATATATATATATATATATATATATATATATATATATATTTATATATGCCATACATATATATATGCCATACATATATATATGCCATACAAGTATATGCATTATGTGTGTATGTATGTATATTACTCTTATTAAATTCCTAAACCACTCACCAAAACCCTAAACAACCAAGAAATCTATGGGCTTGTTTTGTATATAAACACCCCCACTCTCTCACTCACCCTCATCCTCACCCCCACTCTCTCTCTCTCTCTCTTTTCTCTACATTAGCCAACAGCCAAAAAAATTTCCCTCCCCATTTCCATTCCTTTTCAAGAAAGAAAACCCATTCATTTCTTCTTTCTTCCAAAAACCCTAAAATTCTCCTGCTTCAAAATTCTTCATTTCTCACTTCTAAATCTCTTCATGGAGCTTAGGTGGAGGAGAAGAAAGCAAGGAGATAGGAGGAGAAGGCCAAAGAAAGCAAGGTTGAAGAAGAAGCAAAGAGAAGAAATCAAGCTTCATTGTGGGTGTCTCTCTAAACTCTATGTTTGTGAACATTTTTTTTTGTGTGTGGTTAGAAAGTTGCTGTTTGAGGGTTTTCTAGATAGCATAGATGGAATCTTGTATGTTCCAACTTGAGTTCTTGAGCTAGAAATATCAATTGATATGAAAAGGCTTAATCTTGTGAAGGATTTGAATGAATTGATTATGAAATTCATAACCTTGTGCTATGATAGAATTTATGGTTAAAATATTTATGGCAGTATCCTGATTGTATCCCTAATATTCACCCCAAATTTCGTGAATTTTGGAGGTGTTTTGATATTTTAATAAATTCGTTAAAGTTACTATTTGAGGAGAAAATTCTGCTGTATTGACTTTTAACATGCTTCATTTGCAAAAAATCATAACTCTTGAAATATGAGTAATTTATTGTTGAAATTTTTATAGTAGAAGCTTATATGTGTCTAGAGTATCTCCACCAATTTTTATAATTTTTTGAGATGGTTCGATATTTTTATAAAATCTATCAAGTTGCCGATTGCGAGAAAAAAAACTGCTGTTGTTGAATCTAACCTGTTGACTTATAAAATTTGTATCTCCATGATAATTATGAATCTAGAGCTGAATTTTTTACTGGAGCTTCTTATACATATTCAAAACAACTACAAAAAATTAAATTAATTTTGGATGTAGTATGATATTTTAATAAATTCAATTTCTTACTGTTTGGGGGAATGAATTTCTGCTATGCGGAACTTTAACATGTTGACTTACAAAAATCATAACTCCTTGAATACTATGGACTAGATTTGAATTTTTTACAGTATGTGCTCTTACATATTTTTATCAATTCCCCCAAATTTCATAATCTTTGGAGAATGTTAGATTTTTTTACAAAATCTATCAAGTTGCTAGCTTGCGAAGAAAAACTGCTGTTTTTTCGAATCTATCATGTTGACTTAGAAAATTTGTATCTCCATGATCACTATGAATATAGAGCTGAGATTTTTACTGGAACTTCGTGTATATGTTTACAACAACTCTACCAAGTTTCGTAATTTTTGAACAAGAGTTGTTATTTCTTTTAAATATGTTTTGCTGCAGTTGTTGAGGAACAGAGTAAATTCCGTTAGTAATTTTATATCACATTCAAATAGTCATAACATTTTTCATACTTGGAATTCTTCGCTAAATATTGGATATGTATTGATACTATGTGTCGAGCGCAATTCTGCAAAATATTATAACGTTTTGAGATCATTTGTTATTTTAACAGAGTTTTATTGTGCGATGGGTCGATAGTTTTATCAATTCTAGAGGTTTTGCATGCACATCAAAAATGGACATTTTTCTTCTCTAAAATGAATTAATTTGATAAAGTTTTCAACTGAGATGTTGTAGTAGACTTGATGATCTTTCCAAAAACACTACGGACTTTGATTTTCATCGAGCGTGTGATTTTTGGTTATTTTCATAAACAACACCAAGTGTATGTTGAATGACTAAGTTTTTGTTTTGATTAAATGTATGTTTCATCATAGTAAGGCATTAGAATATCTTAGAATGATGATAATTCTTACTCTTGGATTGTGTTTGATCGTGTTGAAGTTGTGTTGTTTACATCTATAATATTTTATGATTGGTTTGGACTATTTGTCCTATGTTACATTGTTGCAAATCGCTTGTTCTCTAATCCCTTAGTTTGCTTAAAGTTAGAGAAAACTTGTATTGTATTCTTGTTTGGGGTGATTCTCACTACCTCGGTGTGTGTATTGTTTGTTGTTGCTTAGGGTAATGGATTTTACCCTAGGGGGCTATCGTTACTACTCAATCTTTTGGGTAGTTAGTAGCCCGTGTCATCTCGAACGTGTTGGAGGAGACGACTTATGCACCGGCATGCTTGCCATACACGGAGGGATTTCCGTTGTTATTGGTGCCACCACTTGGTCAAGAGACCCTTGAGCAAAATTATTTAACGGGAGCAACATGTTTGGTCGGGCCAAGGTCATAATCAACTCCAAGCATGGAAGACAGGATGACAATTGACGGTTGTCATTTTGCTGCTTAGTTGGCCATAGTGTGGTTAACGTTGGTACCCTTGGGCATGGTAGTGTCCTAGGGTTAGGTCAAGCTACTGTGTAAACTTAAAGTCATAATTTAGAATTTGATAGCGATTAATTAGCTTTTGAATTATGAATTGATCATGTTCATTTCGACTTGTAATGTCCATTGAATTGAGTTGTGTTTGGCTATGTATTAGCTTGTTGATGGTCTAGGATAGTGGTTATCACCTTAAGACTATCAACTCATTTTTGACCCTTGATGACTAGTAACTTTCTTATCTCGAGTGCTATGGAGAAGACAGTCTTCGGATACCGGTGGATCACTAACCTAGGAGGGATTGATTGCAGGCCGGAGACGGGGTCGAGATCCAAGCAAGATGATGTTTGGCAATCGACGGAGGTCGAATGTCGTTGGGTCAAGTCTGGGCCAAGTTGGGCAAACTCTTGAGCCTGGTTTAGGGCCGTGCTGGTTTCCCTATGGTTTTGTTGTTTTGGTTGATGGCTGGGTTTTTACTACCTAGTAATCGACTGGTAATCTATATCTGTACATTTATAATCAGTAGTTGCTTTTCCAGTTCTAAGTTAGGATTGATGTGTAGTAGAAGTATCCTATGAGTAGTTTTATGTAGTGAGAGGATAGGCACTAGTCGGGTTGTTGTACTTGCCTATCAAGGGGGCACGTGCAGTGCTGTCTCGCTAGTATGGGGCACAGGTGACGTAGTCTCGTCTGTTTATTTCTAGGATCTAGTGGTAAGAACGGTAGGTGCACCTTTCAGAAGTAGGGAATGGACTTGACAAATCTGTCAAGTTCTATGTTGTTAGTACGGGAAAGGAGCTAGAGTATGTAACACCCTGCAAAATTTAAATGACAATTTTGCCTTCGGGTGTTACTCACGTGCATTTTGTACTGTTATTAGTGATATCCATAACACATTTTGATATGTATTTTGAATTCCGATTATTTATGCAATCCCGTATTCTTAAAATCCCATTTGAGACAACTCAAATATTAAATTTCAATCTTTGAGTTTTTGTAATACTCTGATTTTTCAATTAATGAGAAATTATTTATTTTGCACGTGTTGTGCACGTGCAATATTTTTTGGATTATTTTATCATGATGTGTATGTTTAAATATAATTTTCTCAAATTATTTAAGTACAAAAAGCCTTCTTTAAAAGCCTTATTTGATTTAACTAAAAAGCCTTTCTTAAAAAGCCCAAAAGCATTTTTTATTTTTAATTATTTTTTTTATAAAATTATTTTGGCCCAAAAGAAAGCCCATGAATTAATTAATTTTAATTAAACTTGTCATGTAGAAGACTTTTTTAAACAAAATTATTTTTTTGAATGTACAAATTTGGCCTAGTTGCATGCACGTGCACTACACGTACACGTGCATTGCACACTTCTTTTGTGAGGCCGGTAGCATTCTTTTTGGAGGGAAATTGAATTTTTGGGTGTGGAGAACATGGGGGTAGTTTCAAGGAGGTGGGTAGTTTTCCTAACTCCTACTTTGATCTAAACCCTTCATCCAACAACCACCAAGATGATCTTCCATTCCCCTCATTTTTTAGTATAAATACCCCCCTTCTCATGACTAATTTTTCATATGCAAGTATAATTTCTAAAGTTATAGTAATATAATTGTGTGAGTTATAAAAGATAAGAGAGTGTGTGGTTCTTTTGGTTGCTTGGAGCATTCGGTCAAGGACTTGGGAAGCATTCGGCTTGGGGAAGCATTCGGCTAGGCTTGGAAGCTTGGAGTGGTGCACTCTTTTGGCTAGGAGGAGGTGTTCTCATCTACTAGGACTTGTTGCTTTTGTGTTTCTCTCCATTAAGGTGGGTAAAATATTTCATATTTCTAATATAGGATTCATGCTAGTTATATTGTCAACACTATACATGGAAAATACTAATAAGAGTCCACTCTAATTAAAAGGTTAGTATGTGAATGGTTTGGAATGATGTGATTAATTGTGTATGTGAAATTCTAGCATGAAATTAAACTATATGAAGCACTTTCTATGATTGTTAGTTTAATTGAATAATGATGCAATATGGTTAGTATGATGTGTGAAAATCTTCATTAATTGTTTGTAAATTGTGTGGTTGAAACATGACAATTGAATTAAGATATTGACACTATGGAATTTGAATAGAAAGTATATTGAATGCTTGAGTTATGAGTATGTTAAATTCATGAGTAGAAGTGGCATAAATGAACCAATGAATTGCTTGTTGTCATCAAAATAGAAATACCCAAAAATTAGTAATTGTTGAGTTTCACCTATTCATGTGTTACATGAATTTTTTTGCTAATATGAGTATGGGAAAATCCAAAGTTGTATGTGGTGTGAATATAGATTAATAAACAGTAAATTATCATGGAAAATTTGGGAATAAAAGAGAGATTAGAAGATCAATTGATATTTCTTTTTCAATGTCGAAAATAAAAGATATTATAGTCTTAATGGACAATTATTAGTTTGGGTGGAAAAATTATGTTTTAGTACAAAAATTTATTTCTATACTTGCTGTATGAAGATTAAATAAAGATGAATTAATCTGGAAATTTTTCTGTAGTTTGTATAAAGGCAATATGAACCAAATTGATTTGAACATCGAGTTGTTTTCTAAAACAGTGCGAATATGAAACTTATAGACCTTAACCCAGTATTGTGACAACCTGAGCCAGTGGCTCAGGCGGTCTGTGACTGCGCTCGGTTTCCCTGAGCGGTGCGGTTCGAAACCCGGCCTCACCATCTTTTTCTTAACTGTGTATATAAGTATATATGACTGCGAACCGAAAGCACATATACCTATTTCACCCTCTTCTAATCGCTAGCACACGATTGGCCTATTGGCGGGTGCTCTGGCCTTCTTCTCTACCGTGCTGGGTTCGAATCTTTCCCTTAGCACTTTATAAAAAAACATTTTTTTTGTGAGTTTGTGATGTCCAAAAAAATGTGAGAAAAATATGGTAATTTTCAAAAAAATACAAGGAATTTTATGGGATTGAGTTGGGTATTATTTGAAGAAAATATAATGTAGTTTGTGAACAAATAGTATAATTAAAGCTATGGTTCTAAGACACATGCTTATGGAAATTTTCAGTTTATAAAGATATAATGAAATGGGTTTATTAAGAAGTAATTGACACAAAGAATTTTGTGGTGTGACATGATGTTATTAATTTTTCACTTGAGGATATTGTGTAAAATGTGAAGTGTGAGTGTTTAATTATAAAGTGCATGAGTGCATTGTATGATATTGGAATTTAGAAATCATGTTGATGAAATTGTTGGCCATGAATATGAATTTTTATGAGTTATAAGTATTCACTATGGACTTGTGAACAAAGAGTAATCATGAATAAGAAAGAATATGAAATTGTGACATGAAAGTGGTTATGACTTAAAGATTGTGAAATGAAATTTGAAATAGAGTAGCTAAGTCTCCCCGGCATTGAGAAACAAGAATTGAATTGAAATTAGACCAAGGTTGGTCATGATGAAACAAATGAATAAGTCCGGTTGATGGAGAGGCTAACTCTAGTGATTATTTTTGTTCATGATTTTTAAATAAAACTAAGGACTAGTACATAGTGGAGATGTGATGAAAGTAGAAGAAAAACATGAGTATGAGGGCCAACGGATAGCGGTGTGAGAGCGATTCACAGGTTGCCTGCTTGATGCGTCAAGACAGTGCGTGGGCGCTACTCCGGAATTATCGTCCCGGTGGCGACGCTCGTGGGATGTTCGAGTGGCTATGGGTGGTGCCATTGCTCCATGGCGGAGGCTGAATTGTCCATAGGTTGCCTGCTCGATGCGTCGTGACAGTGCGTGGGATTCCCCTCCAGGCTGCCTGGGCATGGGCTCATAGATCATAGGACATCTAAGACACTACCGTAGTTACAGTAGTAGTTTAAGACATAACGGGGGATTGAACCCTATAAAGATGAAGAACGAATAAGGGCTTGCCCTCGGACCTATGTAGTATGGGATGCATAGAATCCGAACAAGTGTGCATTAGTGTCATGTAACATAATTAACTGCATTAAGGACTAAGTGCACAATCACAACACGACATCAATAGGGTAGTCCCTTTAGTATGAAATGTGACAAGTTTGTGTTTGCTAAATATGAAATGTTGAGTTATACTATTTCCGGCAAAGCGAGGACGGCCGTGTATAATGTTCGTCAGTTGAATAAACTGACGTACCCACAGTCTTATATGCAGGTAAATATCATGTTAAAGATTAAAGAGGATGGATGCTTAAAGATTACATTATGCTGTTGTATTTATATCAAATTGTTGTATTTTACTTCCGCTGTGCAAAAGAAAGATGTGATTATGATGTAAACTCTGATGTATGATGAAAAGTTTTTATTTCCCTGTAAAAGTGTACTAAAGAAAGTGAAAAGATCCTGTAGAACATCTCGAATTCAGTGTATTTGGGATTCGGGGCGTTACAGTTTTTACGTGCTTTCTACGTTTTATCGATGCACGTGTCAATTTCGGGCATTCTACCGTTACGTGCAATGTTTTCGATGAGTTTCAATTATTTATTTTAATAAACGTGTTTAAATTTATTTTGTAAATGGAATTCAATTTTTGTCTATTTTAATTAAAATAAATTTCCTATGTGCAATACACGTGTTTTCCTGTACGTTTGAGTACATTATCAAATATATATACATTAAAATTTTTTGTTTTATTCCGATTAATTATAAATATTTTTCGGTTGATAAAATCAATTTTTGTATTTTTGAGATTTTACGAGCGACGCACGTGTTTTGGCGCACGTGTCTAAGCATATTATCTTTCAAAACAAATTTCATGAAATGTGTCTGTCTATTTTAATTGTACATGAAAAGTATAAATTTTAAGTTAATTTTATATTTTTATTACATATATAAATAATTGTTTTAAAAGGGATTAATTAAATAATTTATTTTGGGGTGTACACAAAGCACGTGCACGTGCACACGTGCGATGTGCACCCATATTGGGACCGGGCTGTTTATAAGAAGAGGGAAAACTGAACTTTTGGTTTTGAAAGGAGGAGGGAAAGCATGTTTAATTGTAGAATATGGGGTTAGTGGTGTTCATCTGGGAGGTGGTTATTCTAACTACCCATTAATTAATTCTATTAATACCCTACCTTTCTCTACACATCTCCTCCATCCTTCATTCTCTTCCCCTGTTCCTTGCCGAAAGTGGAGAAGGTGCCTCACTTTGCACTGCCGAGATGGAGTGTGGCCTTGCTTTGGTGCGCAGATTTCGAGGAGGTTGCAATTAGAGTTTTCTTTAGGAGCTCCTAATTCTAGGAGTTCATTTGAGTACAAATTCTTCAACTTTAGGTGGATGTTTCTTAAATTCTTTCTAATTTAGGAGTAGAAATTGCATGATAGATAATATACAATTTATTTGTTGAATTTGAATTGGTATGATGAGATTACTTGCAAATTAATGTAGAGTTGAATTGCTAAAATTTGATTCGTGTGGTAGGTGTAAATTGCTTTATCTATTCTCTAAATTGTTATGATAGTTTGGAATGCTAGAATTGAAGTGATTTGTATGAAATTGATACATGTTAAGTCATTGGTTAAAATAATGCAAATGTGTAGAAAAGAATTGTTTGTTGTTAATGTGGCAAAGAAGTGCGGTTCTAACCTCAAAAATATTTATTTTATGAGTATAGAGATTTTTATAAAGTAATTTCTGATAAAAGATAGCATTCTATTTGGGAAATTGATTATATGTGTTTTTATGGATTTTTGAAGAAAAGATTTTATAATGAGAATCTTGTGAATTTGAGAACATGTACAATATTGTTTTTCAAAGGAATACATTCTGGAAATGATCTATATTTTTTTATATAGAAGTACAAATTAATTAAAAGGTCAGAAATATACTCAGGCTGCAACTGGTGCAATCGACAGTCGACCGAGCTAGATTCGGCAGTCGACTGTCAAGTATTAAAACTTGGTTTTTGAGTTTCAAAGTTTCGCAGAACAGTCGACTACCTACTTTCAACAGTCGACTGAACTGACTGAGTTGTGTTTGAGTTTCCAAGTTTTGCAGAACAGTCGACTGATTCTTCGTCAACAGTCGACTGAACTGACTGTGTTGTTTTTGAAGTTTCAAAGTTTTCACAGGACGGTCGACTGGACATATTTTCACAGTCGACTGAACCGGCTCTTTGAGTTTTGAGCATTCGCAGAACAGCCGACTGGTCACCTTTCACAGTCGACTGCTACTGTCTTGAATGATGGATTTTTCTTGAGTTTGGACTTGATTTCTAACATGTGGAAGTTGAATAAGATTGAATACGAGATTTTATGATTATTAATACTTGATTGAGTTTATTTTGAAATGCACACAAGTGTGTGAATGATGAAATTGATTAAAAGATTGAATTGAATTGTTCTCATGTTATGAGATTATAAAAGAAATGTTTTTAAGAAAGAGTTTGTGAACAAAAGAAATGGAAATGATTATTGGAGATTGATTATGAATTATTGCTGATCTCTAGAAAGAGATAGTTGTTGGAATCTAGAGGCTAGGCGAGACCCTAGTGACCGGCAGTTTTATTTATGATTTTGAGAGCTAACTGCTGAGGGTTGAGCATCTCTTAAGAAGTAGTCAGGTAGGCTGACTGTCTCTGTTGTTTTAATTTAAGTCCGGTAGGGTAAGCTAGCTCTAGGTTGTGATGATTTTCTTTTAAACAAACATTGTAAGGATTAGATACATAGTGAAGATGTGATGAAATTAAGAGAAAAACACTGAGTATGAGGGCCATTGGATTGGCGGTGGGAGAGTATTCACAGGATGTCCCATGATGAGTCATGATAGGGCGTGGATACTGCTCCAGAATACCGTCCTGGTGGCGATGCTCGTGGGGTGTTTGGTGACTGCGGGTGGTGTTATGTCTATGGTAGGAGCTGAATTACCACAGGATGCCTGTATGATGAGTCATGTGTCAGTGCGTTGGGATTCCCTCCAGGGTGCCTAGACATGAGTTCGTATGTCATAGAAAATCTAGGATACTTACCGTAGTTACAGAAGTAGATTAAGTCGTGGCGAGGGATCGAACCCTACAAGATGAAGAACGATTAAGGGCTTGCCCTCGGACCTATGTAGTATGGGAAGCATAGAATCCGAACAAGTGCGCATTAGTTTCATGTAATATAAATAACTGCATTAAGGACTAAGTGCACAACACAACACGACATCAATAGGATAGTCCCTTTGTAGTTTTGTTTGTGATCAAGTTTGTGTTTGCCAAAGTATTTAAGAATCGTTATACTGTTTTCGGCATAGAGAGGGTGGCCATGTATAATATTTCTTCAGTTGTAAGCAACTGACGCACCCATAGTTTTATATGCAGGATTTGGAGTTACATGAAGATATAAAGATGATTTGATGCTGTTGATTACTTAAATGTTAAAGTTGTAACAATTGTACATTTATTATTGTTGTATTTTATTTATTCCGCTGCGTATGGATGTAAAAGACTCTGATATAATCATTGTTATAATAAAAGTTTTTATTTCCTTCTAAAATTGTACGAAAGAAGTGTAAAGATCCTGTGGAACTCGAATTCAGTTGTATTTTGGAATTCGGGGTGTTACAGAGTAAGACTCTCAAAGGGGGAGTAAGACATCTATGCGTCTCGGTGAGCGAAAATTCCGCGGGGCCACCTGTATGCTCGAGAACAACTTTTGGGTGAGGTCCGGAGCAGTGGGACTGCCGAGAACCGGGTGTAATGGAAAATGGGGACACCACTACTGACTGCAGTAGAGGAAGTAGACCGACCAAATGCAAGCTCAACAACCACTAGGTGAATCTCAGGAACGGGAAAGAGTACAAGAGTAGGACACATTGCGAGGGATCGAACCCTACAACTAGAAGAAAGCAAACTCCTTGGGAAGTATATAGTATGGGATGCATACGTTTCCAAATGGTAAGTGCATTATGTGCATTTTAAATTGTGCATCAGTCTCTAGGGCATGACATACACTAACACTTGTGATTGTCTATGCATTTTCTTTTTGCATCAATTTTGGTTGTTGAGTTTTGGGGAGTCGCTGGTTTTATCAAGCATTGCGTCAGTTGCATTCAACTGACGTGCCCACAGTCTATTTAGTTGTAGGATGTCTAATCTTAGAGCAGGAGACTCGTGCTGTGGGGAGCGATCTGTGGAAGTTGATGTCCAGTGGGTCATAGAGTTTTCTGATTGTTGTACTTTGTGAGATTATAAGTGTTGTACAGTAAATTTTTCGGATGTAATTGATGATGCAATTCCTTGTTGTATAATTTGTACTTGTAATAACATTTTGGGTGGCAATAAAAGTTTTAAATTTTCTGTGATTTTACTATGGACTCATTTGAAGAAAAGATTCTGACTTATGTCTCGAGGTTCATGTATTTGGACTCACCAGACGAACTGGCAAGAATATACTCCTCGCTCACCCGGTCGCTAATCAAACTTCGCTTTTTCGCATGTATTAAGAAAATTATCATACCCATAAGCCATTAACTCATAACACACGCTATCTATCCCCCCGAATTCACATCAAATATACTCATACATTACATACAACATACATAAGCACATCAGATCAACTATCCTCTAGTTCTATGACCAAATCCAAATTTTATCCCTCAATCAGAGGAGTTCTAATCGATATTTTATATTTTAACGACAAAATACCCCAAATAAACTTCTATATCCCAAGATTAACTCACATATACATCTCGAGAATAATGTCTATCATTTGTACAAATTTTTCCACAATTATCATGTTTTTATATCAATAAACTCTATTTTTACAATTTCCCGATAACAGAAAAATTCCTTTAAATTGTCAAATAATTATTAAAATTGTTCATAAATGCTTCTAAATTATCGCATAATATTCTACATCATCCAAAATAATTATTAGCATACAATAGATATAATCCTCCTTACCCTTCCTAAACTTAAACCGTAGGTTAAAGAAAATTTCCATATTATCATCATTAAAATAGAAATCTTTCACCTAAAGCATGTTCTATATACTCTAAACCTCATTCTACTATGATTTTTATGAAAAGAAATGAAAAGCATGCAATCCCATAAAAAAAGATTAAAATTGGTATACCTTCTCAAAGTTCTTTTTAGAAACCAATGCTGCCACGTGAAAGAGCATGTACAAATTTCCTAAAATCCCCAAACAATACAAGGCTTAAAGTGGAGGAGGGCTGGGATTCAAAAACCCTAGATTTTGGGTTCTTTGGAGGTTTAGTCCAGAATAGGAAGGAGGAGAGGGATAGAGATTATGGGGGTGTCAAGGTTGTAAATATTTAGGGTTTTAATAGTTAGAAAGGTTGGGGTTTTGGGCCTAAGCCCATTTTAACTTAAAAATGTCATTTTTTGAGTTATTTTCAAAACCGAATCCCAATATTTCTAACTTCTTGCTAGGACCATGCAATTTCTTCAAATTAGCAAATATCCAACCCTCTATTATGCACAAGTACTTAGGAAAATTTTTGCGTTAAATCGGAATCATCTCCTCCGAGAAAACTCACCTCAAAACTCCTATATTTCCAATTTTCCCGTTTAACCCCAAATTCTAATTTAATCATTATAAAATCAAATAAAATCAATTAATATAAGAAAATATAATCAAAAACATAAACAAAAATAATATAAACCAAATATTTAAGGATTTAAAAAAAAAATCGATCTTACAGCCGTTGAAGGTCGCTAAAGGACTGATGTGCGTTGCTTGGGGGGGAGGGGGGGGGAGAACATAGGTTCTCAACCAGCTTCCTCAACTATCCTTGCTACAGGTGGATTTCTCCTTAACTTTTGATCTCGCACTCGAGGCTCCTCCTCTTACTGTGGAGGCTGACGCGATTCTCACAGATAAGCTGAAGAAGATTTTCGTCTCGAATTGGCAGGTCAGGAGGCACAATGGCTTCCTTGGGGATTCAGTGAGATGCATGCAGATGATTCATCATCTCACGACCCCCAAGGATAGAATTGCACTTACTGCGGGGGTCGGTTGGCGATTCGGCTTTGGAGATTACTTGAGCCAATATGTCGGTACGTCTTCATAATTTGCTTATTGTATGATTCTTTCTGTGAAATGACAGTTGTTGTCTTCTTCTTTGTGACCCCGTATCACTCTATCTCGCAGATTACTTGTCACTTTAGACACCTGCTGAAGAATGTGTCGGAGCAAGAGAAGGAATTGAAGGCGGCGACTGATAGGGCGAGGGCGAAGCGGTCGAAGACCGCTAAGCAGATGGAAGAGGCAATGCTTCTAGTGGAGACTCAGGCGATGCAGATCACTCTGTTGGATGCCACCTTTGCCAAGGAGAATGAGGAAGTAGCCCGGGAGAGAGAACAGGCAGCCAGGGAGAGGGAGAGCGCTGCGAGGGAGAGAGAGGATGCAGTGGCACAGACGAAGCTCGAGGCAGAGGAGCTTCTGGATACGAACATGGAGAAGGCATACGCTAGAGCTCTTCTGAACTATAGCGAGCGAGTCCTAGGTTTCGAATGCTCGATGTATGCGTTGTTCAGGACGACTCTTGTCTCGACATAGAAGCAGAATAAGGAAGAGGAAGAGGATGCCATTGCAGATCCTTTTACCACTATCGTCAAGACTTCGAGAGCTGCGGGGGGAGTTGGTGACGAGCCTCCATCTCTTTGGTTCCATCGACCGAGGTGTACCCTTGACTCCTCTATTTTTCTTTTAGTTTTTGGCTTAGTTTTTCGTCTTGTATTGATGCCTAATAGCGGGCTAGCCACCGCTTGATGTATCTTACTTATTATAGTGAAATCTTCTTTAGTCTTTCATAACTTGTGTTGAATTTGGGTGTTTGATTCTCTGTGTGTTCTGTGACCCTAGTTGTACTGACGTAATAATCCTATGCTCTTTTCTACTAACAGGTCACTGTGTTTGCTAGGTGCAACCCTCACGATAGGGAGATTTCTTATCCACAGAATAAGCTCCGCATGGTAGAGTTGGGACTTTCTTGCTTACAGGAGAAGCTCTCCAGGGTAGAAGTAGAGCTTGGCTATTTAAGGAGAGTGTTGATCCGAAGGGATATTGAAAATAGGCGTTGAGATGGAGATTTATGTGAGAAACCTTTGGTCGGAGTGGAAGATTATCCTTGTGATACTAGGACTCTCGTCGCTAAGGCAATGGTTGGGAGGATCTCGAAAGTAAAATCTCTTCGCCGTTCTTTGCTTGCGGCAACCACCGAACGGGACGAGTTGAAGAATGTAATATTAGAGAAGAGCTTAGAAGGGGATCAACTAAAGAAAGTAGTTCCCGAGCATTCGGGGGAGACCCGCCCTGGTGGTTCGGCATGCACGAGTACGTATTGCTGGAAGATTCTGGTGAAAAATGCCCAACTCAAGGAAGAGGACTGTCGACCAAGAAGTGAGATCCATCAGTTAAAGCAGCTTTTTGAGGGGGTTAAGACGAGTACTTCCTGCTCCCATGATGAGATAAATAAGGGGAGGTCGTTTCACGAGTTGGCTTTGCGCTCGTACGAGACCTCGAGAAATCCAGGAGATGCCCAGAGTGGGGTGGCTGGTTCGTCGAGTGTTGCCTCTATTAAAGAAGAGAGGCGTATTGATGGTCATGTGGCTCGTACACTGTGAGCGGGCTTGGTTTTTCCTACTGATCAATCAAAGGAGTGGAGCAATGCTCTTCTGCCCCGAAGGGGGCGTAAGCCGTGCGTATCTCTTAACATAAACATTCCTTTGCCATAAGGAGGGAAAGATGACTCGGAGGGAGATTTGTAATCTTGTAAGAGACTTATAATCTTGTAAAGAATTGTGACCTTGTAACAACTTAATCTCTAATGACACTTGTAATCAGATATTAATGTGGAACGAAAATCTTCTAAGTGTTCAAGCTTTGGCTCTTTGTGTTACATATTTTGTGTTTGGGGTTGTTTTGGGAGCACTCGAGTGGCGAGCCGAACTCCGCATACTTGTTCGGGGGCCAGAGGCTAAAGCAACATTGTGAACCATAGTGGACTGCGAATAGGGTGACGACAAGTTTTGGGAGCATTTGAATGACGAGCTGCGCTCTGCATACTTTCTCGAGGGGAAGTCGGTGGAGGCTTCCACCAACCATGAATGGACTCCACACTTGTCCGGATTGTTTTGGGAGTACTCGAGTGGCGAGCCGAACTTCGCATACTTAACTCGGGAGAAAGAGGCTAGAGCGGCCCTGTGAACCACGAGTGGACTCCAAACAGGGTGACGACGAGTTTTGGGAGCATTCAAATGGAGAGCCACGCTCCGCATACTTGCTTGTGGGCAAGTCGCTAAAGGGACCCTACTAACCATGAATGGACTCCATACTTGTCCATTGGGATGCTTAATGAGCAGATGGTGTTGCTCGAGAATGGACCATGTGTGTGTTTCTTTGTTTGTATTCAATAGAGTGTATTTGGAAAAGTTACACACAAATTTTGCGAAAGAAAAATTAAATTTTAGTAAAAAATTAAATTAGACGGTTGCTTGATTGCAAGACTTTATTACATGTTGCGACTGTTATAATTGATGTTGATATTTGCAAGTGTACAAAATCGCACAAGTAATATAGATAGATGAGTAGAGTGTCGAACCCACAGGGACTAGATATTTTACTGAGTACCGATATTGCTAGATGAATCACTATTTGGAAGGTCGAATTTTATGAATAATAAAACAACTAAATTACTCTAATCTAATTTAATCTAACTAAATTGGTGAAGAGGGAGAGGGCTGTTAAACTATGAAGCTCTTGTACTTTGATTATTGGTAAAATTTGTTCTAGGGCTCTTGGTTCACCTCGTTTATCACACACACAAATTATTATTCCTTATAAATAAAAATATTATTTTTCCCAATTGTCAACCAAAATCCTAAAGATATTAACCACTCTATCAACGTAGTCTAAAAATTATTCTCAATTAATCATTCGTCTATCTACCAAATTATTAATTGAGAAATTAGATTTCTTAACGGTCACGTCCTCCAATATACGGTCTTAATTTTTATTAATCACAAATAACCTGTTCGGTCTCTTCATGATTTGAAAAATCATACAAATGTCTATCCACCATGTTGTACGCATAAATAATAAAAACTAAAACACAATCAGGAAAAATAGAGAAATAAGAAGGAATTAAAATTTGTGTTCAAAACTCGGCTACACCTTAGCCTCTAGAACAATAAATTCAGTTCATCTCAAATTGCAATTAATAAAATATTGGGGTTGGATCTAAAATAAATTTGAGAAGAAAAGATACAATAAGTAATACAAAAATTAATGCAAACCCCTTCTGTCTCAAAATCCGAAGTCCAATACTGTCGCACAGGGAAACGCGTCTGTCGAATCACACCTGTCACGTCGGCTGCACGCTGTCACGTCGCGCAGCTGTCCTTGTCGCTCGTCAGATCGCCACGCCAGCGAAGCTTTGCTTCGTTCCGCACGCGAGATGAAAGAAGAAGAAGTGGCCACGTTAGGCTGTGAGGAAGCAATCCCACCTGTCACGTGGGACCCTACTACCGAATCTGAACCCCACGTGCTGCTGTCGAAGCCTGCTGTTCCCCTCTCTCTCCTTGTTTGTTCTGTGCCGCTCTGCTGTTTATCTCGTTTTCCGAGTCGCCAAGTCACCACTTCAGCCGGGTGCACTTCGAATACTGCGCCAGATGGCAGCCCTACTGCCCGCACGTACTTGGTTTCCTTGGAACTCGTACACACTTTCTCTCTCTCTTACTTTCTTCTCTTATTTTTTTCCTTTGTATTTGGTACAGCCGTCACCTCTTCAGTTTGTACCCTCTCTTTGGTTTGTATTTATAGGGAACCGGAAAGAAGCTTTAGGGTTTGCACTTTTGCAGAAAAGTCCACATTCTTCCTTTATTTCCTTCCTTTAATTGATCTGAACTTTAATTCTTTCTCTTTCTTTCTTTTCTTCCTTTTCTGCTAACCACGTGTTTCTGCATACACAAAATAATATCTGAAATTAGGATTTTTAATTAAAATAAAATTAATTAGTTTAAAATTAATTAAACTAACTAAAAATCATATTAGAGTATAAAAATCCTTTTAAACATTATTTGTCGCACTTTTAACTTAACAAAACAATAAAAATTTATAAATCCATTATTTTACTTTGTTTGTTGTATTTTTTCCACAAATCTTTACTTTTTGCATCAAAAATATTATTTCTTCAAAAATAATTAATTAAATGAAATCATATAGAAATAAGATGAATTATAGACTATCAGCGAAAACAAGCCATTTTAATAGGTAAATGAGTACAAATATTTGCATATAAATTCGACACATCAAATACCCCCAAACTTAAGATTTTGCTTGTCCTCGAGCAAAAAGTAGAATAATAAACAAGGGAATAATAATAGTAGACTCAACCCATCACACCAAGAAATCTTATCATGCAAGCATCAAAATTACAATTAAAAATATAAACAATTGCAAATAAAGTCAACCTATGCATACCCACTTTCTCCAGTGCAATTATTTATTCATAACTCCCAACCCAATCGCATTTGTCATGCAATTAATGTAATTATATTATGCAACAACTCAATCTGTGATTATCCCTTCTCTCTACTACAAACCGAGTAGCAAACTAGAGGTTTTTTTTTTTTTCATTTTTTTTTGTTAGTCTCTTCTTTAAGTTGTCACTTGCCTTTTGACGCGAATGTAAAACATTTGTGATGAATTCACCCGGTTACTCAACAAGTCACAAACTTAAAGTGCTTTGCATACTCATATTTCAAGTTGTTGTTCTACGTAAGTGTAGACATTTGTGATGAATACCCCTAGTTACTAAGCAACTCAAAACATTGGAGTAGATTGACTTTATTCATAATATTATTTTTATTTTTTTTCATTATTACTCTATTTACTTAAACTCTGTTTAGGACTAGATTAAAGGGGATAATCACAAGAAAAAGCATCACATTTGTTTTTTATATATATAATAGCATGACCCACACAATTTTGTAAGGAATTTTGAAACTCAATAATCCTAAAGTAAATAAGTATGCTTAATATTGCTTTATAAAAAAAGAAAAAAATTGTTTATACCAAAAAAATTGTTTCAATGCTTATCACAATAAAGAACTCAAAAGTGTAATGGTGAGCCCAATTATAATCCTTTTGTTTTGTTTTTCTTTTCAAAAATAATAAAAATAAAAATAAATTTGTAAACCTTCCCCCCAAACTTAAATATCACATTGTCATCAATGGGAAAGAAAAAGAAAAACAAAAAGAATGCAAAAAGTTTAGAATATCTCCCCTGATTCGTCTTTAAATTTCTGCACGCGCAGTTTTCAGTATTTTGGCGATATCTGGAGCTGTAGATGTCGAAATGGGCTGATTTGTTTTTTGCTGGAAAGCTAAGACAATTGTCTACAACTTCTATTTGAATCGGTTTTCCAGATTTTGACTCCAAACTGCTCGAAAACAGCCATCAATGCAGGTGTTCACAACAGCTCCGCCCGGCGACTTTCAAAATTTATGCAATCCTACAAAATAAAATCAAAAATTAAAATAAAATAAACTAAAAGATAAATCAAAACTAAATGCAATAAAAGAAAATATGGGTTGCCTCCCAAGAAGCGCTAAGTTTTAAGTCTTCAGCCAGACATGGGGGTGAGATGGTTAAGTAACGCCAAGATCCAATAACATTAAAACATCCTTTCTAATTTTTCTTTTCTTGTGTGGATCAGGTTCAAGTTCCAATTTGAGGCGTTTCCTTCGTGATGATGATGTCTTTGATTCCCCCACCTCTTTGAATTTATGCTGCAAAAATGAATAAATAGAAGGTTCAGCATCCAAATACATGACATGTTCAAAAATATTTTCTTTCTTAGTTTCAAAAATTTCTGAACTTGTTGGACATACTTCGATTGATGATTTTTCAAATTTTGCCTTATGTTTCTCGCCCACAATTAAATCAATTTTACTTACTTGGAAAGATGACTGTTCTTCAGGAGGAATTTTTATGGAATTAAAAATATCATACATTACTTGCTCATGTTGAATTTGTTCCTCCTCAATTTGTTCATTCTCACTTCGCTTTTCAACCACATTCTGTTCGCCATTTTCTTCTTGTGGTTGCTCAATTGTCCTCCCGCTGCTTAGTGTTATTACTTGGACATCCTCCGTGGGGTTGACAACTGTGTTGCTTTGTAATGTTCCTGCAGTTTTTTCGTTAACAATATTTAAAAATTGACTAATTTGTACCTCAAGATTGTGGATGGAAGCTGAAGTTGAATTTGCAACATTTTGGATAGCTAAATCTGTCTGTTGTATGTATTGTTCTGCCCTTTGCATGTAATGCTCAAACATATCTTCAAGCGTCGGCTTCTTTTCCTGCAGTGAAAAATTTTGAGGTTGTATAACTGCTCCTTGATTGTTGTTCCATGGATAATTGGGGGGTTTCTCCATCCTGAATTGTATGTGTTTCCATAATGATTATTTTGCATTTGAAAGTTTGACACAGAATTTTCATTTACGGCATTTGATGGAGCAAAAGGGTTCCCCACTTGACAATCTGAACTTGCATGATTTCCTGCACAAAGATCACAAATCATATTAGATTGCATAATATTAAAATTTATATTTTCTACTTGTTTATATAAAATATCATTTTTTGCATTTAAAGTAGAAAAAGGATCAAGTTCAAAAACTCCAGCCACTTTTCTTGGCATCGTTCTCTCTGAAGACCACTGGTAATGATTTGATGCCATCTCCTCTAAAAGATCATAGGCTGCTTGGTAAGTTTTGCTCATGAGTGCACCACCAGCTGCTGCGTCAACCATAGATCTATGTGTAACTCCCAAACCATTATAGAATGTTTGTATTTGCAGCCATTTCGGTAGTTCATGATTAGGACACTTTCTTAATAACTCTTTGTACCTTTCCCATGCATCATACAAAGACTCAGTTTTCAATTGAGTAAATGTGACAATATCGTTCCGTAGTTTTGCTGTCTTTGCTGGAGGAAAATACTTAGCTAGAAACTTTTGTGCAAGTCCCTCCCAAGTAGTAATACTACCGGGTGGTAGATAATGTAGCCAAGTCTTCGCCTTATCTCGTAGGGAAAAAGAAAAGAGTCTCAGTCTAATTGCATCGTCTGATACACCGTTGTACTTGAAAGTGTCACAAATTTCTAAAAAGTTTGCAATGTGAGTGTAAGGATCCTCGTGTGGTAGTCCCCAAAATTGAACAGTCTGTTGAATCATTAGAATCATCGCCGGTCTAATTTCAAAATCGTTAGCTTCAATAACCGGCTTCTTTATGCTTGTCTCATAAATTGAGGGCATGGCATAGTCTCTCAAAGGCCTGTTTTCATCGTTCGCCATGATAATGTACGTGTATGTCCTGAAATGTAAGTGTTGAAAAAAAGAAAGACAAAAAAGGAAAAACTAAAAAAATAAAAATAATAAGAAAAATAAATAAAAGTCAAAAGTTAGTCAAGAGAAAATAAAGATGTAAAATGATAATAAAATAAAAATAATTACAAAAAAATCCAAATTAGCAATAATCTAGCAATTTTCAATATCAATAAAAGAATAACTAGTCCCCGGCAACGGCGCCAAAAACTTGATGTTGATATTTGCAAGTGTACAAAATCGCACAAGTAATATAGATAGATGAGTAGAGTGTCGAACCCACAGGGACTAGATATTTTACTGAGTACCGATATTGCTAGATGAATCACTATTTGGAAGGTCGAATTTTATGAATAATAAAACAACTAAATTACTCTAATCTAATTTAATCTAACTAAATTGGTGAAGAGGGAGAGGGCTGTTAAACTATGAAGCTCTTGTACTTTGATTATTGGTAAAATTTGTTCTAGGGCTCTTGGTTCACCTCGTTTATCACACACACAAATTATTATTCCTTATAAATAAAAATATTATTTTTCCCAATTGTCGACCAAAATCCTAAAGATATTAACCACTCTATCAACGTAGTCTAAAAATTATTCTCAATTAATCATTCGTCTATCCACCAAATTATTAATTGAGAAATTAGATTTCTTAACGGTCACGTCCTCCAATATACGGTCTTAATTTTTATTAATCACAAATAACCTGTTCGGTCTCTTCATGATTTGAAAAATCATACAAATGTCTATCCACCATGTTGTACGCATAAATAATAAAAACTAAAACACAATCAGGAAAAATAGAGAAATAAGAAGGAATTAAAATTTGTGTTCAAAACTCGGCTACACCTTAGCCTCTAGAACAATAAATTCAGTTCATCTCAAATTGCAATTAATAAAATATTGGGGTTGGATCTAAAATAAATTTGAGAAGAAAAGATACAATAAGTAATACAAAAATTAATGCAAACCCCTTCTGTCTCAAAATCCGAAGTCCAATACTGTCGCACAGGGAAACGCGTCTGTCGAATCACACCTGTCACGTCGGCTGCACGCTGTCACGTCTCGCAGCTGTCCTTATCGCTCGTCAGATCGCCACGCCAGCGAAGCTGTGCTTCGTTCCGCACGCGAGATGAAAGAAGAAGAAGTGGCCACGTCAGGCTGTGAGGAAGCAATCCCACCTGTCACGTGGGACCCTACTACCGAATCTGAACCCCACGTGCTACTGTCGAAGCCTGCTGTTCCCCTCTCTCTCCTTGTTTGTTCTGTGCCGCTCTGCTGTTTATCTCATTTTCCGAGTCGCCAAGTCACCACTTCAGCCGGGTGAACTTCGAATACTGCGCCAGATGGCAGCCCTACTGCCCGCACATACTTGGTTTCCTTGGAACTCGTACACACTTTCTCTCTCTCTTACTTTCTTCTCTTATTTTTTTCCTTTGTATTTGGTACAGCCGTCACCTCTTCAGTTTGTACCCTCTCTTTGGTTTGTATTTATAGGGAACCGGAAAGAAGCTTTAGGGTTTGCACTTTTGCAGAAAAGTCCACATTCTTCCTTTATTTCCTTCTTTAATTGATCTGAACTTTAATTCTTTCTCTTTCTTTCTTTTCTTCCTTTTCTGCTAACCACGTGTTTCTGCATACACAAAATAATATCTGAAATTAGGATTTTTAATTAAAATAAAATTAATTAGTTTAAAATTAATTAAACTAACTAAAAATCATATTAGAGTATAAAAATCCTTTTAAACATTATTTGTCGCACTTTTAACTTAACAAAACAATAAAAATTTATAAATCCATTATTTTACTTTGTTTGTTGTATTTTTTCCACAAATCTTTACTTTTTGCATCAAAAATATTATTTCTTCAAAAATAATTAATTAAATGAAATCATATAGAAATAAGATGAATTATAGACAATATCAGCGAAAACAAGCCATTTTAATAGGTAAATGAGTACAAATATTTGCATATAAATTCGACACATCAATAATTTTTGACCTTTATTACATGTTTGAACTAACTACTAAGGGAGAGCATTAAGCACCCTCATGGTACTTCATTAGGTGCTTGGCATTCCAAGTTCTTGATACCTTCTTCCCCCCGAGGTGTTCAAGTTGGTAAGCTCCCAGGCGAACCACTTGTGAGACCTTGTACGGTCTTTTCTAGTTGGGGGGTAGCTTTCCCTTCTTGCGTGGGTTGGATATCTCAAACTTTTGAAGGAAAAGGTCCTTTTATTTTAGGTTGGTCAGGCAGACCTTCTTGTTGTAAAACATTTATGCCCTCTGCTGGTAGATGTTTCTTCTGAGGATAAACTTCTCTCGGACTTCATCAATGAGATCTAAGTTGGCCCGAAGGTCATTTAAATTTTTCTCTTCGTTGAAGGAGAGAAGGCGAGGGGAAGGTCATTTAGATTCTGCAAAACTTGCGGAACAGCTTTCCACCAAATTGAGTTCCATTGTCGGTGACCAATGTGCGGGGATCCCGAATCGGCATACTATGTTCTTTCAAAAGAACTGTTGGACCTTGTGCTCAGTGATGGTTGCAAGTAGTTCTGCCTCGATCAATTTTGTGAAGTAGTCGATGATGACTACTAGGAAAAGCTGAGGTTGGCTTGCGGCATCCACTTAATGGAGGAGTATTTTTGGCATGGGATGCATCGACGAACGTATGCTTGGGCATCACTGAGGAGAGTAGGCCAATAGGAACCCTGGTTTAGAATTTTTCGTTCAAAAGACATCACGCCTAAGTGACTGCCCCTTATTCTTTCATGTACTTCTTTGAGGGTGTACTCGACCTCTTCGGGGTAGAGGCATCTTAGGTAGGGTCGGCCGTCAACTTGAGTGTAAGAGCGCTTGCAGAGAACTTCTTCAAGGAATGTATATCTCTCCGCCCTTACTCGAATCTTTCTTGGTTCTTTCTAGTGCTCGAGCAGAATAGGGGTTGTCCAGAAGCCAAAGGAGAAAAGTCTAATGTTTCTGTCCTGGCAAGCTTACGAGGGTCTTTTATCATCATTGCTTCTTGCTGATCTGCAGGGAGGACTCCCTTGTCGTGGGAATCGACTAAAGGTTTCATCCAACAATCTTCGAGTGTCTGTGGGGGTGATGGACATGAGCTCCAGTGCCTCCTCTTCGATGCTTGGCTTGAGTAGGACCTCAATCAGCGCAGTGTGGTCAAGCCTATCGAGTGAGGAGGAGGCAAGCTTAGAGAGGACATCGGCTTGCACATTTTCTTCACGTGGGATGCGGGTGACTGCATCTTTCTCGAAAGTAGCCAGGAGTTTCTTCACATGGGCCAAGTACTTGATCATGCGGTCGTCCTGGGCCTCATACTCATCGTGAATTTGGTTCACTACCAATTGGGAGTCATTGAACACTCTGACTCTTTGAGCCCCTGACTTTTTTGCTAAAAGGAGCCCAGTAATGAGGGCTTCATATTTGACCTCGTTATTGGAAGCTGGAAAGTTAAGGCGCAGCAAGTATTAGAGGGTGAACTTATCGAGACCTAGTAGGATGACACCGGCTCCACTCCCTTCGAGATATGAGGACCCATCCATGTATACACTCCACGGTGTGGAGTTGTCTCCTTTTTCGGGAGGACCAGGGATAATGCTCTCTAAAATGAATTCGGCGAAAGCTTGGGCCTTGACGGCAGTTCTTGGCCGATAAGTGATGTCATGTTGGCTTAGCTTGATGGACCACTTCATAAGTCTTTCAGAGCTCTATGGCTTGTAGAGGACTTTCTTAAGCGGCTGATCAGTGAGAACCCAGATAGAGTGTGCTTGGAAGTAGGGTCGGAGCTTTCAGACGATCATTACCAGAGCATAAGCCATCTTCTCCATCTTCGAGTATCGGAGTTTGGCATCGTGGAGAACCTTGCTCTCATAGTAGATTGGACTTTGCACTCGATCTTCTACTCTTACCAAGAGAACACTGAGGGTTTGATCTGAATTATCCAGGTAGAGGTAAAGAACCTCTCCTAACGTGGGTTTGCTAAGGAGCAGAGGATTGACGAGATGTGCTTTGAGGCCTTTGAAGGCAACTTGTTGTTCTTCCCCCTACTCAAAATTCTTTGCTCCCCTAAGAGCTTTGAAGAAAGGAAGACACTTCTCCCCAGACTTGGAGAGGAAGCGTCCAATGGCGGCGAGATGACCGGTGAGCTTGTGAACTTCTTTGACTATAGCTGGGGGAGACATATCGAGTATGGCTTTGATCTTCTGAAGGTTAGCTTTGATACCTCTATGGCTTACCATGAACCCTAATAACTTCCCCAATGAGACCCCAAAGGCATATTTTGAGGGGTTCAACCTCATGTTGCACATTGAAGGCTTCCTAGAGGTCGGTCACATGGTCTTCTTTCCTGAGGCTCTTAACGAGCATATCATCAACATATACCTCCATGTTTAGGCCAATTTGCTCCTTGAAGACTTAGTTTACCAAGCGCTGATACGTGGCTCTAGCATTCTTTAGCCCGAAGGGCATAACTCGATAAAAATATAGCCCTTGATTAGTGATGAATGACATCTTTGGGATGTCGGGGGGGAACATTCGGATCTAGTTGTATCCAAAGAAGATGTCCATTAAGCTTATGAGCTCATGACCAGAAGCGGCGTCGATCAAGGCGTCTATGCTTGGTATAGGAAAAGGGTCCTTCGGGCATGCTTTGTTGAGGTCTGTGAAATTTATGCAGATTCTCCATTTGTTGTTTGCTTTCTTGACCATGACCACATTCACCAGCCACTCGAGGTAGCTAACCTCCCAAATGAAGCGGGCGGTTAAGAGTTTTTCTACTTCATCCTTGATTGCTTGCTGCCTCTCTGGGGCAACATGCTGCGCTTCTGCTGGACAGGCTTGACTTTCGGGTCCACACATAAATGGTGCATGATTAGGTCTACGGATATGCCTGTCATGTATGTGGCTATCCCAGCGAAGAGATCCCAGTTCTCCTTTATGCAAGTGATGAGTTGGTCCTTGACCTGATGGGGGAGCGTCTTGCTCACCCGAATGGGAGAAGGGAATTTCTATTGTTCGTCTACAGTTTTAAACCTAGCTTGTCCCCTATCTTGAGAAAGTTCCAAAGCATCTAGGTGATTGACCGAGCTCCCCATTGTGACTGTGTAACATGCTCGAGCGGCTTCTTGGCTCCCTTTTGCTTCTCCTACTCCTACTATCGTAGGGAATTTTATGTTCATATGGTAAGAAGAGGCTCATGCGTGAAGGGATGCTAATCCCGGGCGACCAAAGATGACATTGTAAGAGGACTACAAGTCGAGTACCATGAAATCTAGGTCTTCTTTGCAGGTAGTTGGAGCTTTCCCCAGGTCACATCAAGGGTGAATATTCCTTCGATCTGAATGGGGGCTCCTAAATATCCATGGAGGGTGTACCCGACAGTTTTGAGATGATCTTGTTTGAGCTTGAAGCCCTCGAACACATTCACGAAGAAAATGTTTACCGAGCTTTGGTTATCTACTAGGACATGGCACACTTCATGGTTTTCCATGCATATGTTGATTACGAGTGCGTCGCAATGAGGTATTCGAACACCTTCAAGGTCTCGATCTAAAAATATGATTGGAACCCCCGAATCCTTTGGAGGAGAGATATTGTGCACTGAGATCACATCATGGACAAATACTTTCCTTGAGGAGTTAGATAATTCCCCCATAGGTCCCCTATGAATGGTGTGGAATATCTCCATGTGCCCTAAGCCATGGGACTCGGCTGGTTTCTCTGGTCTCGTATTGGCTTCTCTTGGTAAGGGTGGTTTAGTGTTATTTCCTTGAGCAAACTTGGCGAGGTACCCACGCCGGAGTAGCCTTTCGAGCTCATCCCTGAGGGTTCGTGTAACTCTCGTTTCCGTTTGTACGGATTCCATTTGTATTTCCTTTTCTCTCTCTTCCAATTCTTGTATTCCAAACATTTGACATAAATCCTACCTATCTATTTAATCCAATTTGCTTTCATTTAATTATTTTGTGGAACCTAGAAATTTTCAATCCACTCTATCATATCTTACTAGTATTATTTATTTTAGGTTACTATTGTTTAATATTAAGTTCATTCCAATTATTAATTTTAATTGTGTCTAATGTTATTTTTTAAACCAAAATATTCTAATCCATACTATTTGATTATATGATTAGTTTGTGTAAATCCAAACCCAAATCCTAACTCATTCTAAAATCTTATTATTTATTGAAGCCCAAGCTCTTCAGCCCAGTTAAACCTAAGCTCATTATTATTTTTGTAAAAGAAATCCCTGCCCAATTCTATTCCATACCCTATTCATTATCCTAGCCCATTCTATAACTATTTAATTTCTTATTTTATTGTGAGCCCAGTACAATCCAATCCATAACCCACATATATAATTCCAACTCATTAGTCCCTACTCTTTACATTCCCCGTAACCGACCCTCACTTCCTCATTATTTACTGCCCTCAATTAACAACCCCCCACTAACTCCTCTATTATTATAATATAACTATTATAAAATTCCTTCATCCCTTATCTTTCTCCTTAACAAACCTGGGCCCCACCTCTGCTTCTTATTCTTCTTCTTCTTCTTCTTCTTCTACCTGAACTGAGCCCCCTCACCACTTGACTCACCACCGAATGCCATCCTCCTCACGACCACGGCAACCTCGCCGCTGCCGTCTCCATCCCAAACTAAACCCCTCTCTCCTTCTTCTCCAAACCTCCATCATCACCATCCCACCCGAACTCTACCTCCATCACCGCAACCTCCACAGCACCAGCGTGCAACACCGAGCACCAGCCCCTCATCGCTAGTGACCCCGACTGCTGTCTCACTGCCATCTCAACCCCGCATCGCAACACTGATCCCCTCGCAAACTCACTGCCTCACCGCCAAGCCCTACGCAAGCCCCTCGTTGCCAACCCCACCTTCGACCCCATCACTGTCTGTAGCGCCCCGAATCTCTATATTGGCGATTCGTGACATAAACCAGAATCTTTCCTTCAAACAGTCACAATATAGGAAAATACAGGAAAATTTTAAACAAATTTTATTCCATGATGTTTTACAAGTTCAAGTGTTACAACATACATTGTTTCAAAAATTACAATCAGAGTTTACAAAAGAATGAAAAAAGAACACTTGATATAATCACTCGGACGCATCATCTAGCTTGAGCTCCCTGGGCTCCACGGGACGGCAATCTAGCACCTAAAAGAGTGGGCACGTCAGTAATTCTACTAACACAAGGCTGATAAAAGTAGTGATCTCCAAACTAGACAATCAAGATTGAATGCAATCGAAAAGTGACTAAAAGAAAGGGAAGTGGATTCGGGTTAAAGGTGCCCGTGTATGACATGCCTTAGTAATCTAATGCATAGGTCAATATGTACTTAATCTAAATGCAAGCGATACTTTGGAATTGTGTGCATCCCATACTACATACATTCCAAATCAAGCCGTTGTCTCCAAGTTCAGGGTTTTGAACCCTCGCCATGCAGCATACTCTTGTACTCATCCAGTTCCTGATAGATAAATCATGGTTGATAAGGTTGTAGATTAATCGGTCCCATTCGTTTCTGCAGTCACTTATTAGTGTCTCAGTTTACCACTTGTGCCTGATGCCCGGACCCCATTCAAAAGTCGTGACGAACTAAAGATACACCGCAGCATACCTATGGCGCCGAAGATTCATAGGACAACAGTCCTATGATCCGTTCGTGTCCACCAACATAGAACTTGACGACCTCAAAGGTCTAATTCCCCTATCTGCCAGGAATCCCCTCCTATTCTTACCACAGTACGTCAGGAATCAACAGTGCATGATACGTACCGCAGCACGTATCTCTAATGACAAGAGAGTACACACCCGATTACTAGTTTTCTTGAAACTAATGCAGTTACAGGTGACGGCAAATCTAAGTAACACTGAGTCTACCTGAACATGTTATAAGGGTATGGTCACAATCTTGATCTATAGTCTAAGTTATGCCTTGTCTCAAGTGGTTTCCCTACTAGAAACCTCGTTCCAGTCTATCAAACTGAGGCTCCGGCGACGCGATCACCTTGCTCGCCACTTCCCCCATTGAGTCTCGACCTTAAACTCGGCCCGCGATCATCTCCCATGATTCTGTTAACGCCCGAGTTAGCCACTTTTAATCGTTAAGGTAGAAGCTCCAATTCTAGCCTACGGTTGATAGCTATAGGCAACTAACTTAGACAAGTCAACAACTTAATGATGTTCAAGTCACTACCCTATGTCTTAATCAGCATTAGACACAAAAATAACCAAGTACTGGGGTATAGGAACACCCCTAACTCTCAATTCAACACTTTAGAGTTGAGAAAAAGTCATACATATACTAGTGGCAACTCCTAAGGATGGATGGATCAGTCCAGCACTTTCAAAAATCATATCAATTACCAAACAACTTGAAATTTCGAGATTCTAAGCTTTTTGGAAAGCTTAGAGTCCCTACTTCAAATCTCTAGCTAGTCACTTTTGCAAATTCCAAAAAATATTTCCAAAAATTCACAAATGTACAGACTATACAATATGAATTAGTTACTAGACACACTCTAGTATAAATTCCATATAAATCAACCTCATGTCCAAAGCTCATTAAATTTTAGAATATAAACTAGACATACACAACTCCATTGTGTCCAAAAGTTGCATCTAAAATCCTACTAAGCAGAGAGTTATGACTCTTTGAACAAGGCATAAAAATCTTACTGCTTTACAGACAGGGCCTTTACTCATACATACAATTCATTTTTGAAATTTCATCAAATGTCACCAACAAAATCTAAAATTTTAGAATTAGGATGTATACTCATACTATTATCTACTGCAAAAATTTCATTGCAATCCCAAGTACACACAAGTAGTTATGCATAGATGAACTTTAGTCCCCAAACAGACAAGCACTGCTTCTGTCTTCTCGACCAGTTACGGTTTAAGAATTTTTTTGAGGCATCAAACAACTTCAGAAAAATGTAAATTTTGGGATTTTGGTTTTATACACATACAAGAGCATCTAGAAAAAGTTTCAGTAAAAAAACCCTACCAATATTGAGTTATGATTTTTGGAAGGCATAACAGATTTTCTCAAAACAGCAGCTTCTTCAGCTATCATCTGTCCGAAAAAGGAACCAATGTTTTGGCTACTAAATAACTTCCAAATATTCTGGAAAAAAAATCATGTGAGCTCTAAACTCATAGAATAACAATCCCTAAAAGTTTAAGTCCAAAATTCCAAGTTTTTTGAGAGCTAGAAATTCTTTTAGCTACATATCATAACATGTTTCTTTAATAAAGAGTATTGAAAAAGAGTTGTTCTACCATACCACTTATTTTTCTTAACATGTTGATATTCATACATGGCAATAAAATTTTATTAACTACTACTAGATGCTAATATCATATACAAAAGGAAAAGACCAATCTTTTAAAGTTTAGAGTTTCACCCACTACTTGTTGTAAGAAATCTCCTAGCTTGTTTGTTTGCTTTCCTTTGCTCCTTACTCTTCAAGATGCACCCTTGATCTTCTCCTCACTTTTTTCCACTTTACTACTACTTACAAAAGATCTCTTCTTTTATTTGGTTTTTCTCCTTCTCTACTTTGTCCTCCTTTTTTTGAACAAATAAGAACAAGATGAAGATAAAAGAATGAGAGAGTGAGTGGAAGTGAGTATTTATGGAGTGAATGGGATCTAGGGTTTCATTTGGCCGGATTTGGAGGAATGGAGGGTTGGGATGGGCTAGGGTTAATTTTGTGGAGGTGAAGGGATGAGATGAAGACAACACAACAAGCCCTAGAAACTTCAAAACTCATCTTAGAGTCTTCATGAATTCTTCATGGTGTAATTCCCACCATGAGATCTTGATCAAGATTTGTGCTAAGTTTCTATCATGATGAGTGTTAGCTTAACCCTAGGTTACTAACCCTAGGTCATCATACCCTAACCCTAACCCCAGTACACACATGTGAATGGTTATTCAATTCAATAATCATGCACCAATCCATTCAAGTCTTAACTTAGTTTTTAAAATAAATAAGTAATATATATAATAAAATATTTTATTTTATTCTGGGATATTACACTGTCATCTCCATTGCCGTAACCAGAGCCCCTCGCCTCTTACTGCCATATCCCCCATGCCAACTTTGTTCATCTCCTCCAGCAACTAGAGCACTACATCCCACCACTACACCATCCCGACTTCCCTCTTAACTGCTCTCTAACCGCCAACAGCTAGTCTTCCTCTTCCCCTTCGGGCGTGCGTAGCCCCAACTGCAGTTAGCCTCCATTGCAGCCTTCCTCGTAGCCTCGAGCTCCACCCTACCTCCAAGTCCCCATGACAGCCTCGACAGCCGCCCCGAGCGCTCCAGCACATCCGACAATGCTCTCCTGGATGTAATCGTCGCATCCCCTCTCCACCGCTACCGACCATCTCCCTCCCTCCTTTGCAGTCATCGAACCCATCGCCGCAAGCCCCACATCGCCACCATCAACTCAACCGGCAGCAACCTCCTCACTGAGCACCTTCACCCGCTCCCTTGCCTTCGCCATAGCTGACCCCGAGCCTCCTCATTGTTGCTGCCATCGAGGTGCTGTTGTGTTGCATCCCGAGCCTCAACTCCATCGCCTTCTCTCTGCCTGCACCCCAAACAACCCGCAACCATCGAAACCCGGGCTGCCTTGATACTCACCACTACAATTGCGACCACCCAAACACATCGCAAACCCATCCCGAAGCTTCCCCGACTGCTCCTCCATTGCTGCACCCGAAATGGTTACTGCCGCACTACACCATTGTTGCCATCATTGTTACTGTGGTTGTTACTGTACCGTTTTTACTGCACTTGCTATTGTGCTGCCATCTCTTTGTTGTGTGTTGATGCATTCACGGTCATCGTTGCTCGTTATTGGCGTCTTCACGTTTGGTTGTTGTGGTTGCCGCTCTTCTTTGTCGCGCTCGAAATCATCATAACAAACAAGCGTCCCTTGTACACATTTTATTATTCTTGTGCAAGTATTTTTCTTGAAATTTGGCAATTAGTTATTTATTTGAATATCGTATATAATTGAATTCCATTATTGATTCATTATCGTATCATGTTCATAGTCTTCTTATCGTGCCATTTTTATTGATTTAAAGCTTGAGCCATTAAATTATCGAATTATTGGACATTCAATTTTAACGCCCTATAAATTACTTGACCCTGTACTGAGGTTTCAACCTAGTTCTCGACACTGAAAATTAGAAATTTGTACATAGAAATTGGAGCACACTGAGTCTTGAATCCGGAACATCTTAAAGATTCTCAATCCAATTTATAGATTGTAAGTTATTGACTTTTTAGTACCGGCATGTTATAATTTTCAGAACCGAGGCTATGCACGAAACCCGTAAAGAACTGATTGATCGACCAAACTACTGTAACTATAAAGTATCATGTGAATATGCGTTGTAACCAGCAGAGAGTCTATTTTCTAGAATCTCTGATGGAATCGGATTTGCATTCCCGTAGCAGCAGGAAAATGAATTTGAGTACCAATAGGTGCTGCTGTCCAGACCCTACATTGTTACGTTTTTGCATATAAACCCGTTATTTTTCATATTTAATGAGTTAACCTATGTATATTTCATGTATTGCATAGCCTTGATATCTTCTTGATATTGTATTGATACTACCGTTCTCATCGATTGTACCCATTGCATAATTCTTGACACCCGTTCCATCGATTGCATATTCATGATTCATGTTAATAAAATAATAACAAGCCGGGATAATAAGGGCAACATGCTAGTGAACAATCAGAGACTGTACTCGGATGAGGGGCCCGTGTTTCCCTATAATGTTATTATTATCGGTTACCATTATTGATTGATTATGGACTACTGCTGCAGTATCCCGGTTGTATCGTATATCGTATTGTGGAATAATTCTGATTACGGATTGTGGATTATTGATTATTATCGTGCTGAGTACATGATCTGTAGAGTTCACCACTATAGTCTAAACGTTCACTTGATTGTATGCATCGGAACCTGTGGTATGGGACGTCGGATTGCGTGCATTAGGTAGGTTAATAAAATATTGATAGACCTAAATATTGACATTATTGATTCATTGATTATTGATTATTGTTCAACAACTATTGATTTATTGATTATTGATTATTGATTATTGTTTATCGACTATTGTTTATTGATTATTGACTATCGACTATTGGCCCCATTGACTATTTCTTATTGACCAATGCATCATTGACTATCGAATATTGATTCTATTATTGACTATAGTTTATCGATTATTATTTTTACTGATTATTGACTATTATTTATCGACCATTGTACAACTGATTATTGACTTTTGATCTTTTTATAGTTTATCAGTTATTGACCTCTGATATCGTCCCATTTCTTGTTTATTATTATATTGTACCGTATTTTTCCTACTGTTTGCTACTACTTGTCGCCCGAAGCTTTCTCTAACGGGTACTCTCCATCCTTTTTTTGAGTTATTATTTTGACAGGTTCAAATGTTGAGATACTAAAGAACTTGACGTACTACTATTGTATTGTGTATTCTCGATATTCTGTAAGTTCTTGTATCTCAGATATTGCTTATTGCATAATATTCTTGTTCCTATGATTATTATTGTATTGTTGAGCATACTGGTATTGTACAGCTTATGGATGATTGAGTTAGTATACTTATATCATTCTTTGGGCCTCAATTACGTGCTTGTGTTTCTGTATAACGAGAAGTGGGGCGTGACAGTTCGGCAGTCATCTGTGAGGTGCCCATGATCTTTGTAGAAAGTACACCACTTATTCATGTCCCTTCTCTTGCTTGAGGCGTTCATTTTAGGAGGAGGTCAGAGGAGTCCCTCCTTATTGACTTCCATCAGAATAGCAGAGATGGTTGCATTAAGTAAGGTGTACTTCTTGAAGGGTGGTGCTGGGGGGTTGATGGCGTTGGCTTGAGGCATCCTTTTGGGTCTTCCTGTGTCCTTTTTCATCAGTGTTCTTCCGTTTGTTCCCGGATGAGGGCACCTTTTGTTCATGGGGCCGGATGGCATCTTCCACTCGAATGTACTTCTCAACCTGTTGAAGGAGATCTGAAAAGTCCTGACGAGGTCTTTTGATGTGAGAAGTTTTGAGGTGGTCATGATTCACATTGTACCTAAAGGTAGTAGTGGCCCACGACCTAGTCAAGCGAGGGGATTGAATGGGACTCGGAGGTGAAATGCCGAACATAGCTGTTAAGGGAGTCCCCTTCTCTTTGCCTCAGGTCAAGTAGGGAGGTGCTTGTATTCTCTGTCTAACGGACGGTGATGAAGTGAGTGAGGAAAAGCTCCTCAAGTTGGTCGAAGAAGAAGATGAACCCTGGAGAGAGAAGAAAGAACCACACCTGTGTAGATTGTAATACCGCGCAAAATAGCTTTTTGCATCGTAATCCGTGCACAGTTGAGAATTGCACGCAATTACATATTTTTCTACTAACTATTAGATTTTATTGAGAAATTTCAGATATATTAGTTATTCTGAACCCGATGAGATATATTCAGGATATCTTCTCAATTAAATTGTGTGTATTAACCCAATTGTTTTAACAAGGCAATCTTCGGAAAAATAATAATTTTTTATAAACATATATTTTTATAAATTCAAAGTATCTTATTTTAAAGCATATAGATAGATGTCAATATATATGTTTGATTGGACTATATCGAATCGTATATGATATACGATCTATAATTGTTTTGAAAAAGAATACGACTATATATATATTTTATAATTTAAATATTTGAATGTATTTTTTCTATGGATATCCATATTGATTTGAATTGTAATTAACCATTCATTGTTTGACCTTGGGTTAGGGTTAGTAACTTAGGATTACTTGACCTAACCTAGGCTTAGGAAACCCTAGCATCATGGTGATCATGGCTTGAATCTTGATGAGATCCAATGGTGGGAGACTAAGCCATGTTGACTTTTCATGAGAATATGAGAAGTTACTTGAAGTTTCTAAGACTTTTGTGTTGGCTCCCATCCATGCATCCATCCCACACACCCACATACACTTCATCACCACCCTACACCTCACCTCACCTCACCCCTACCCATCCACCCACACTTGAATTTCCAGATTTAACCCCCCCCCCCAACTCCTCACTTCCTCTTTTTCAAAAAAGCCAATCTTTCTTCATCTCTTCTTCTATTCTTCATAGTTCAAAAAAAAAAATTAAAAGGGAGTGAGAAGAAAAGAGAGTAAGTGAGAGAAAAAGAGAATTCATGTGTTTGTTTTGTAGGTTCATACTTCGGAGCTAGGAGATGGAGTGATGGTAAGCAAGGAGAAGGAGAGTTGAAGACTAGGTTTTTCTCAACCTTAAAGGTGGATGTTCTTCAACTTTTGTACGTTTGTACTTAGAAATTTGTAACTTGTAAATGACATAGAATTTGATCATGAAATTTTTGTGGAATGTTCTAGGATGAGTTTATAGTATCCTCTAATTTTATCATATTTTTCTGGGTTTGTTTGGTAGCCCAAACAATTGCTTCAATTTCGGACAAAGAGCAAGCTGAAAACTGCTGTTTGTGTGAAAACATGGTGTTTTTCAAAAACTCATAACTCAGAAATGGAAGGGTATTTTAAGCTAAAACTTTTACTGGGTACTCTTGTATGTTTCTACAACTATATTTTCAAATTTTGATTTTTTCGGAGATCGTTTGACACCTCAAAAAATTATGAGTTTGCAACTGGTCTGGAAATCAGAACTGAGTCTGTCCTGTTTTGATAGTGAAGTTCACAAATTCATCACTACTTTTTAGTGCATGATCTTGTAATGGAATTTTTACTGTAGCTTGTGGTATGAGTCTATACCATGATTCTAAAATTTTAGAATTATTAGATAACATTTGATGCAATTGTAAAAACAATTTGTATAGAGAGGTAGATACCCTGTCTGCAAACAGAAGGGAATTTTGTGCTAAGTTTGAAGAGCCATAACTCTCTGTGTATTATGAATCTAGATGCAATTTTTGGACATGGTTGAATGGTATATGTCTAGTGACGGATTCAAAAGTTTCATGAGTATTGGACTTGTGGTTGAATTGATAATGAATTTTAAAGTAGACCAGGTTCAGGTTTAGCTCAGTTTAGCTAGTCTGTGAATTTGTGTAATTCTGGAATAATATGTTAAAATTTTGGAAGAATGATCAACTAGAGATTTGTAGTAGAGAGCCGTAGCTTTCCAAAACATCTTGAATCATGCAATTCCAGTTTGTGGTTTGAAAGTTATGACTTTTTTTAGATTGGGACAGAACCAGTCTAAATTGAAGGACTTTATTTTTGTAAAGGAAACTCATTTTCTGTGTGTATACTGATAGAAATTGGAGTTTTAGAAGACTTTGATGGATGTATCTGAGGATGTGTTCAACTAGAAAGTTGTAGTAGACACTCCCAGCTTTCCATAGAATCCAGAATTGAGTAATTTCGACAAGTGAACAAGTTTTTATGTTGATGGCAAGATGCAGCAATTGCATGGAGGAATGCATAACCGAGAATATGTGGGGTTTTTATAACTTCTAGATAGCTGAGTTTGAAGAAGTGGTTAACTAGATACTTGTAGTATAGAGTCTTAGCTTCCCAGAATGAATAATATCATGCAATTCCAAGTTGTATTTTGAAAGTTATGGATATTACAAGTTTCAGCCAACCTACTGTCTTGTTCGATTTCAAGCATGTGTTTCAAATCAGGTAACTTGAGTTCTATAAGGAATTTGAGAAAGTTGTCAACTAGAAAATTGTAGTAGAGGTTCCCACCTTTCTAGAAAGTCTAATTTTGATTGGTTTCCGATGAGTGTAGCATCAATTATGAAATTTTCTGCATGCTACAAGATTCGTGACTAAGTTAATTGGAGTTTTAAGATGTTGGATGATTGTCCCTATTTAAGCACGTCATTTGGGACTTATATGAGATTCTTATGCTTGGTACTCATGGTGGACACATGAGTAAGTCAGGAGAATAGCTGTATGGTCAATTGTTGTATGTGAGCTCGTAGCTAGTATAGCTTGGAGCTAGTCTAGGTTGTGATATCCTAGGACTATCAACCCAGTTGGTAAGTATTGTGATTGATTTATTTCCACCTCAAGAGATAGTGAATTTCCAATGTGCCACCGAATCGTTTACCGAGCGAAGGTCAACCGCGGGGTCGGGATACTGGATTAGATTCGAAACGGAGGTGGTGGCGACTGATGGAGATCGGATCGCTAGTGTTTGAGGTTGATAGGCTAGGTTATCTACCTCATCTAGAATATGTTGATGACTAGGTCTGTCAATGACTAGATATTAGAAATTATGTGCATTCCACCTCTATTGTCGGGTATGAGGCACTCCCTTGGGCGCCGTTGTACTGCTCGCTGAGGGTCGCGGACCAGGGACTTTAGGTCGAAGACCTACAGAGGTGTTGGCAATCGATGAATGTCGGTTCACCGTGATTAGTTATTTTGACATAACCGTTTAGGCTTAATCATTAGTTAGACACTGTACATGATTTGACAACTCGCATGTTTAGCAACCAATGTTACTTCAGATTGTATTTCTTTACTTTTTGCTTGAAGACCGAGTTGATGTTAAGGGTGATTCCGTATAATTTGACTTATTCTAAGAGCCAGCAGTAGGCGTTGATAACCAGGGTTGTCTTTTCCTGTCATTACGGATACGTGCTGCTGTGCGTATCTCGCACTGTTGATTCCTGAAGTGCTGTTGTAAGAACGGGAGGGTTCCAGTCGGATAGGGGGCTTAGACCTTCGAGGGGTCATGTTCTTATGTTGAGTGAACACGAATAGACCATGGGGCTGCTGTCCTATGGATCTTCGGTGCCACAGATATGCAGTTGGGTATCTGTAAGATTGTCACGGCATTTGGTGTGATCCAGAACGGATTGGGGCATTAGTGGCAAACAGGGACATCACTGTGTTTAGCAATGGTAACTGTAGGATTCACCAACCACGATTGTATCTATCAGGAACATGTTGAGTACAATAGTAGAATGTATTTGCTTGGCAAGGGTTCGAAACCCTGAAACTGGAGAAGCCGGTTTGATTTGGAGTGTATGTAATATGGGATGCATGCGAGTCCAAAGTCTTGCTGACATTAGACTATGTGCATCTATTTTCTATGCATTGCGTATTATGCATTAGACTACAGGTCATGGCATACACTGACACTAAGAAATTAGGATGCACATTTCTGTTTTCATCAAAGGCTGGTTGTGATTGCTAGTTGGAGATCGTTGTTTTCTTATCAGCATTGCGTCAGTATATGTGCTGAAGTGCCCACTTAATTAGGTGCTGGATACCGGGTCATGAGTGCAGGAGGACTCAAGACAAGCAGGGCATCCATGTAGAGTAGCAATGTACCTACCAACTATTCGAGCAGGTGCAGGGATATCAGAGTAGCGCAGCAGAGTATTCAAACTACAGGGTGCATCTCAGGGAAGTAGCATGACCGCTCGGTGGAGCTTCCAGTAGAGAGCAGTTGACTACTATTCTGGGTGGCAGGTGGTAGCTGTTACAAAATAGTATTTGTAATACTTTAATGTAATAAGTTATAATGAGTCAGTGTAATTTGTATTCCTTGTTCAAGAACAAGACAATGGTTGTAATTTATGATGTAATGATTTTATTTGGCAATAAAAAGTTTTTAAAATTTCCATATAATTACTGTGTTGAGATGCACTTGAAGGCAAAGATTCTGGTGAGTGTCACGGATTTCATGGAGCCAGATCCGGGGCGTTACGTAGATCCCTTTAGGGTTGCTGGAAAAGTCTTGCAGATGAGAGATTCAGATGCTTGGTGGATCATCATGAGAGTTTTAAAACTCTCAATGTGGTCTACTGGGTTGGTCTTCCCATTCTAAGTGTAACCCCTGTTTCTGATGTTTCTGATTTTCTTCTGTAACACTTTTTTGTTCTCATTCGTGTTATTTTTCTTTGTATTTATTTTTTTAGATGAATTTTGTTATTCATCTGCAACCGGATTGTATTTCTTCAATCTATTTTTATTTCTCATGCTGAACCCTGAGATTTTTTTGTGCATTCTACTCTCATTTTATCCTTGTATTTTGAGTATCCCAATTTTCCCATTATTGAAATTATTTATTTATCTATTTGGATCCCAAACCTAAGCCCATTTATTATTGGATCCTAACCCAAACCCACATAACCTAATTCCCACTAATAGCCAATCCCTAGATTACCTCCCCATGATCCCCAATATCTGCTAACTACCCCCCGTATCTCCTGATCCTTCTCTCACGCTCATTTTTATTCGCTTCTTCTTCCTCCCTACTCACCAAAAACTCTAAAATCTAATTAATTATAATTAAACCCTAATTACCCAGCTAATCACTCTCTCAATCGTCTCTCTCCCTGACGCTCTCTCTCCCCAACTCTCTCTCTCTCATCCCCACCATCGACTGTAGCCCCGCAACCACCACTGCGACCACCTTGCCACCTCTCAGCCTCATCGACCACCACCGCATACTGCATCCAGCAGTCCCCTACTTCCTTGCCACCTCCATCGCCCTCGTCGCTGTCACCAACCGCAGCACCTGCTGCCAGCCTGCACCGCAGCACATCGACCACCATAGTCAACTCCATTGACCACCACAGTGCCATCACCGAGCCCTTCATCTTCATCGTCGATTCCTCCAGCTGCATGTGCTCTTCATCCCTCCAGTCTCAACCTGCACCCCGATCACTGAAGCCCTTGCCTTCAAACCCATCCACCATCAACTCCACCACTGCCTACTACCATCATCGCCCCTTTGCTGCTGTTTTTTTTGCTGTGTTCACTGTGAGTGCCATTCCCATTGGTTGCACATGGTTATCATCTACGTTGGTTGCACGTGTCGCCATGTGCATGGCCATCGGGACTCTCATCCCATTATTCTATCATATTTAGAATAATCATCATATAAGGCAAGTCTCCTTTAACACTATTGTTATTCTAGTTCAAGAACCGTTGATCTCCGCAAGTAGTTCATATTTCTATTATCGTACTGAATTGCTTTGATACCCTTCAAAGGGACTACTATGGATTCATTGGCGAAACTAGGTAGTAGTTCCCCTTTCGTGCCATACCATTGCATCAATCCCAAGCTTTGTTATCCTTATATACATGCACTACACGCACACAAACTAGAAATGCTCATATACAGGTGATACAATGATTGGATGTATATCGATTGAATGTGTGGTTGTAACTTGATTTATAGTATTGTTGAATTGTCAGGTGGACTATAGGAATCCACCTTAGTTGCTAATATCGATGGTAGTTTAATCCATGCCATATATTCATGCGGGTTGGGTATTTTCTTTATCACATATGAATTGGGTTTTTACTGTCCTGCCGGATGTTCCATGTTTTTAAGTTTTTGGCCCTATTACTGTTAAAATTAGATAGAACTATATAAAAAGATATTTTAGCCTTATGGGTCTAGTTTCTAGAACATTTGACAGATCTAAATTCCGACCTATAACCTGTAAGTTATCACACTTTTAGTACTGCTGACTTTGATTGCTAGACCTGTTGTTTAACGCTACACCAACATGATTTCTAATCAATATGTAATGTTAACAGTAGAATTTATTTGTGAATTTTCCCTGGGAGTCACTATGCATGTTTAGGTTTCATCTTACGATTTTTATCAGATTTTATATTGAATTTACAGTCCCACTGTGCATGCAAAACATTAACTCTAGGTTGCTGCCAGAACGTTTAACCTGTAAAGAATAGGCTAATCGACCTAGCTGTAGTTAGAATCACTTAGAACTAGCTGAACATAAGTTGTAGCCCTTTGAATCTGGGATGTAGGTCATTTGACTATTTTACAATCCGACTCTTCGATTGCAAGATACTAAGATTTTACTACTGTACAGTCGTGATTTCAAATTCACTATTTTGTAAATACATCATCGTGTTAACTAATGGAAACAGTAAGATAAATTAAGAACTAGGGTCCAATAAATTCAAGAATACTAATGAACAACTCCAGGAGGTAGAATGTAATTTTTGTAAGAATTTTGGCCTAGTTTTAATCGATTTACAGCTATAACAATTCCTGCTTTGAGTTGCTGCCTGAACAGCAGACCCGTAAAGAACTAGCTCGTAGACTCAATTCCTCTAGTTGTAATATGTCGTGCAAATATGCATTGTAACCGGCATGGAGTCTAGTTTCTAGAATCCCTGACGGAACCTGATTTTCTTTCCTGTAGCAATGGGAAAACTGATTTTTGCACAGCAACATCTTGCCGTCCAGAATGTGTGTTTTGTGTTTTTAAGCATATTCATGTTGATTTTTGCATCTAGTGGATATAACTAGTTATACCATGCATTGCATTGCCTTGATATCTTTTGACATCGCCTCATTGCTCCTATACTCATTGCATGTTCACATTGAATATAATAAAATAATAACAAGCCGGGGTAATAAGGGTCGACTTAGTAGTGGACATCATCAGAGACTGTACTCGGAGAAGGGTCCCTTATTTATCTCGTTATTGTTTATCTTTATATTTGTGGGTTATTGATTGTGGATCGTGGAATATTGATTATTAATTATTGTTTATTATGCCGAGTACACGACCTGTATAGTTCACCACTGTAGTCTAAACGATCACTGTTTGCATGCACCGAACCTGTGGTATGGGACATAGTATTACGTGCAGTAGATATGATAATAAAAGACTAAAATACCTACAATTGATACTTGCATTTCCTGATCTTGATTACTGCCATTAGCATTGATTATCACTCGTAATCATTGTTATTGTTGTAACTATTGATTATTGCTCAATAACTCTAGACCCATGAGCTCATCATTTAACCCTTGTTACTGCTTTTGACTTTGTTCCAGTTCATTTTCTTGATGTACCATGCTGCATTTGTTCCTTGCTTTTTACTACTTGCAGTCCGTGACTTGCTCTAACAGACAATTTTTCCCCCCTTTAGTTGACGAGTTCGCAGGAACCCAAGGTGAGTGTAACAAAGAATTAGGTGAACAAACGTTCTAGTGGATGAAGCTTCTTAGTAGTCTACAATAACTATTTGATTCATGTTTATTTATCTCCTGCATTGTTATTTCCCGTATTTTGAATTCCGTGCATTGTCGGCCCGAAGTTTCTTTCTCAGAGATGTTGGATATTACTTTGGTTGATTATTTCATGTTATTAAAATTTACTTATCAACATTGCGTCAGTTGCATTCAGCTGACGTGCCCACAATCTGTTGAGTTGTAGGATTGCTGATCTTGGAGCAGGAGACGTGAGCAGTAGGGAGCAAATTCGTAGGAGTTGTTGTCAAGTTTGTTGCCGAGTTTTTCTGATTGTCGCGCAATGTGAGATTGTAATGTTGTAAAGTGATTTTATTGGATGTAATTTATATGAATTCGTGATGTAACTCTATGTTGAACAAAATTTGTACTTGTAATACTTTTGTGGCAATATAAGTTTAAATTTCCTGTGATTTTCTTTTTGTTTGGACTCATTTGAAGGAAAGATTCTGGCTTGTGTCTCGAGTTCCAGGTATTGGGAAATCGGGGTGTTACATACTAATTGCATGTTCATATTTGAATATAATAAAATAATAACAAGTCGGGGTGATAAGGGTCGACTTAGTAGTGGACATCATCAACGACTGTACTCTAATAAGGGCCCCTTGTCTCGTTATTGTTCTCGTTATGGATTGTGGGTTATTGATTGTGGATTGTGGAATATTGATTGTAAATTCTTGTTTTGTAACGCCCCGAATCCCAAATACAACTGAATTCGAGAGTTCTACAGGATCTTTCCGCTTCATTTAGTACAATTTTACAAGGGAATTTAAACTTTTCACTTTACATCAGAGTTTACATGAAAACATTACAATTTACACTGCACAACGGAAGTAAAATTACAACATTTAAATGAATGTACAACAATATTGAATAATCTTTAAGCATCTGTTCCTCTTTAATCTTTATCATGTCACTTACCTGCATATAAGACTGTGGGTACGTCAATTTATTCAACCGACGAACATTATACACGGCCATCCTCTCTATGCCTGAAATATTATAACTTATTTTCCATATTTAACAAGCACAAACTTGTCACATATCAAACTAAAGGGAATACCCTATTGATGTCATGTTGTGATTGTGCACTTAGTCCTTAATGCAGTTATTTATATTATATGACACTAATGCACACTTGTTCGGATTCTATGCATCCCATATTACATAGGTCCGAGGGCAAGCCTCTTAATCATTCTTCATCTTTGTAGGGTTCAATCCCTCGCCATGACTTAATACTACTACTGTAACTACAGTAGGTATCTTAGATGATTTATGAGTACAAGCACGTGTACAGAAAACCTGGAGGGGAATCCCACGTCATGTCACGACGTATCGTGAAGACAGCATGTGGCAATTCAGCCTCCTTCATGGCACACGATCCTCTTGCAGTCACCAAACATCCCACAAGCGTCACCACCGGGACGGTACTCTGAAGCAGTATCCACGTCATGTCACGACGCATCGTGAAGACAGCCTGTGAAATACTCTCACGCCACCAATCCGATGGCCCTCAACTCATGTTTTTCTCCTGCTTTCATCAAGTCTCCACTATGTACTAATCCTTAGTTTTTATTAGAATCATGAACAAAAATCAAAGCACTAGAGTTAGCCCTTCCACTAAACCGGACTTATTCATTTATTCAAACATGACCAACCTTGGTCTTTTGTTTCAATTTTCATTTCATTTCTTTCCAAATGCCGGGAGAGATTTAGCTACTCTTTTGTTTCAATTTCAATTCAAATTTCCAAAATTGAGCATTTCCAACTCATAAGTTCACATGTCGAGTTATCATACTCAAAAGTGTTTCTCTTTTCCAATCATGATCTCTAAAACGTTCAATATTCCATAATTATACATTAAATTCAACTATTCATCATGTAACTCATGAAATATTATTTCCACATAAAAAAACCACATCACTAGTTATTGAATCAAAGGTGAATATTTACACATCATGAATTGTCACACCATTCTCATTGAGAATAATTCACATCACTTCATATAGTTCCTTTTTATTCGTATTTCTTTTCTAACATTCCATTTTAAATATTTTGTAAGATACAACTTTATACAAATGCAAGTGTTAGAATTTTTTTATACTTTTATTCTCTAACATGCTCCACTTCATACAAATAATTCTCAAATTATTTTTCATAAACTCTACATATTTTTAAGATAATAATCGTATTTTTCTCATATTTTTTTGATCGTTAAAACACCCAAAAAAAATTGTTTTCCCTTAATATAATCACAGCCGAGACCCAGAGTCGAACCAGCGACCACAGGAGAAACAGCCAAGGCACAAACCACTAGGTCGGGTGCTGACCACAGGAGAAACATAACAATTGTATCGTAATTTATTCGTTACAACATCATAACAAAAATTTCAATTTAGCACATAAAGCGACATAGTCAACATACTAATCTTTGCACATAATTTTTCATGCTACTAACGAAGGTTTCTTTACACAATTCATAGCCATATTCATATCGCACACAACTTGAATTTTAATAATAGAAACACATATAATTTGCATATCAACAAATCAATCAATTAGGGATCATTTTTCCAATTAAATGTGCATTCTTATTAATCATTTTCATGCATCATTTTTCTAATTAAATCTAGCATGCATTCCTATTTAGAAATAGGGAAAATTTACCCACCTTAAATGGAGAGACAAATACAATTAGCAACTTCCTAAACGAAAGTCCTTGCACACGAACGATCCTCCTCCTAGAAGTGCGCACTCGAGCCTCCAAGAACACCAAAAACCGAGCACTTCCACAAGCCAACCGAGAGCTCTCGTTTGCCGGCCTCCCCTTCTTGTTGCAAGCACAACTCCCACACACAACTCAATCTTTTACTCACTAAATAAGCTACTAGATAATGTATTCTAGACTATAGGTTGGGAAGAATTAATAAGCACAAGAATAACTAGCCATTGGGGGGGGGGGGGGTATTTATACTAAAAATCTAGGGAAATGGATGGCTAAGATTGAAGTAGGAGTTAGGAACAAATGGCTATGATTTAAGGAGGAGTTATACTAACCACCCATGATCAAGTAACCACTCCACCATGATCCCACTCAAATTTTTCCCATTCCCTCCAAAATGCAATCCGGCCATGCTTGGGAGTGCACTATGCACGTGTACGTGCAATGCACATGCATGCATTTGCCTCCAAAAAAATTTGTACATTAAATTTTGTATAAAAATAATCTTTAAATTGTATCCTACATGACAAGTTGTATTCAAAAATAAATTAACTCATGGGCTTTAGTTTATGGGCCAAAATAGTAATTTTAAAATAAAATAAATGAATTAAATTTTGGGCTTTAAGAAAAAGGGCTTTATGTTTAATTGAAAGAGGGCTTTATACAAAATAATTAAAAGCACATATTTAAATATCTATACTCATCATGATGAAAATATTTACCAAAAATATTGCATGTGCACACTACGTGCAAAAATAAATAATTTTTCATTAAATGAAAAATCGGGGCATTACAACACTCCCTCCTTAGAATAGTTCCGTCCCCGGAACTACAGTCAAGAGCAAGAAAACCCAAACACAAACACAACAAGCACAAGGAAAATACAAAAATACAAAATACAAATCAAGCAAAAAGCTCAGGATAATACTTCAACATCCTCTCCTCAGACTCCCAAGTAGCCTCTTCAACCAAATGGTTCCTCCAGACTACCTTGACCATCGGTATCGTCTTATTCCTCAAGACTTTCTCTCGACGATCAACAATCTCGACAGGAGACTCGATGTAATTCAGATCCAACTGCAAACCTTCCGGCACTTCAGGCAAATGATGACTTGGATCTGGAATATAACCTCTCAACATAGACACATGAAAGACATTGTGCACCTGAGATAACTCTTCCAGTAATTCAAGCCGGTAAGAGCATCTGTAGTCATTTGCCAAATGTCGATAAAATGGATATTTGGCAAACGAACGTGCTGCACTCGTTTGCCAAATATCCATTTTATCGATAAATCGCTACAGTCGATTGCTATAAATGAGAATCGATATAGCTTTTATCGATAATTGAGGGACGGCATTCGAAGTGCCGTCCCACGAAAAAAATATTTTTTTTTCGTCGGACGGCACTTCAAGTGTCGTCCGTTTGAAAATTAATTAATTTTCTGCATTAATTATCGCCAAAAAGAAATAAAAAACCCCGAATACAATTCCCCTCGGACGGCACTCGGAGTGCCGTCCCACCCCATTCCCCTTTTCCCGGACGGCACATCATGTGCCGTCCGTTGAGTTATTTTTTTTAAAAAAAAAGGTGAAGCGATTGACGATAATTGCCCCAGTTTGATTCAATGGCTATTTTATGCGCTTATCCACAATCCAACGGCTATATTTTTCATCAATTGTAGTTCATAATATTTTCCTATATATAGTACTCAATCTCAACCAAATATGAGCATAAAAAAATCTAGTAAATTATTCAGATCTCAACTTTCTTCTCTGTGTTGTATTATCACAAATATCTTCTCGGTCTTCAACTGAGTTGCCAAAGAAAACAAATGGCAAATGTTAAAAGTGCAAGGGGAAGAGCTTATACGGCTCAGGAAGATCTTCTGCTATGCCAGAGTTGGATTAGTATTACTCAAGATCCAGTTATTGGTACTGATCAATCCGGAGCACAGTTTTGGAATCGTATTTATTCTACATTTAAGGTAATATTAGGCTCTCCCACCAGCAGAACAGCGGCCTCACTCACTAGTCGGTTTCAAATAATTTCCAAAGAAGTAGCTCTATTCATAGGAAAATTGAGCAATGCAACAAGTCGAGCCGGTAGCGGAACAACAAAGACAGACAAGGTTTGTATAATAAATGTATTATTTGAAGTCATTATTTGTATAATTTGTTTACCTAATAACGTTTGGAATATAAATGTATTCTCAGATTTGCGAAGCGAGAGTACAGTATTTGGCATCTTCGGGGAAAGCATTCAAATTTGATGAATGTTATGAGATCCTGAAAGAGCAGCCAAAGTTTTCATTGCGCACAACACATGTTTTTTATCGAGTACCAAATACCAAATTCGGTGAAGGTAGTGAAAGCCCAAACTCTCCAACAATCAACTTAGACTCAGATCTACCCATGGATACAGATTCACCTACACCCCTTACCCGACCACCAGGTCGCAAAGCTTCTAAAAGAAAAGGCAAAAGTGTTGCCAAAACATCAGGCATCAAAGATATGGCCGAAGAAATAGCCATATTTACAGCTATATACAAAGAATCACAAGTTTCAAGGAATGCGATTAAAAACCGAGAATGCAATCTTAAAGAACGGATCGAGGAAGATCGTATTATGGGTATGAATCTAAGCACATTACCTATGAATCAACGATATTATTTTATGTGTATGCAAAATGAAATTCTACAAAAACGAGGTTATAACGATGGGTGAAGAACTTGATCCCAAAAAAATCCGTATTTTGTATTAGTACATGCATTATTAATTTGAAATGGAGAAGATTGTTTTTTTTTGCAGTGAATAGACCCATAACATCATGTTTGATGAAAATGAGCAATTATATACTACCATAGTTGAAAATGAGCATTAATTAGTGAATGTACGATTGACCCAAATACAACATATATCACCATAGTTGAAAAAACTACAATAACTACTTTTATGATTCTACCATGAAATTAAAAGTTACAATACAAAGGGAATACATAGTACTACAGGTCAAGTGCAATTACTCATCTCCAAATTGGTTCCAAATATGCTCCACAAGATTTTGACGAAGAGCATGATGTCTTTGTCGATCATGTAGAATGACATTACGGAACGTTCGGCCTACTTCATCAATTGGTCCACATGTGCTAGGTTCGATCCCAATTGAGTCAGGAATTTGATCATAATCATAGTCGAGATTTCCATCGTCACGTTCATCCTCCACAATCATATTGTGTAAGATGATACATGTTTTCATAATATAGGACAAACTATCTGCATCCCACATTCGTGCTGGACCCTTCACTATTGCAAAACGTGATTGTAAAACACCAAAAGCACGCTCGCCATCCTTTCTTGCACCCTTTTGAAATACTGCGAATTTTCTTTTCTTTTTGGGTATCTGGTGCGGTGTAAGTTTTCACGATGGTTGCCAACAGTGGGTATATACCATCCGCTAGGTAATAACCTATATTGTAATTGTTGTTGTTGATGACAAAATTGGCTTGAGGTGCACGACCGTCAAGAATCTCATTAAATAAAGTTGACCGATTCAGCACATTTAGATCATTGTTGCAACCTGGCATTCCAAAGAATGAATGCCAGAACCACAGATCATAAGACGCAACTGCTTCGAGAATAATAGTTGGTTCCCGAACATGTCCTGTGTATTGTCCGTGCCATGTTGCCGGACAATTTTTCCACTTCCAATGCATGCAATCTACACTACCCAACATTCCAGGGAATCCTCGAGTGCTATTCTCTTCTAGTAGTCTTTCCACATCGCCTGGTGTTGGTTTCCTCATATATTATGTAGCAAATAAAGTTACAATTGCAAAACAAAAATGACGTAAACTTTTCAATACCGTTGTTTCGCCGATACGTACATATTCATCAACAGCATCAGCCGCCCCTCCGTACGGTAAACAACGTAGTGCCGCCGTAATTTTTTGATGGGGACTTAACCCAACTTGCTTGCATGCATCCTGGGACAGTTGAAAATATTGATCGTAACCAACAATAGCATTCAAGATCCGGTTGAAGAGTTATCGGTGCATACGGAATCGACGTCGAAAAATTGAATCTGGATAAACTGGATTTTCGGCAAAGTAGTCGTTCCACATCCGTCTATGACCATCTTGTCTTTCGCGTTGAATATAACGATGCCGATTGATTTGTTCGCTAGCTCGGATTGCATTGTCAACCCTTATTAGACGATTGTGAAAAATCTGAGCAACAATATTGTTGTCCTCCTCTGATGAAGGGGAAGATGAACTCCAAGGAAAAGTGCTTTCTAAATTGGCCATGGGAATTGAGGAGGTCAGAGCTGTGAGTAAAACGAAGGAGTTGTAGTTTTCAAAGTGGATTACATAGATAAATGTACACAGGATGGCAGCATATAAATACTAAACATGAACCGACTCTCCTTGTCATATCATTTATTATGTCCTGTCATATATGAAATTTAACACATTGCTAGGTACAAAAAAGTCAATACCTACAATGGCTAGATAGGGACATGAACCGACTCTCCTTGTCACTACAAAACAAATTAGAGAAAGAGAGGCCATGTGACAGTCATATGTTTACTAGAATACAAGAGAGGCCATGTGACAATCAAATGTTTACTAGAATACCCTTGTGACTAACATACCCTCATGTGTCATAATTACAATTTACATTGTAAAACTATTTTAAAATTGACGTTAATACCCTCGGGTGTCATAAATATAAAATACAATAAAGTTGGATTAATTTGGTCATAACTATGTTTCCTATTCTTCATGACTATACTGTGTTTCAGGCACATATGTAGACGTGGATGCTCCTGTGTCATCTAAATTTGGATTCATTGGTCTTTGTCGAGAAAGAGAGGCCCTGCCCATCGATACAGACCGCCTTGCATTTGGTAAATCAGTTGGAATTGATTCCCTCAATACCATATCTGACAGTATCAATCGCCGCAACTGTGCTTCGATGTTGCTCAATTGTTGACAACGAGTGTATAACTCTTCCTGTGGAAAGGTATAAAATATATAAATGAATGACAGTACGTAAAGTACAGTTTATAATAAAAATAAAAATAAAATGTAAATTCAAGTTTAGTAACTCACATATGTTGGTTGCCCACTATGATGAAATGGGGCATTGACATTTGAGTCCAAATTCTTCATAATAGTACCGCTTTGAAATAGTGGCACTTCGACGTAAGATTGACCAAGTAATCCCGAAGTTTCTGCAGTTGATTGAGTTGGATACTGGGATTGTTGCCAACATGGAGGTGCAGCATATGGCAACTGAGCAGCAGTATCTCTAATAGATGCTGGCCCAATAAAATCGACATTGGATGCATGAGAGAGTGTCGGCATTATAGGACCAATTGAAACCTTTGTCCAATACTGATTGTAAGTGAACTGGTCTACACGACGCACAAAAGGTGAAGCTTCAATTGGTTCAGGTAATGTAGTATTGGATGCCATGAAACACATTAGAGGAGGTGGATTTTTTGGTATAGCGATATCACTAGTAAGTTGGCGAATACAACGATCAGCAAGATACCATACACCCTACAATCAATTGTTCACTTTAGCATAATCATACTATTTATAAAAACTATTGGAAATTAATATGAAAATTTTCATATACCTGACCGCAATACGTAAAAGTATGACGAAACCGTGATATATATTTAGCAACTTCTATTTCATACACATCTGTAATTGTTGAAGAATTATATGGCTGCCAAATTATTGAGGAAGGAGTGCGCATCTCAAATTGATCACGGGCCATCGACTAATTATACCGAATAGAATCAGAGCGACCTGAATCCAAGAATTCTTTATTCCATCGCAAAATTCTCGGCCATACATCAGAATTAGACACGTGGGTCTGCAAAGGAGTGTTCCTATCTCTAACTGGGATACAGCAATTTGTGTACTCATAAGCCCAATACTGTACAGCATAATTATTGATTATGTTACGAATAGATAAATTGAAATTATATCATGACATTTTTGGTCTAAAATTAGTAATTAAAAGGATTAGTATTACCTCCAACACTTGCCACGGCCCATTAAACGATTTCACTTTGAGCCTGCTATATGAATCCAAAGACAAATACAACAGAGCAAGTGCATGACTATCCCAATCATATTTGCCAACAGCATTGAGGTCTACAACTGCGGCTAGCCAACCGCACCTTACTAATCCAGAACCATTTGTGAAAAGAAATGCACCGAGAAAGAACATAAAGAACGCTCGAGCGATCTTAATCTCTACAATTCTGTCACTTTGGGCTTCTTCAATCAAAGCATTAGTAAAATAATTTTTGCCGTTTACCTTGTGATTTCCAATCATCATTTGTTAGTTCTGGAAAGAAGCGTTGCTGAACAACTTCAAAAGAATACATCTCATCGTCGCATGGAGGCAAGTCGCTGACACCTATAGAAATTCCCGTCAGCATTACCCAATCTATTGGAGTGAAACCCAACTCACCACACTGAAAGTGAAAAGTGTGGGTAGTGTCCCACCATCTCTCTACGAGTGCCTCCACGAGCCGAACCGACGACTTGTTTGTATTGATAGTCATGAAACGGTACCATCCCGCCCACTCTACTAGTAGTTGAATTAGTAGAACCCGTGAGCAGTACCGATTGTACATTTTGATCGGTTCCTTCCAATTTCCCCTGAATTTACAGAAACCACCCTCAGGAGTAACAATAACATATTGACTAATATGTTTCGAATCGTCTACTACACGATTCCAGTTGGGCTGATCGGCATAGTCGACATTTGACATATCCACTTCACCCCCAGTGATTATGCCGGGTTGAGCTGGTACATGTTCTCGCTTTGATTTCAAACGACCAATAAATCTTCGTATCGAAGACATTATTTTCAACCAAATAATAAATTGAGATTGAGATTTGGGTGAGATAGAATTGAGATTGATATTCTAGATTGTCGAGAGGAGAGGAGAGGTAGTTATTTTGATAGAGTGTGAGAAAGACAGAGTTTTAGTTGGTTTGATAGAGAGCAATATCAAGAGTTTTATGTTGGTTTGTGATAGAGAGAGATAGCCAGACTTACGTTGGTTTGTGGTTAGATATATGTATATATATTAGTGGAAGGGTATTATGGTCATAAAATTTTTAATAAAGCCTTAAAACATGGAAGATATTCCGGAAAAGTTATAAATGGGCCAAAAAAAGTTGCTCCCCTGTCGGACGGCACTTCATGTGCCGTCCATCATGTACGGCCGATTTTTTTTTTTTTTTTCTCGGACGGCACTTCATGTACCGTCTGACAAATTTACTCGTTTTTTACAATTTTTCCACTCCGACGGCACTTCATGTGCTGTCGCTCAATATTTTATTATAGTTTGCTAAAAAATAGCTTTGCATGAGTGCAGCAAAATTGGGAATCCTATTTCTATTTATCCATATATGGATATTTTTACATTCAACGACTACAGATGCTCTAAGCAGTCTTCCCGTTCCTTTTCAATATCTTGTACGGGCCTATAAACCTCGGGGCTAACTTCCCGCCTTTGCCAAATCGAACCACACCTTTACTGGGCGATACTTTCAGAAAGATGAAGTCACCAACCTCAAACTCAAGGTCCCTTCTCCGGTTGTCTGCATAGCTTTTCTGCCTGCTCTGAGCCTCTACCAACCTTTTCCTGATCAGAACAATCTTCTCAGAGGTTTGCTTCACAAGCTCAGGACCAAACAACTGACGCTCCCCAACTTCAAACCAACAAGCAGGCGTCCTACACTTCCTGCCATACAAAGCTTCGTACGGCTTCATCCCGATGCTAGTCTGAAAACTGTTGTTGTAGGCAAACTCTACCAAAGGTAAATGCCTTTTCCAACTGCCCCCAAAGTCTAGTATACAACACCGAAGCATATCCTCAAGAATATGGTTGATTCTCTCGGTCTGCCCATCGGTTTGCGGATGAAAAGCAGTGCTGAAATTCGTCTTGGTACCCAAAGCTATCTGAAGACTCCTCCAGAAATGCGAAGTAAACCGCGCATCTCGATCAGACACAATAGTTGACGGAACACCATGAAGGCGGACGATCTCGCCAACATACAACTTAGCTAACTTGTCCATCGAAGCAGTGAGTTTCATCGCCAAAAAGTGAGCGGACTTGGTTAGTCGATCGATTATAACCCAAATTGCATCATTGCCTTTAGGACTCTTAGGCAATCACGTAATGAAATCCATACTGATGTTATCCCACTTCCATTCCGGAATAGGTAACGGCTGTAATAGACCTTCGGGTCTCTGATTTTCGGCTTTGACTTGCTGACAAACCTCACACTTCACTACAAATTCAGCCACATCCCGCTTCAAACCTGACCACCAGAAATGCTGTTTGATGTCTTTGTACATCTTAGTACTTCCAGGATGTACTGACAAAAGAGTAGCATGCGCCTCCTGAAGAATACTCTCTTTCAGGTCCGCCTGATTTGGAACACATAGTCTATCTCCGAACCACAACACTCCATCCCTGATTTGAAATCCGGGCAACTTGCCAGCACCAACCTGCTCCTTCATCTCCACGATATCAGCATCAACCTCCTGACTTGCAATGATCCTTGCATTCATTGTAGGCTGAAGCCTCAATTGAGCTAAAGATGCTTCCAATCCTTGCAAGACAACTTCAATACCTGCTCGATCCAATTCCTCAATCAGATGCTTCTAAGTTGTAATCAAACTGGCTAAGCTACTCTTGCGACTAAGTGCATCAGCAACAACATTAGCCTTCCCAGGATGATACTTGATCTCAGGTCGCATGTCCTCGAGCACTTCCAACCATCTCCGCTGCCTCAAATTCAGATCCCTCTGCTGATATATGTACTTCAAGCTCTTGTGGTCTGTGTACATGTTCAACTTCTCACCGTACACGTAGTGTCTCCATTGCTTTAGAGCAAAGATAATCACAGCCAACTCCAGATCATGAGTCGGGTAATTCTTCTCATGCGGTCGTAGTTGCCTATACCCATAAGCAATTACTCTTCCTTCTTGCATTAAGACACAACCAAGCCCACGATGTGAAGCATCGCTATAAACATCGTACTCAACACCTGCTCTAGGCAAAGCCAAAATAGGTGCAGTAGTCAGCTTCTCTTTCCGCTCCTGAAAGCTCGCCTCACATTGCTCAGTCCACTTGAAGTTCACATTCTTCTTGGTCAGACCAGTAAGCGGCACGGCTATCTGAGCATAACCTTGAATGAATCTCCTGTAGTACCCAGTCATTCCAAGAAAACTTCTGACTTCCTTCACTGTAGTAGGCCTTGCCCAATCTCTCACTGCCTCTATCTTCTGAGGGTCAGTTGCCACTTCCTCCTTAGAAAGGATGTGACCTAGGAATGCCACTTCAGATTTTCAGAAATCACACTTGGATAGCTTGGCATACAACTCCTGCTCTTCCAGATTTTTCAAAACTGCTGCCAGATGCTCGGTGTGCTCCTCCTCTGACTTGGAGTACACAAGGATATCGTCGATAAACACCACAACAAAAGAATCAATGAACGGCCTCAGAACTCTGTTCATCAAATCCATGAAGATTGCGGGTGCATTTGTCACTCCGAATGACATAACTAAGAATTCGTTATGCCCATGTCGAGTTCTAAATGCAGTTTTGTGCACATCTTCAGCTTTCACTCGAACTTGGTGATATCCTGATCGAAGATCTATTTTGGAGAAAACAGCTGCTCCTTGTAGACGATCGAACAGGTCATCAATTCGGGGAATAGGAGACTTATTCTGAACAGTGACCTTATTCAGCTCCCGGTAATCGATACACATTCTCATCGATCCATCCTTCTTCTTTACCAAAAGCACTGGTGCTTCCCAAGGTGACGCACTAGGTTGAATAAAGCCTTTCTCCAACAGTTCCTCAATCTGCCGCTTCACCTCATCCTATTCTACTGGAGCCATCCTATACGGTGCCTTAGAAATGGGTGCACTCCCTGGTTGAACAGTGATGCTGAACTCTACATTACGATGCGGGGGTAACTCAGAAAAATCATCCAAGAACACAGTCGGATAGTTCCGAACCACAGGAATTCCTTGCACTTCCACAGGAGTCTCTTCCTTGCGGATAGCTGCCACCAGCCTAGAGCACTTCTTCTTCCCTTGGAAAGTGACTTCAGGTCCACTTGGAGCCTTCACTATTACCGTCTTGGTTTTACACTCGATGTTTGCACTGTACACCGACATCCAATCAATGCCAATGATAACATTGACCCCCAAGATAGTCAGCTCGATCAGATCAATCCCAACGATTTGATCTCCAATCACAATCTCACAATCAGCATAATACCGATCAGTGGTTAGAGTTTTCCCTGATGGAGTAGCTACTGCTAAGATCTTACCTGGAAAGGTCTTTGGTTCAACTCCCAACACTTTAGCAAATTTAGGAGACACAAAAGTATGAGAGGATCCAGTATCGAACAACACAACAGCTTTTATTCCATTAAGATATAGTTCTCCTGTTACATAATACACACTCATTACGTAACAGTTTCACTAAATAACGGGAAAAGAAATGACATAAACTTCTAAACATCGGCCCTCGTACCAGTGATGACATGATCAACCTCATCAGCATCAGCTTCCGTCAAGGCAAATATTCGCCCTGGTTGGTACGGTCTCTTCCCATTCTGCTGAGTTGATCCCCCACGGATGACATTTCGCGGCTTGGAGCATTGAGACATGTAATGTCCCGTCTCACCACAGTTGAAGCAAGTCACCGCAGGAGGTCTTACCACATTGTTCCCGGGTCCTCCAGCCACACTAATAGCGTTTGCCCCTGTCGGTTTGAACCTTTGTGCAGATGGTTGCCCCTTGAAACTCCCAGAATTGGCGGGTCTCTTCCCAGACTGCCAGTTGTTCCTCCGGTTCTGAACAACATGAAACTGCTCAATATCTGCTTTCGTCGCTGCTGCTCTCTTGACCAGCTTGTCAAATCTTCTGATACCAAGAGGTATCATTCGGGACCTCAAGCTCGGCCTCAATCCATGCTAGAACTTATGAGCCTTCTTAGCTTCATCCATCACTAGTTCAGGAGCATACCTAGAGAGCTGAGTAAACTTGGTCTCGTACTCTCAAACTGACATGCCGCCTTGCTGTGGTGATAGAAATTCCATAGCCTTCTTCTCTTGAATATCGGAGGGGAAATAGTGACTGCGGAATTCTTCCAGAAATTCTTCCCAGCCAAGAACTATGCCTCCCATTGTCCTCTTCATCGACGCCACCAAACAGCCACGTCCTTCTCAAGCTGCAGAGTCGCCAATTTCACCTTACTGCCTTCAGGGGTTTCCAGCACTTCGAAGATCGTCTCTACTTGACGAATCCAGTTGTCAACCGCATCAGGGTCTGACTTCCCTTCGAATACAGGTGGTTTCATTCGTTTGAACGGTTCCACTAGTTTAATCGCTTCGGGTACCGGATTCGCAGGCCCCCTTCCTTGGTTCGATTCATAGCCACGGCGTTGAGCGTATGATAGACCCTCGCAAGTTCCGTTTCCAGATCCAGACCTTCCTCGTTTCTAGCTCCTCTTCTAGACATATTCTGATGCAAAAGATCCATTAAATTCGAAGTATAAGACATGAATTTTAAATCAATTTGCATTTCATTGAATTCCAAACTTTATACATTCGAATTGAAAAACATTTCTTGACATCAGAATGAAAACAGTAGAAGCTACAACAGTCTAACTCCTACGGTTCCTCTTCGCTTCTCGAAGTTCTCCCCGTAATTCATCAACTTCATCCTTCAGCACATCGGTCAGATTCTTCCTCTTCTCGAGTTCCCATACACGATGACTGAGAACTGAAAAGTCGTCCTTACGCTTTGCCAATTGAGCCTCCAATAATCCGACTATCTCTCGCAGTGTTTCTACCTGCCTCTGAAGAGAAGTCACAGGACTATTTGGAACTGGTTCTTCTTCTTCGTCAGAAGAGTTATCAGATGAATCCAGAGGTGGGGTAATCTCTCGGGATTCAGGCCATTCTTCTCCGTCAGAATCTGCTTGCCCAGGATAGTACTCGTCCTCGGAATTTGCCTGTCCAGGATGGTACTCTTCCTCGATGATATGCCAGTCGTCGTCTCCAGCAGGGTCGAAGTGGTCAGCCATCTTAGAAATAGAGAGGAAGAAGCATAAGTCATAGAGCAACACAAATGTAAGTCACTTACATTTAAATCTCTAGACTCAAGCACATGTAGACTCTAAATATCCACTTCTAGGGTGTCGTTCCTTATAAATTTGTACAAGTGTGGAAGCGTGGCTCTGATACCACTCTGTAACGTCCCGAATCCCAAATACAACTGAATTCGAGAGTTCTACAGGATCTTTCCGCTTCATTTAGTACAATTTTACAAGGAAATTTAAACTTTTCACTTTACATCAGAGTTTACATGAAAACATTACAATTTACACTGCACAACGGAAGTAAAATTACAACATTTAAATGAATGTACAACAATATTGAATAATCTTTAAGCATCTGTTCCTCTTTAATCTTTATCATGTCACTTACCTGCATATAAGACTGTGGGTACGTCAGTTTATTCAACCGACGAACATTATACACGGCCATCCTCTCTATGCCGGAAATATTATAACTTATTTTTCATATTTAACAAACAAAAACCTATCACATATCAAACTAAAGGGAATACCCTATTAATGTCGTGTTGTGATTGTGCACTTAGTCCTTAATGCAGTTATTTATATTATATGACACTAATGCACACTTGTTCGGATTTTATGCATCCCATACTACATAGGTCCGAGGGCAAGCCTCTTAATCGTTCTTCATCTTTGTAGGGTTCAATCCCTAGCCATGACTTAATACTACTACTGTAACTACAGTAGGTATCTTAGATGATTTATGAGTACAAGCACGTGTACAAAAAACCTGGAGGGGAATCCCACATCATGTCACGACGCATCGTGAAGACAGCCTGTGGCAATTCAGCCTCCTTCATGGCACACGATCCTCTTGCAGTCACGAAACATCCCACAAGCGTCACCACCGGGACGGTACTCTGGAGCAGTATCCACGTCATGTCACGACGCATCGTGAAGACAGCCTGTGAAATACTCTCACGCCGCCAATCCGATGGCCCTCAACTCATGTTTTTCTCCTACTTTCATCAAGTCTCCACTATGTACCAATCCTTAATTTTTATTAGAATCATGAACAAAAATCAAAGCTCTAGAGTTAGCCCTTCCACTAAACCGGACTTATTCATTCATTCAAACATGACCAACCTTGGTCTTTCTATTCAATTTTCATTTCATTTCTTTCCAAATGCCGGGGGAGACTTAGCTACTCTTTTGTTTCAATTTCAATTCAAATTTCCAAAATTGAGCATTTCCAACTCATAAGTTCACATGTCGAGTTATCATACTCAAAAGTGTTTCTCTTTTCCAATCATGATCTCTAAATCGTTCAATATTCCATAATTATACATTAAATTCAACTATTCATCATGTAACTCATGAAATATTATTTCCACGTAAAAAAACCACATCACTAGTTATTCAATCAAAGGTGAATATTTACACATCATGAATTGTCACACCATTCTCATTGAGAATAATTCACATCACTTCATATAGTTCCTTTTTATTCGTATTTCTTTTCTAACATTCCATTTTAAATATTTTGTAAGATACAACTTTATACAAATGCAAGTGTTAGAATTTTTTTATACTTTTATTCTCTAACATGCTCCACTTCATACAAATAATTCTCAAATTATTTTTCATAAACTCTACATATTTTTAAGATAATAATCATATTTTTCTCATATTTTTTTGACCGTTAAAACACCCAAAAAAATTTGTTTTCCCTTAATATAATCACAGCCGAGACCCAGAGTCGAACCAACGACCACAGGAGAAACAGCCAAGGCACAAACCACTAGGTCGGGTGCTGCCCACGCATAGAAGAGAGACTGAGAGCATTAAGTGCTCTCGGCCGCACTGTTTCTTTTAAAAAATGTACGAAATAAAAGAATGGTGTCAACGGGATTCGATCCCTCAACCTCAGAGAAGCCCCCACATATATATACTGTAGCGATTTAGAGCGATCCGACCACTCGAGCTATTGGCTCGGGTTGTCACTAGTACAATTCGAATTTTATTTAACCCATACTCTCTGTTATTTAAAATATATAGATGTTCATCAAAATCTCATTTCAAATTGTTATTACTAACCTACTGTAAAAATTCCAGATTAATCATATCCATCATGAACTACACTCCAGTATATGAGAATAATTTTCTTAGATAATTAAACATATTTTTCCCAATAATTAACACAAATCTACCATACAATTTGGTTAATTTAATATACTATCACTAATACATTCTTTTTCGACATTATAATTTCATTAATCTCTATACTAATTTTCTTCTCTTATTTATTTCACAAACATAACAATTGTATCGTAATTTATTCGTTGCAACATCATAACAAAATTTTCACTTTAGCACATAAAGCGACGTAGTCAACATACTAATCTTTGCACATAATTTTTCATGCTACTAACGAAGGTTTCTTTACACAATTCATAGCCATATTCATATCGCACACAACTTGAATTTTAATAATAGAAACACATATAATTTGCATATCAACAAATCAATCAATTAGGGATCATTTTTCCAATTAAATGTGCATTCTTATTAATCATTTTCATGCATCATTTTTCTAATTAAATCTAGCATGCATTCCTGTTTAGAAATAGGGAAAATTTACCCACCTTAAATGGAGAGACAAATACAATTAGCAACTTCCTAAACGAAAGTCCTTGCACACGAACGATCCTCCTCCTAGAAGCGCGCACTCGAGCCTCCAAGAACATCAAAAACCGAGCACTTCCACAAGCCAACCGAGAGCTCTCCTATGCCGGCCTCCCCTTCTTGTTGCAAGCACAACTCCCACACACAACTCAATCTTTTACTCACTAAATAAGCTACTAGATAATGTATTCTAGACTATAGGTTGGGAAGAATTAATAAGCACAAGAATAACTAGCCATGGGGGGGGGGGGGGGTATTTATACTAAAAATCTAGGGAAATGGATGGTTAAGATTGAAGTAGGAGTTAGGAATAAATGGCTATGATTTAAGGAGGAGTTATACTAACCACCCATGATCATGTAACCACTCCACCTTGATCCCACTCAAATTTTTCCCATTCCCTCTAAAATGCAATCTGGCCATGCTTGGGAGTGCACTATGCACGTGTACGTGCAATGCATATGCAAGCATTTGCCTCCAAAAAAATTTGTACATTAAATTTTGTATAAATATAATCTTTAAATTGTATCCTACATGACAAGTTGTATTCAAAAATAATTTAACTCATGGGCTTTAGTTTATGGGCCAAAATAGTAATTTTAAAATAAAATAAATGAATTAAATTTTGGGCTTTAAGAAAAATGGCTTTATGTCTAATTGAAAGAGGGCTTTATACAAAATAATTAAAAACACATATTTAAATATCTATACTCATCATGATGAAAATATTTACCAAAAATATTGCACGTGCACACTACGTGCAAAAATAAATAATTTTTCATTAAGTGAAAAATCGGGGCATTACATGTTTATTGTTCCGAGTACACGATCTGTATAGTTCATCACTATATTCTAAACGATCACTATTGGCATGCACAGAACTTGTGGTATGGGACACAGTATTACATGAATTAGATAGAATAATAAAAGACTAATATACTTAGAACTGATACTTGCATTTCCTGATCTTGATTATTGTCATTGGCATTGATTATTGCTCGTAATCATTGATTATTGTTTGCAACTACTGATTATTGCTCTATAAATGTAGACTTATTGCTTTTGATTTTGTTCTAGTTCATTTTTCTTGATATACCATGCTTCCTTTGTTCCTTGCTGCCCGTGACTTCCTCTAACGGACAATTTTTTCCCTTCTTTAGTTGACGAGTTCGCAGGAACCCGAGGTGAGCTTAACAAAGGATTAGGTGAGCAAACGTTCTAATGTATGAAGTCGCTTAGTAGTCTACAATAACTATTTGATTCATGTTTCTTTAATTCCTGCATTTTTATTTCCCGTATTTTGTATTCCGAACTTTGTTGACCCAAAGTTATTTTTCCCAGATGTTAGATGTTACTTGGTGGATTATTTCATGTTATTGAAATTTACTTATTGTCTATGTGATTGTTTTTCCATTTTTGATTGTGTTATTTTTTTCATATTGTTGAGTTGAACTGGAACAACTTATGGGTGATGTTTACATCATTCGCTGGACTTCGGTTACGTGCTCGTATTCCTGTACTTTGGAAAGTGGGGCATGACAGTAAGAGTCAAAGGTTGAGATCTTAAAGTTGGTCAGAACAGGTGCCTCAATGATTTTTCTGGAGAAAGAGGGCCTGGAGGGACGATATATTCCTTCGTGTCTTCCTTCTTCTTGCTTCAGATGCACAAGGCGATCTCCCATCTTTTGGAGGCATTGAAGAATAATATTATCCTTCTTTTCAAATCTAGTAAACCCGTGGGATTCTTCATGTTGAGGAGTGGCACGATGATAACTAGTTTGTCGGCTCCTGCTTGGAGCGGTGTTGAAGGCTTTAAGAATCTCATCTTTGAATTCTCGAAACTCTATCCGGATGATAGGAGCTTCCTCTCCTCTTTCTCTCCGGAGAGCTAGATGACTTGTTGGAGTAGGGATTATTTCATGTTATTGAAATTAACTTATTATCTATGTGATTGTTTATCCATTCGTGATTGTGTTATTTTTTTCATATTGTTGAGTTAAACTGGCACAATTTATGGGTGACATTTACATCATTCGCTGGACCTCGATTACGTGCTTGTATTCCCGTATTTTGGGAAGTGGGGCGTGACAGTAAGAGTCAAAGGTTGGGATCTTGAAGTTGGTCGGAACAGGTGCCTCGATGTTTTTTTCGGAGAAAGAGGGCCTTGAGGGACGATATGTTCCTTCGTGTCTTCCTTCTTCTTGCTTCAGATGCGCAAGGCGATCTCCCATCTTTTGGAGGCGTTGAAGAATAATATTATCCTGCATTTCATATCTAGTAAACCCGTGGGATTCTTCATGTTGAGGAGGAGTGGGACGATGATAACTAGTTCGTCGGCTCCTGCTTGGAGCGGTGTTGAAGGCTTTAAGAATCTCATCTTTGAATTCTCAAAACTCTACCCGGATGACAGGTACTTCCTCTCCTCTTTCTCTCCTGATAGTTGGATGACTTGTTGGAGTAGGGTTCTGTTGCTGCTAATTTCGGTGTGTGAGTGAACAGATGATATGTAGATTCTTCTAGAAACAATTAAAGCAAACTTGCTAGCTTCTTGCCGCCGTTGACAGTTTCTTGATGACGTTGCTGACCTGCAAAAGGTTTGAAACACCGGGATTGTTCCCGGCGACGAGCCATCCAACACTCAAGTAAGTAATCAAGAAGATTATGAAAGAGCTTTTGTGGAGAAAATACTGATTACCTTTCTTATGGTGGGGGTAGAGGGCTGCTTATAGTCGCCTTTGGAAATAGTTTCGAGATAATCATTTATCTTTACTTCCCAGTGTTTTTGGATAAGATGTAGAATATAAATTCCTTCATGATAAGAGATTTGGTTTAAACCTGTAACGTCCCGAATCCTAAATACAACTGAATTCGAGATGTTCTACAGGATCTTTCCACTTCCTTTAGTACAATTTTATAAGGAAATTTGAACTTTTCACTTTACATCAGAGTTTACATAAATTCATTACAATTTACACTGCACAGCAGAAGTAAAATTACAACATTTAAATAAATGTACAACAACATTGAATAATCTTTAAGCATCCGTTCCTCTTTAACCTTTATCATGCCATTTACCTGCATATAAGACTGTGGGTACGTCAGTTTATTCAACCGACGAACATTATACACGGCCATCCTCTCTATGCCGGAAATAGTATAACTTATTTTTCATATTTAGCAAACACAAACTTGTCACATTTCAAACTAAAGGGACTACCCTATTGATGTCGTGTTGTGATTGTGCACTTAGTCCTTAATGCAGTTATTTATGTTGCATGACACTAATGCTCACTTGTTCGGATTCTATGCATCCCATACTACATAGGTCCGAGGGCAAGCCCTTAATCGTTCTTCATCTTTGCAGGGTTCAATCCCTCGCCATGACTTAATCTACTACTGTAATTACGGTAGGTATCTTAGATGATCTATGAGTGCAATCACGTGTACAGAAAACCTGGAGGGGAATCCCACGTCATGTCACGACGCATCATGAAGACAGCTTGTGGCAATTCAGCCTCCTTCATGGCACATGATCCTCATGCAGTCACCAAACATCCCACAAGAGTCGCCACCGGGACGGTACCTTGGATCAGTATCCACGTCATGTCACGACGCATCGTGAAGATAGCCTGTGAATACTCCCATGCAGCCAATCCAATGTCCCTCATACTCATATTTTTCTCCTACTTTCATCACGTCTCCACTATGTACTAATCCTTAGTGTTTACTAAAATCATGAACAAAAATCAAAGCTCTAGAGTTAGCCTCTCCACTACACCGGACTTATTCATTCATTCAAACATGACCAACCTTGGTCTTTCTTTTCAATTTTTATTTCATTTATTTCCAAATACCGGGGGAGACTTAGCTACTCTTTTTGTTTCAATTTCAATTCACAATTTCCAATTTGAGCATTTCCAACTCATAAATTCATTTGTTGATTTATCATACTCAAAAGATATTTCTCTTTTCCAATCATGATTTCTAATTCGTTCAAATAGTCCATAACTATACATGAAATTCAACTATTCATCATTTAACTCATGAAATGTTATTTTCACATAAAAACCCACATCACTAATTATTCAATCAAAGGTGAACATTTACACTTCATAATTTCCACACTATTCTCAAATGAGAATAATTTGCATCACATCACACAATATAATTTTTTTTGCCACATTAATTTTCTAATCCTTCATTTCAAGTCATTTTTGCAAGATATAATTTCACAAGGAATATCAATGTGGAACCATAGTTCTATTCACACATTTAGTCACAAATTATACTTTACTTTATGTAAATCATTCCCAAATTATTTTTAATAAGTCCCATATACTTTTAGAAGAATAACCATATTTTTTTCATAATTTTTGGATCACCAAAACACCCAAAAAAAAAAATTTTCTAAACTACCGAAGCCAAGGATCGAACCCAGGACCACAGAGAACACAGCCGAAGGCACATGCCACTAGGCCACTTGCGCCAGCGGTATAAAGAGGCGCTGAGAGTATTAAATACTCTCGGCCGCTGATTCTTATACTTTTAAAAATTTATGCAACAAAATATGGTGTCACAGGGATTCGAACCGGCCACCACAGGGAACCCAACCGCACGTTCTGACCACTTGAGCTACGTGCTCAGGTTGTCAAGGTACAACTTAAATTCTTTTTTTATTACAATTCTCTCCATTATTAAGACAATTCGATATTCAACAAGTCTTCATTTCATTTTGTTTTTATAAAAACTACTGTAAAATTTCAGATTGACTAACATTATCATAAGTTATATTCCAGTATAATAAAATAATTTTTTCAATAATCAAAACACATTTTTCATACATTTAATTGAAATGGTGGAGTATCACTACCACACTTCTTCTTTTTCAACATTTCTCAACAACTAACGCCACTAATCTCTTTATTAGCAAATTACACATTCATTCTCTATTTTTATCCTTTTATCATACATACCAATCTATAACTTAATTCATTTATTTCAATATGACACAACGATCCATTTAATCATATGAAGTAGCATTGTCAATCTACTACCTTTGTGCATATAATTTGTGATGTAGAAACTGAACTTTCTTCAACAATCCATGGTTATAATTAATCCATACAAACTTAGATTTTTACTAATCCAATCACATACAATTGCACACCCACATACCAATTAATTCATAGGTCAATTTTCCAATTAAAAGCGTACTCTTATTAATATTTTTCATGCTTCATTCATTCAATTTAATCTAGCATGCATCCCTAATTAGAAATATAGAAAATTTACCCACCTTGTATGGAGAGAAAAAAAACAACTAGCAACCTCCTAGATGAATGTCCTTGCGACGAATTGCTCCTCCTCCTAGATGCGCGCACACTAGCAAAAATCCGAGCACCTCCACAAGCCAACTGACCACTCCAAGCCGGCCCCTGTTCTCCTTGATGTTGCAAGCACAATCCCACACACTCTCAATCTTTTAACTCACACAATCACTACTAGATAAGGTATTTTAGACTATAGATTTGTAGAAAGTAATAAGCACAAGAATAAATAGCCATGGAGGGGGTATTTATACTAAAATCATGATGGAATGGAGGGCTAGGATCAAGTAATTGGTTATAAGATGGAGGGCTAAGATTGAAGTAGGAGTTACATTAACCACCCACAACCAAGTAACCACCAAGCATGATCTCCACTCAAATTTTCCCATTCCCTCCAAAAAGAAGCAATCCGGCCTACATAGGAAGTGCATATTGCACGTGTACGTGCTATACACGTGCATGCAACTAGGTCCAAAAATTGTACATTAAATTTTGTATAAAAATAATCTTTAAGTTGTATCCCACATTACAAGTTGTAAAAAAAATAATTAATTCATGGGCTTTAGTTTATGGGCCAAAATATTATAAAAATAATGAATTAAATTAACTTTGGGCTCTTAAAAAGAAAAGGTATTTTATCTAATTGAAAGAAGGCTTTATAAAAATAATTACAAGCACATATTTAAAAAAAAAATCTATACTCATCATAATGAAAGTAATCATAACATTTAATTCAACCAAAAATATTGCACGTGCACACTACGTGCAAAATAAAATAATTTTTCATTAAATGAAAAATCGGGGCATTACAACACTCCCTCCTTAAAATAGTTCCGTCCCCGGAACTACAGTCAAGAGTGAGAAAAAAAATACAACACTCACAACAAGAACAAAAAGATACAAAGATACAAATCAAGCAAAAAGCTCAGGATAATCCTTCAACATCCTCTCCTCAGACTCCCAAGTAGCCTCTTCAACCAAATGGTTCCACCAGACTACCTTGACCATCGGTATCGTCTTATTCCTCAAGACTTTCTCTCGACGATCAACAATCTCGACAGGAGACTAGATGTAATTCAGATCCAACTGCAAACCTTCCGGCACTTCAGGCAAATGATGACTCGGATCTGGAATATAACCTCTCAGCATAGACACATGGAAGACATTGTGCACCTGAGATAACTCTTCCGTTAATTCAAGCCGGTAAGCAGTTTTCCCGATCCTTTTCAATATCTTGTACGGGCCTATAAACCTCGGGGCGAATTTCCCGCCTTTGCCAAATCGAACCACACCTTTACTGGGTGATACTTTCAGAAAGACGAAGTCACCAACCTAAAACTCAAGGTCCCTTCTCCGGTTGTCTGCATAGCTTTTCTGCCTGCTCTGAGCTTCTACCAACCTCTTCCTGATCAGAACAATCTTCTCAGAAGTTTGCTGCACAAGCTCAGGACCAAACAACTGACGCTCCCTAACTTCATACCAACAAACCGGTGTTCTGCACTTCCTGCCATACAAAGCTTCGTACGGCGCCATCCCGATGCTAGCCTGAAAACTGTTGTTGTAGGCAAACTCTACCAAAGGTAAATGCCTTTCCCAACTACCTCTAAAATCTAGTATACAACACCGAAGCATATCCTCAAGAATACGGTTGACTCTCTCTGTCTGCCCATCGGTCGACAGACTCGTTTTTAGGCTATCAGGCTTGGAGAAGACCCAATTCTCAATTTCGGACCCGTTTGTAGTGGAAATTACCGTTTTATCCCTCAGAGCTTTGAGATTCATGCCCGATTTGAACGGTCTTGATTTTAGTTCTATTTTTAGTCATATCACAAGCCCCCTACTCCTGAAGAATGAGTTTTATAGTCTTTGAAGAGTAGTTCACCCATTTCTAATGACTCATAAAATTTATCGGCATTCTCGGGGATGTTCAAAGATTGTTCGGAGTGTAATGATGCTTCCCTAAGCTTGTAAAATACTTAGAATCATCTTTAGAATTTTCTGGATTTTTTGCGATTTTTTCAGATTTTCTGAATTTTTTATTCAATTTCTGAATTTAGATAATTAATTTTCAAAAATTTTAATTAAATATTCTAATTTGATAATTATATTTTCAGGATTTTAAAATTATTTTCCGAATTAATAATTATTTTCAGAATTTTTTAATTAATTTATTCGAGTTTTTAATAATTTTAGGAATTTTTAAATAATTAATTCAATTTAATAATTAAATAAAGGAAAAGAAATTACCTTGACTTAATCACGACCGTTGATGTAACACCCCGCAAAATTGAGTTATGACAATTTTGTCCACGGCTGTTACGCTTGTATTTGGTACCATTCGGGTAATATCCGCAGCGTATTTTAATATAAATATCTTACGTATTTTTGTATTTCGATTAAATATATATTTTTTCGTTATCTCAAAATTAATTTTTTATCCTATTTTGATCCAACTCAAACATTTATTTAATCTTTGTGTTTTTACATCTATTGCACGTGTTTTCAATACACGTGACGTTTACGTATATTCCACCGTTACATGTAAATAATCTACGTATTTCAACTATTTATTTTTATAACTTGTTCGAATTCGTTTTATAACTTGAAATTCACTTTTTCTCATATTTTGGACTCGAATATATTTTTGCACGTGTGATGCATGTATTTTCTATGTACGTGTAGATTACATTGTTGTATATATATAATTAGTGAAATGTATTTTTCGTATATTGTATTTCGATAATTTATAAACATTTTTCCGTTGATAATTTTTTTTTCCATATTTGAATATTTGTTTTTACATGCGACGCACGTGTTTGCAGTGCATGTGTTAGTTGTATTCTCTTTCAAAATAGAATTTATAAGGTGTGTGTGTGTTTATTTTTATTTGTGCATGAAAACATTAATTATAATTAAATTAAACTAGTTTTATTAGATACATATCATATATTATAAGACATTTAATTTAATAAAAAACTCAATGAATTGTGTGCACACACATTTGATGCACGTACACGTTCTTTGTGCACGCCATGAGAAGTGGCCGGCTGCACTTTGGAGATGGGGCAGTGGGATTGTGTTAGTGGGTAGTTAATTGGATTAGTGAGTGGTTAATATTAACCCCCAGTAATTAATCCCCTTAATTAATTTCTTTATAACCCCATCCTACTTTTAATTGGCAAAAGCAAACAAAACAAAAACAAAAAAATGTGTTCATCCTACCTTGCTGCCGAAAGTGCTTGCTGGGGACTTTTCTCTTCGAGCTCGAATTTTGAGGAGACTTGGGGGCTTCTTTAGGAGTTCATACTACTAGGAATTTTACATTTGAGGTGGCTGTTTTTCTAACTTTCTAATATAATATTATTAGTAGAATGCTAGATATGTGTTAATTGTTAAATGCATGATAACTTATATAGATTGAAACTTCATGTTTAGATTATTTTTTGTTGATTGAATGTGTGAAATTATGATATGTTTGATTTGGGGGCATTTTTATAAGTTTCTGTTTTGAGTTCTAATAGCACTTTAAAAAATCATAACTATTAAACTAGATGGAATATAGAGCTAAACTTTTTATAGGAGCATCTCGTATATGTCGAGAACATCTCTTTAAAATTTCATAGTATTTAGATTTTATTTACTATTTCAATAAAATCCAAACTTAGGACTGATTGGCAGTTAGCTAGTTGTCACATTTCAAATTTTGATCATTTCGACATCTTAAATGAAGTATTCTGAGAAAGGTCAAAAAAAAAGAAATTGAAGTAGACTCGTTAATCTTGCTTTAGAGTCCAAGAAATCAATTTTTCATGATGAACTGAATTTATAATGAATTTTACAAGATTGAACCGTGGCAATCTGTATGACATTTCGGCCCCACTGTAGATTTCGAAGAATTCAGGATTATAGACACAATATTTTTGGGAAACATATAACTACAAATTTATAGTAGACTTGTATACCTTTAATTGGATCTAAAGAACACAAAGTTTCATGAAGTATATAATTTTATATGATTTTTACAAGTAGCATGAGCTGCAGTTTTCGGATTGTGAACCTACTGTTTTGTAAATAAAATTAAACGAAGTAATTGATGATGAATGTATATGATCGTAACTACAAAGATGTAGCAGACTCATTCATGATTCCTATAAAACTAATAAATCTATTTTTGGAGTAGTATTAAAATTTATATGATTTTTACAATACCATTGAGTTGATGTTTTTTATCTAGTTGTCCTAAAACTTTTAAAACGTATAGAATTGGATTTAAAATTTGAATGTTAGTAAGGTGTACCTTATGAGAAATTAATAGATAATTAAAGGATGAAGTTGGAATGTTAAACATGTGATGTTTATAAAGGTTTTAACTCATCAAATGTTATTGAATATTGCTTTAAGAAGTTGGTTACTTCATGTTTGATAATAGCGAAGAGAATAGATAAAAGAAGTTAAAAGATGTTTAATGAATAAAAAAATTTATAAGAGGTTAGATGTAACCTAGTTGCTCTCTATATTGAGATTGTTAGAATCTAGAGGCTGAGCAAGACCCAGAGTGCCGGCATGTTATGATATGTGAAAATATGAGAGGTAGCCAGTGTGAAATAACTTTCTCTTTGAGAAATAGCCAGTATGGGCAAACATTCTCAGTGTTTGATTTAAGTCTGGTAGGGTAAGCTAGCTCTAGGTGGAAATTATTTATGTTTGAACTTAAGGACAGGCACTAGGTGGAGTTATGGCTGAAAACAATGACGAACTTGTCCGGTAAAGGGCTTGCGGTTCCTAGGGGTTTGGAACACGACGGAGGATATGCCCGATAAATCTACATGTATGGGCTAGGGGTAGGCCGGTGAGGTCGATGAAATGTCGGTAAAGGACTATGGTCCCTAGGAATGTTCACGACTAAAGATACGCCTGGTAAATCTACATGTGTGGGCTAAGGGTATGTCTGTTCTGTTTGCGAAAAAGCAGGTAAAGAATTTGCAGTTCCTAGGAATATTCGGGATGGACAGGATACGCCAGTAAATCTACTGTGGTGGGCTAAGGGTAGGCCTGGTTTGTAGATGCGGGAGATCAACTTGCTGGGGTTCGTGGCTGAGGATACGCCTAATAAATCCACGATGTGTAGGATAGGGGTATGCCAGTAAGGTCCAATATCCTGGGGGTACGACTCACACATAATTACGCGTTGGAGTACAGTCATCGGGTTAGGTTGCATGACGTGGGATTTAACATTATAATGAGGAGAACATTATGGACTTGCCCTCGGACCTATGTAGTATGGGATGTATAGAATCCGAACAAGTGTGCATTAATGTGCATTGTGTGCATTTGTTGCTTTATTGGATACTTATTTTATACCATTGTTTTATGCATTTTGATTTCTGTTTCATCATATACACTTATACACTTAGATTAGATTCACTATCTATTTTTATTCATCTTTATCATTATTGCTTTTGTACATCAAGTTTGTGATTGTTAAAGTAGAAGAATCATTGTATTATAGCATTGCATCAGTTGTATGCAACTGACGTGACACAGTTTCCCAGATGCTGGATTGGACTTGGCGTGGGCTTGAAGTCACTATAATGAGTTGATTACAAGATTGAAGGATTTTCTTTATTGTAGATGATATTGTATTCATTTAATTCTGTTTTGTTGTTGTAAAGAACATATTCTAAACAAAAGTTTTAAATTCCTTGTAAATTAGTACGAATTTGAAGCAAAAGATCATGTATTTGCAACGAATTATCTGTGTTGGGAATTCAGGGCATTACAGTTGATCACGAGATGACTCGTGAGGTGAGGAGAACGAGTGGCCGGGGTGATCTGGCAAGGAAACGATGTGGCCCAATATGAACCGTTGATCACAATCGAGTGCAGATCAGGAGGAGGGCCACTTCTCTTATTTTTAGTTTGGGGGCGAATTTGCTCACTTTTTGGATGGCTCGGCTAGTGACACGTGTGCTTTGACTGTTGACCGTTGACCATTTAACGGCTTTTGCGTGATTTCACATTCGGGGGGACGTTTGCTCGGGGCCTGCCACCGAACGCCGAAGATGGTTCGGTGAGGTGACACGTGTCCTGTTGACCGTTGACCGTTGACCAGTCAACGTCTTTTGTGTGATTTCTCGTTTGGGGGCATGTTAGCTCAGCGCTTGCTACCAAACACTGAAGATGGTTCGGCGAGGTGACATGTGTCCCATTGACCGTTGACCAGTCAACGGCTTTTGTGTGATTTCACGTTCGGGAGCACGTTTGCTCGACGCCTGCCACCGAACGCTAAAGATGGTTCGGCGAAGCGATACGTGTCTCGTTGATCGTTGACCAGTAAGCAACTTTTGCATGATTTCAGGTTCGGGGGCACGTTTGCACAGCGCTTGCCACCGAACACTGAAGATAGTTAGACGAGACGACACATATCCTGTTGACCATTGACCGTTGACCATTCAACGGCTTTTGCGTGATTTCACGTTCGGGGGCACGTTTTCTTGGTGCCTACCATCGAATGCTGAAGATGGTTCGGCGAGACAACAAGTGTCCCGTTGACCGTTGACTGTTGACCAGTAAATGGCTTTTGCGTGATTTCGGGGGCACGTTTGCTCGGCGCTTGCCACCGAACGCTGAAGATGGTTCGGTGAGGCGACATGTGTCTCGTTGACCGTTGACTAGTCAACGGCTTTTGTGTGATTTCACGTTCGGGGGCACGTTTGCTCAATGCCTGCCACCGAACGGTGAAGATGGTTCGGCGAGGCAACACGTGTTCTGTTGACCATTGACCGTTGACCATTCAACGGCTTTTGCGTGATTTCACGTTTGGGGGCATGTTTGTCAGCGCTTGCCACCGAACACTGAAGATGGTTCGGCGAGGCAACACGTGTCCCGTTGACAGTTGGCCGTTGTCCAGTTCCTTGGTATTCCAGCCTGTTTGAATTCTCGCTGCTTGGCATTTGTGGTCGTTTGGGCTTCCCAGTATTGTGGGCCACTTTGATCGTTTGGGCCCAAGAAGTACGAGGCCTCTTGCCACCGTTAAAACCCCAACCCCACCCCTACTCCTTCATTCTTTCTCTTCCATTCTCAAATAGAAATTTCTTCTCCTGGGTGGCTCTGCTAGCGATCACGGCTAAACTTTTTCGGCTATCTTTTCCAACCGTTGTTGTCACATCAAGGTAAAAATATATATATATTATCAAAGATGTCTAATGTAATACCATTGTTCTTTAAGAGTGTGTATATATATATATATATATATATATATATATATATATATATATATATATATACATATATATATATATATATATATAGAAGAATGGAAATTGTGTAATAATCTCTAGTGGCAATATTGTAATATTGTTTGGTGCTCATGTGTGTGCTGGTTTGATTAAAAGAAAAAACAGCACATGGAAAGCTGTGGTGGGCCCGGGTGTAGCCTTGGCTTGTGTTTGCATGTGAGCACTAGGAGGGGAATTAGCCATTGGATGTGTAATACCCCGATTTTTCTTAATACATAAAGATTATTTATTTCTTTTTTTATGGTTTGCTTGTGTAGCATGTGACTATTATTTTCTCCATGATGAATAAAGTATATTGTTTCCTATAAAGTATTTTTCTTAAAGCCCAATGTTAATTTGTTTATTTTTCTCTTTTAAAATATTTATTTTGGCCCAAATGAACTTAAGCCCATAAACTTAACTTTTTATTTATTTAATTCCTACAACTTGTATGTGTAGCATCGTTCTTTTTATTTTCTTTCCGGGTTTTGATGTACCATTTATATAATGGGGTTTGGGTGTACACGTGCACTCCATGTACACGTGCACAAGGCACAAGCTTGGCCGGATTTATGGAGTAATGGACTTGGGTCATGGGTGGTTACTCTTGAGGTGTGGGTAGTTTCTCAAACTCCCGATTGGATCTCAGCCCTTGATTTTCCAACTCCCTAATGCATCTTAACCCTCCATTCTATTCATCTCCTAGTATAAATACCCCTTCTATTTCCCTATCTCTTTTACACTAAAATTTTCTAAGATTATTTTAAGAGAGTTATTTGTGAGTCTGTGTGTGGGAGCTTTTCTGTGGAGACAAGCAGCATTCCTGAGGAGCTCAGTGTGGAACAAAGGAGCAAGGAGTGCAGTACCGTATTGAAGAGTTTTGCGGGATTTCATTTATTTCTTCATATAAGGTGGGTGATTCTCAGGACTTCTAATGTAGGAATGATATTATAATTATTATGATTGATACCATGTTACAAAAAGTGAATTGAATGCAGTAGAAATTGCTTGAACATGCTATTAATATTGAGAACGAGACTGTCGGTACAGTCGACTGCCATGTGAGCCAGCCGACTGGTACGAGACACTATTGTTCATAATGTGCTGATAAACATGTGTGCAAATAGACATGATGGTGTGATTATTATATGTATATTTTTTCCCTATGACACATATGATGGAGGGAAGGTAAATGAATGAAAAGAACTAATGGTGATTAATAACTTAGAATTGTCGGAACAGTCGACTGATACTGGATTCAGCCGACTGGTACCGTACTTGAGTATGACTGTTTGGAAATTCCATGAATTAAGATATTCTATTTATGTAGACCTGGTATGATGACTTGGGATTCATATCTTCATTGTCGTAAGAAAGTATGAGCAATGTGAACGCATGTTTACAGTATTTTTCTCTAAAGAAAAGAGCATATTCGTAACTTGAAAATTCATGTTGTAATGTTACTGAACGATAAGAGACTCTGTCTATGAAACATGAGTTTAGGTATACTGTTAATTAACTTCATGATGCAAGTGCACGTAAGAACTGTAAATAATCTTTTAAATTGAAAATGGATCTGTCCAGCCGACCGAATGCGTGTAGCAAGTCAACTGATCTGGACATAGAATTGTGTTGTTGAAATCTCCAGGACAGACGACTGATGGATGAACAGTCGACTGTCAGGGGGACAATATTGTGAACATGAAAGTTGCGGGACAGGCGACTGGTTGTGTACCACAGTCGACTATCCCGAGCATTATGATGATCCTGTATGTGACTGTATGAGTCGACTGGTGTTCTTCTAAGTCGACTGTACAGAGTGGACTTTGATATATTTGAATTCATGTTATTTACTGTTGGTAATGGTGAACTTTATGATTTAAGTCGATGGACTCTGTTTATGGCTGTATGAATCATGTGAAATGAATCGTAGATGAGAATTGAGAATTAAATGAAAATATGAAATGTGAAATCATGATAAGAAAGTCTGCGAGACTCTAAAATGAATGATGAGCTGATGATGCTCAATTGGATATTGTGAATTTGAAATTGAACGAAAGAGTAGCTAAGTCTCCCCGGCAGTGAAATGAAATGATGTTGAGAAATAGACCAAGGTTGGTCATGTGAAATGAAATGATAAGTCCGGTTTGATGGAGAGGCTAACTCTAGAGATTGATTTTCATTCATGATTCTAATCAATTTAATACATAGTGTGGAGGTGATGAAGGTGAGAGAAAAACATGAGTATGAGAGCTAGGGTACGGTGCGGGTGTGTGAGCCGCAGAATGCATGCTTGATGAGTCAAGACATGGCGCGGGCACAACTCAGTAATGATCGGACTTTAGTCACGCTTATGGGATGTTTTGGTGACTGCAAGAGGATTGTGTTCAGGGAGGAGGCTGAATTGTCGCAGAATGCATGCTTGACGAGTCAAGACATGGCGCGAAATTCTACTCCAGGGACCAGGATACATGCTTGTACTCATAGAATCATCTAGGACACTCACTGAAATTACAGAAGTAGAGTAAGTCATGGCGGGGGATTGAACCCTACAAAAATGAAGAACGATTAAGAGGCTTGCCCTCGAACCTATGTAGTATGGGATGCATAGAATTCGAACAAGTGCGCATTAGTGTCATGTTAATTAAATAATTTGCATTAAGGATTAAGTGCACAATCACGACACGACATCATTAAAAGTTCCCTTTTGCTTTTACATGCTTATATTGAACAAGTTATGATTTGTTAAGAAATGAGATTCATTATACTGTTTCTGGCATAGAGAGGATGGCCATGTATAATTATCGTCGGTTGAATAAACTGACGTACCCACAGTTTTGTATGTAGGATCATGTAAAGAGGAATGGATGCATAAAGATCTCACTATGTTGTTGTTCATTTATGTAAATGTTGTACATTTTGCTTCCGCTGTGTAAATTTAAATGTAAGATGTTGTAACTCTGATGTGAAAAGAAAAGTTTGAATTTCCTTGTAAAATTGTACTCAAAGAAAGTGAAAAGATCCTGAAGAACATCTCGAATTCAATGATTTGAGATTCGGGGCGTTACAGGATGAGTTGATCTTGTAGGATGTGTGTGGTAGTGATTACTTGGAGTTAGATGAAGTGAGTTGGCTTGGGAACTATTTGTCCCATATCAGTGGATAAGTGAGTAAATGAGTGGTTAAAATAGGAATAACCAACTGATAGGGGTACCAAACGGTTAACCACCGTTTCGATGGTGCCTGTGGTGGGCGTGTCTAGAGTTTTGTGTTCGTTCTTTCACGTGCGTGCACACATAGCCGTGTGTGTAGCTGAGCCGAGTCTGGGGCTTTCCAAATGGTATCAGAGCCGACTATTGACACTGGGTGTGTGCAAAATGTACGCCCAAGATGGAGCAAGGTTGGTACAAGTCGCCCGGATAGGGGACTGTACAACTAGCAGAATCAGGGTAGTCCTCTCCACATCGACTAGAAAGGCATCCTGAATTATGTTGCAAGTCTCGGGCTCAGCGAGGACGCTGAGTTCTTAAGGAGGGGTGTCTATAATACCCCGTTCCTTAAGATTATATATATATATATATATATATGTGTGTGTGTGTGTGTGTGTGTGTGTGTGTGTGTGTGTGTGTGTGTGTGTGTGTGTGTAGAAGAATGGCAATTGTGTAATAATCTCTAGTGGCAATATTGTAATAATGTTTGGTGTTCATGTGTGTGCTGGTTTGATTAAAAGAAAAAACAACACATGGAAAGATATGGTGGGCTCGGGTGTAGCCTTGGCTTGTGTTTGCACATGGCACTAGGAGAGGAATTAGCCATTGGATGAGTTAATCATGTAGGATGTGTGGTAGTGATTACTTGGAGTTAGATGAAGTGATTTGGCTTGGGAACTATTTGTCCCACATCGGTGGATAAGTGAGTAAATGAGTGGTTAAAATAGGAATAGCCAAATGATAGGGGTACTAAACGGTTAACCACCATTTTGATGGTGCCTGTGGTGGGCGTGGCTAGAGTTTTGTGTCTGTTCTTTCACGTGCATACACACGTAGAGCCGAGTCCGGGGCGTTACATCTAGGGTGTCTTCGGAAGACGAGACCTCCCCCTCAAACCATAGTGGAGGTCGGCAAGTAATTCTCTCCCCGAGGTTGGATAAGGGGAAGGAGGTGGTGGAGTCGGTGTTCGTAGAGACAGTTGTTGAGAGAACAATGGAAGCGGGGGTATTAGGTAGGCTTCCGAGCCCTTTGACGAACCTAGGTGGAGTTCGAGATTATTCGGCCGACATTTTGTAGAGAGTGGTCTACGGAATGGCCCCTTCGTACGAGGAGAACAGACCGCGCGAGCATTTCGAGGTTGACGACATATAGTCGATACTTTCGGAGGAAGATTTAGGTCGTATTCAAGAGTGCTTTATGATTCCGAGGGAGTTCTACCTTCTTCTTCCAGGGCCGGGCGTTAGGTCCTGTACACCGACCTCTTTCGATGCCTACTTCTTTCCGTTCGATGCCTTTCTTGCAGGTCTTCGTCTCCCTCTTCCACATTTCGTGGCCGAGGTTCTAAAGTGGTACGCCCTTAGTTCGATTCAATACATGCCGAACATGTGGAGGCATGTCAAAGGCTTCGTTCTTCAGTGTTAAGCAACAGGGGTCAAATTGCGGCTGAGCATTCTTAGAAGGCTTTACCGACTTCACCAGAAGAGTAAGACAGAGTATAGATTTTATCTTTCACCTCGTCGGGAGGTGAAGCTGATAGATAACGAGGTGAAGCTGATAGATAACCCCGATTCCATCAAGTTTTGGAGAGAAAAACTCTTCCTCATTCGCAGTCGCGAACCGTGGGCAATCCCCACAAGGTGGAGAGACGAGGTGCCGAGGATGGCGAAGGCCGAACCGGTTTTGGGTCCCAAGAATGATAGGATGGTTATGAAGCTTCTGAGTCAGCCTCCTCTAAGTTGGAAAGACGTAATCGAGGAGTTTCTCTTCAAGGAGGGTCTTAGTCCGATCAACCCTAGTATGCATCTTTGATATGTATTTTTTGTAGATGTCTTGTTCTTATTTCATTTCATACTTTAACATTTTGCAACTTGTCTTGCAGGAATTGTTGGTATGGACTTTAAAGCAATGATCTCCAAGCACTCGGGGTTGAGCGGCAAAGCCCCTAAAGAGAAAAAGAGGAAAAGAGTGGCCACGAGGTCTTCGTCGGCGAAGGCTGCTAAAGGTTTGGCACTTATTTCTCTAGGAGCGAACTTGGAGTCTCCTCTCCCGCTTCTCCTGTCCTATCCTCCGGGGCATTCACGCTTGGTGCGGCTCTTGCACTAGAAGCTCCTCCTCTTACGACAACGGTAGAGGTGATTCTGACAGGGGAGCACAAGAAGCTGTTCGTCCCCAATTGGTTATGAAACACGATGGGTTCCTCAGGGACTCGCCACTTGCATAAGCGGTTCAACATCTCCCGACTACGAAGGATAGAGATGCCATGACAGCGGGGTCAGTGGGCAATGATGCTCTAGAGATTGCCACATGGCGGTAAGATCTCAATTAATTTGTCTTGGCACTTAGCTTTTTCATGATTTGCTAGAGTCGGTCTTTCCCTTTGTAACTTCGCCCGTTTCATCTCTTGTAGATCACTTTCCACTTCAGCAACCTGTTAAAGCGAGTTGCGGAGCAATAGAAGGAGTTCAAGGCTGTGAGTGACCGTGATCGAGCCGAGCGGCAAAGACAGCTAAGGTGTTGGAAGAGGCGATGCACTTGTCAGAGTCACAGGCGACACACTTGTCAGAGTCGCAGGCGTCGCAAATCGCTTAGCTGGAGTCGGCCTTGGCGAAGGCCAATGACCAGGTCGCCAAAGAGAAGGAGTGAGCGGACCGAGGGATGGCTCTTCTAGCCGAGGTGAAGGAGAAAGTTGTGAAAGAGAAGGAGGATGCGATGAAGGCGGCGAGGGATGAAGCTGAGGATCATCTGGCATCGAACATGGTGCAGTCATATGATAGAGCTCTTTGACACGTCGAATTGCACGTCCCAGGGTTCGACCGTTTGGGATACTCCTTGTACGATCCTGTTCATGAGGACAAGGAGAAGGGGGACGAGGAGGATGAGGAGGATGAGGAGATTATTGTAGCGGACCCTAAATCCGCCGTAGTTGTCATTCCGGAGGCTGTCGAGGGGAGCGATCGCGAGTCTACTCCGCCCGTGGATCAGTCAGCCGAGGTGGGCCCTTGACTACTCTCCTAACCATTTGTGTCTTTTTTGGTTTTTTTCTTATGTATAAATGCCTAATAGCGGACTGGCCACCACTTTATTGTACCTTTGTATTGCAATGAAAACTTGCTTCATTCTCATTTCGCACGATGTTTGATTCTTTTTTTTTTTTTTTGCATTTTTGTGCATCTTGTTACATGGTTGTTTCCATTGGAGTGATCTATAATTTACTTTTATCAGTAGGTGGTCTTGTATGACGGAGGCAGTCGTTACTCGGTTAAAAACAAACGCCTTCAAACCAAACTTCAATCTGTAGAAATGGGACTTAGCCGCTCGCGAGAGAGTCTTTTTAAAGTGGAGACAGAGCTTGGCCATTTGAAACGAGTATTGCCTTGGCGGGACATAAAAGCGAGGCGTAGGGAGGAAGTCTCTGAGAGGTGCCCCAAAGGGTATAAAAGATCAACCCTTGGGGGAAGTGATTACTAGAGAATCTTCGAGGGTCAAGCGCCTTCGCCACTCCTTACTCTCTGCTACTAATGAAAGGGACGAGTTAAGGAATGTAGTGCTCGAGAGGAGCTTAGATGTGGCTCATCTCAGGAGAGAAGTTCTCAAGTTTTCTACGGGGAGCGTACCTCGTTTGACCTTCAAAGTGAGGGAAAATTCTCTTAGAGAGAGGATCGTCGAAATAGAGAAAGAAACTCATCGGCTGAAACAACTTCTAGATGGTGGTAACATCAGGAGCACTTCTTGTTCACGTGAGGAACACACCCAGAGGAGGTCGTTCCATGAACCGGCCCTATGCTTGCCTGAAGTCCCGCAAAATCCAGGGAACGCTCAGAGTGGAGATGCTAGTTTGTCTAGTGGGTTGTCAGTTGGAGGGGCGGTAAGAACGATAGGCCCCGAAGGTACGACTTGGATCGCGGGTCTGAAGATCTCCTCAGGGGGCTCGGGAGACCGGAATAGCACCCGTGTGGCAGCTGAGAACCACAGGCCGCACGTATCTCTTAAGAGGAGCGTCCCTCTTCCTAGAAGATGTTAGGGAGACTTTTGTAATTCTGTAGAGACTTGTGTCTTAATAAAGCTTATAACCGGATTCTTCTTATGGAATAAGATTCTCCCAAGATTTTATTTATGGAATAAGCAATGTTTCTGTGAATCTTCTCTTTATAAACTCGTACCACCTTTGTACTGTGAGTTTTCATTTTAAGGGTTTCAATAGTTGTGGGAGCAATTCCGAATGGTGAGTTGCTCCGCACTTACTTGTGTGCAAGTGGCTAAAGTGGCATCGAACCAAGTGTTGGCCTTGAACATGTCGTTTTAAGAGTTCCAACAGTTATGGGAGCAATTCTGAATAGTGAGCTGCTCTGCACTTGCTTGTTTGCAAGTGGCTAAAGCGGCGTCGAACCAAGTGTTAGACTACGAACTTGTCGTTTTAAGAGTTTCAACAGTTGTGGGAGCAATTTCGAATGGTGAGCTACTCCATCTTGCTTGTCTGTAAGTGGCTAAAAAGACATCAAACCAACTGTTGGACTCCAAACTTTTCGTTTTAAGAGTGTTTTGGTCGTGAAACCGCACATGTATCTTTTAGGTTAGAACAACAATTTGAACAGAAAAATAAACTAAGTCTTTTTTATAAAAGAGAAACTAAATGGCTGCTTCTAAGTTGCAAGCCTTCATTACATGATTTGGCCGTGCCATGTGCATTGGGCTTATTGAAATACAATAATAGCAAAACAGAGGAGCTAGATTTCTTGGTACTTCATCAAGTGTTCGGCGTTCCAGGTTCTTGGCACCCTATTGCCCCCCGAGTCTTCAAGTTGATATGCCCCAGGGCGGACAACTTGGGAGATCCTGTATGGCCCCTCCCAATTCGGAGCTAGCTTTCCCTTTTTGGTGGGGAATGAGATTGCTAATTTTCTAAGAACCAGGTCTCCTTCTTTAAGGTTTGTGGGGAGAACCTTTTTGTTGTATGACTGTTCAACTCTGCGCTGGTGGATCTGTTGGCAAATGGATGATCTTTCTCTGATCTCATCAATGAGGTCAATGTTGCCCCGGAGGTTGTAGGAATTTTGTTCTTCACTGAAGGTAAGAAAGCGAGGATAGGGCGGGCCAACTTCTAGTAGAATTAGGGATTGTCATGCCCCGCTTCCCAAAAAGAGAATACGGAATACGGATACGTGACAAAAGCCCAGCAAATGATTTTCATCATCCATAAGCTGTTCAGAATCTTTACAACATCTCACAGAAATAATCAGAGTCGGAAGCAAAAGAATCAACCAAGTATGCACATATGAATCAAAATATATTAATCTCAAATAAAACAGATCTGAACAAGTCAAATATCCTATGCCACATTGCCCAAATACAATTAAATCAAAGTACAAGATACAATTGTTCGAATAAGCAACAGAAATCATAATAAATGCAAACAAAAGTCTAGCACTAATATTTCATATCACCAACTCCATCTGGTACCTGCTCTCAAAAGTGCAATTTAACAATTACAGAAATAGGAAAAAGAAAGCAAACTCCCTTCAATGCAAGTTATGGGCCTCTTGTAGTGCAGGATACAAGTACATGGAATAAATAACAAACATAAAATAACAACAGAACAAATAGAGCATGTATAGGCATATCAACAGAATATAATATCTAACATGAATTAGAAAAACAAATCAGATAACATGGCATACTAACAGATATTGGTAACATGTGTCAAGTGTCAAGTGTCAGATGGTATGCAGATAGATATACAGATGATAGTGTTAGATGATAGTCAGACAGATAACAGATAATCAGGTAACAGATGTCAGATAAACAGATACAGATAAACAGATAACAGACGTCTTGTTCTTATAAGTCTTGTGTGATTACTATCTAGGTATCACTTCATGCAGTCCACACTACATGGTTACTACATTCAAACAGTTTCGCTTTAGATTTCAAAGTGGAGTCCATAGGACAGTCTACTCAGGGTTCAGACAGATATCAGATAATCAGATCAGACAGACAGATAGAAACTATGGGTTCTCTTCTGAGTACACCTTCCTATAGGGAAGTAATGTAGTCAGGGTCAGACACAGAGTCGTGAATCATGTAACCATGAACACGTAACAGATAGGGAACACGGGCCCTCTTCTCAGTACACATTTCTTTTTTTTTCACTACTAGATCTTTCCCTTAACCCCGGCCTGGTCATTTTGTTATTATTAGCATACAGACTTGTATGTTCAGAAAACAGAGTGATAATAGTATGGTATAAATATGTAACAGGTTCAGGGTGACAGATAAACATGTACAGATGATATGCAGTTCATAAAGGAATAGAATCATGCAATTGCTAGTTCAGGACAGCAAGACACTACTGTACTAAAATAGGAATTCCCGTTGCTAAAAATGCAAATCTAAATCCGTCGAAGAATCTGGAAAATATACTCCCTTCCGGATCCAGCAAACATATATAAGTTATATAGTAATTCACAAAAACATAACTCAAAACTGAATTGAAACCAGAAAATATGTTCAGCCAAAAATCAGACGATCGTATTCAAGAGCAGGAAAACAGCATGAAAACTCATTAATTAAATCCACGAAAAATCTGAGGTATTCCCCTATATGTATAGTAAGAGAAAAACAAGTTTCGTAATTTTTCAATTAAAATAGAGTAGTCAAGTAAAATCAGAAAACATCAAGATGTAGTAATTTTGTAAATCTGGAATTGTAAACACTGCAGTACGAAAACAACAATATCTCACAAACCATAAATCCAAATCCAAATCCGCCAAAAGGATAATAAAATAGATCTAGTAGGATAACTTTAATATTCAGAAAATATTTATAGGTCGAAAATCAAGTTCTTTACTGAACCGTGGTAAAATTTTGCATGTAAAATCTTTATTTGCGAGCATGAAAAGGTTTGTAAAATACCTCAAATAAATCCACCAAAATTCTGGGTAAACCCCAATCAAGTCAAGAAGTACTGTACAAAATTTCAGATCAAAATAATAATACCTTAATAGGGTCTAAAATACTGAACAACATCAAGAAAACAGAAAATTACATATTTGTTCTTCATACACGAATCAACATAGATCACACGAAATTCATCCAAATCAATCGAAATATGAAATATAGTGTACTAGATGTCCAAACAACATGGTAAAGGGGCTTTCACATGTATTCGACAAGTATAATACGAATAACACATCAACCACGAATATCTCAAAATAGCATGAACATACACATCAAAAGTGGTCAACCCTAGGTTAATTCGTGTTATATTTTCATGTGGCAACTATGGTCAAATTAGCACAATAGAGACAATATCAACAAGGGGAATCACACACAAATTGTCTCTAGAACCCAACTACACTACAAGCAGTATTTAGTACTTGCAGGAATTAAATACAAGTTACTTTGCCTAGAGACGACGACGAGAATGGAGCAAGAACAGGAATAACGGAAACGGATTCCCAGGCACGAACCAATCAAGATAAAAGCGAACACGAACAAGATCACGAACACAATCGGGCGGCTGAGATCGAAGATCAAGACCAAGATGATCGGACGGTCAGATTTCCCTGATGATGAAGATAATGATGAAGATCAAGATCGATCAATCAAAAGGTTACGATCAGAGGAAGTTGATGATCATCATGATCATGATAATCAAGAGGGGATCAAATGGCTAGGATCTAATCAGATGATCAAGAGGAGATCGAAGACCCACATCCAATCAAGCATGATGATCAAGAAGATGATGAAGCGATCCAACGGTCGAGATCCAACAGGACTAAAACTGACCAAACACCAACCACACAAGCAGGCACAGCCGGGGGGGGTACTGTGGTGGAGTGACGGTGGCTAGGGAACAGCGGCAAGGGTCGCACGCTGGCTGTGGGATGCTGCTGACTGGGAAGGGAAGTCGGGGAACGGCATCGAAGTGCTAGCAGAGCACAGAAGTGCTCGGGGATCTCGTGGTGCACTACAGGAGGTGCAGGGCGACCACCAGGAGGCGCACGGGGGACGGCTGACGCTAGCGGCCGTTGGGCTGGTGCGGCTGGCTGCTGCATCGCGACTACGGCGTGTCGGGAGGACAGGGGACGTGACTGTGTGTCGCAAGGTGGCCGCGACAGGGAGTGCTGGCTCTGCTACTGGCCACACGACGGAGGAGGAGAGCGGGAGGCTTCGGGAGAGGGTGCACAGCGGGGTGTAGGGAGAGAGAGGCAGAGCGATGGGTTTGGAGACGAGGGAGGGAAGGAGGACGGTGGGGACTGGCAACGGAGAGGAGGCATACTGTGGGGTAATGGGTTGCTGGGGAAAGAGAGAGAGACGAGGGAGGAAGGGAACGATGGATTGAAGAGATGGTAGGCGGCTAGGAGTGGGAAGATGAACAGGCATAGGGGTAGGTTTAAATATAGGAGTAGGTTTAGGGTTAGGTGGTTTTCGGGTAGGGTTAGTGGATAGTTGGATATTAGGTTGAGTATATTGGGTTTGGGTAGTGTAAAAATAATGGGTTGGGTTAATATAATGGATATAGGGGTTTTGGGTTTAAAAAATGGATTAGGGTTTTTAAGAATTCAATAGAAAAATAAATTAACCAATAAAAATATTATTCATAATAAAAATGCAATTTGCATTACAAAATATAATTTATGTAAAATACTACAATACAATTAGTAGATAAAAATGGATTTTTTTTAATAACCAGTCAAAATATCAATAATAACGATAATACTAATAACAATAATAATAAGAAGAAAAATGATAAAAATAGTAATGGTACTAATAATAACAGTAGTAGTAATAATAAAAGTAATATTAACAATAATAAGAATTGTATTACAATGTAAAATTCACAGAAAATAGTTACAATCAAAATTATTGATCGAAAAATTAGATTTTAATAGAAGAGTCAATAATACATCTTGACAAAGAATTTTGAAAACTGGAAAAAAATAATTTGCGAAAATTTTTAAATACAGAAAATACATAAAAATACGTTTTTCTGAAAACACGGGTTACAAATCCTACCCACCTTACAATAAAATTTTATCCTCAAAATTTGCTTAGACGGTACATAGGACAAGGCAAAAACAAACTTGAGGAAGTGTAACAAAATAGAGGGTTAAAGAGAAAGGAACAAAGCAATGGCAACACCAGAAAAAGAAGGAAGCGGATAACAATGAGGTCAAATAGAATGCAAGAAAAGAAACAATGGTATCAAAAAGAAAGAAACAGCACAAGATAACAAAGCAAGATAGGGAGAGGTAAAACTAGAATCAAGGAGAGAATGAACAGGGAAGAATTGAATCAAATAATGAATGGGTGCATGATGGCAAAAATGGGCTGCAAGAAGGAAGTAACTGGTATAAAAAAAAGAAACAACACAAGACTTGCAAAATAACAAAGTAAAGAGATGAAGAAATAGATAGAGCTGGAATTGAAGAAATGAGGGACAAGGAAGAGATAAACCAAGCAATGAGTCAACAGATGAAAACGAATGCAAGGAATGGAAAGAAGCAGACAATGCAAGGAATAGAGAGAAGCAAACAATACAATGGAGGATAGACAACAAGAGAAACCTAGGACCTGTGGGCTATAGGACCATAACGCTTCCGCTGTGCCACTCTGATCGGGGAAGACTCTGCTAATAGCATCCAGCGATGCTGACTGACGGACCAAGCAAAAAAATAGAAAAAGAATGGATGGCACCAAAATCAAAAGGATATGGGTATGAAAGGAATGAATTCATACCCAAGAAGAAATCAATAAATGAGGACGACTAAAAAAGACGGAAGAAACAAGGAATCAAGGGATTGAATAAGAAGGGATAAAAAAAGAATGGAACAAGACTAGTATCCAGATCAATGTTGATTATAATTCATTTATGCATGCATGGTTGGTGAAATATTGAGCCGATCCCGATTCGAGCCAAGATTGTCTAATATATCAGTCAAACTAATACATTAGCCAAACCGGGTGCTCTGATACCACTAAAAATCTTGTCACCCCCGGCTTCCCAAAAAGAGAATACGAAATACGGATACATGAAAAAAGCCCAACGAATAATTTTCATCATCCATAAGCTGTTCAGAATCTTTACAACATCTCGCAGAAATAATCAGAGTCGGAAGCGAAAGAATCAACCAAGTATGCACATATGAATCAAAATACCAACAAGAATACTTGAAACCAAAATATATTAATCTCAAATAAACCAGATCTGAACAAGTCAAATATCCTGGGTCACATTTCCTAAATACAAATAAATCCAGGTACAAGTTACAACTGTTCAAATAAGCAACATAAATTATAATAAATGCAAACAAAACTCCAGCACTAATATTTCATATCAACAACTCCATCTGGTACATGTTCTCCAAATAATTTGATAATTACAGGAAGAGAAAAAAGAAAACAAACTCCCATCAATGCAAGTTACGGGCCGCTTGTAGTGTAGGATACAAGTACATGGGATAACTAACAAATATAAAGTAACAACAGAACAAACATAGCATTGGAAAGTCGGGGGGGTGCGCACTGTGGTGGAGTGACGGTGGCCAGGGAACAGTGACGAGGGTCGCATACTGGCTGTCAGGTGCTGCTAACTGCAGAGGGAAGCCGGGGAGCAGCGTCGAAGTGCTGGTGGAGCACAAGGGTGCTCAGGGATCTCGTGGTGCACTGCAGAAGGTGTAGGGCAACTCACCGGGAGGCACGGGGGGACGGCTGACGCTGGAAACCATTGGCGTGCTGTGGCTGGCTGCTGCATCGCAACTGCGGCGCACCGAGAGGATAGGGGACGCCACTGTGCATCGCGAGGTGGCCACGATAGGGAGTGCTGGCTCTAATGCTGGCCACACGACGAAGGAGGAGAGCAGGAGGCTTCGGGAAAGGGTGCACAGTGGGGTGCCGGGAGAGAGAGACAAAGCGATGGGTTTGGAGACGAGGGAGGGAAGGAGGACGATAGGGGCTGGCGACGGAAAGGAGGCATACTGTGGGGTAATGGGTTGTCGGGGAGAGAGAGAGAGAGACGAGGGAGGAAGGGAATGATGGGTTGAAGAGATGGCAGGCGGCTAGGAGTGGGAAGATGAACAGGCATAGGGGTAGGTTTAAATATAGGAGTGAGTTTAGGGTTGGGTGGTTTTCGGGTAGGGTTAGTGGATAGTTGGATATTAGGTTGAGTATATTGGGTTTGGGTAGTGTAAAAATAATGGGTTGGGTTAATAGGATTAATGGATATAGGGATTTTGGGTTCAAAAAATGGATTAGAATTCAATAGAAAAATAAATTAACCAATAAAAATATTATTCATAATAAAAATGTAATTTTCATCACAAAATATAATTTATTTAAAATACTACAATACAATTAGTAGATAAAAATGGATTTTTTTTAATAACCACTCAAAATATCAATAATAACGATAATACTAATAACAATAATAAGAAGAAGAAAAATGGTAAAAATAGTAATAGTACTAATAATAACAGTAGTAGAAATAATAAAAGTAATAATAACAATAATAAGAATTGCATTATATTGTAAAATTCACAGAATATAGTTACAATAAAATTATTGATCGAAAAATTAGATTTTAATAGAAGAGTAAAGAATACATCTTCACAAAGAATTTTGAAAACCGGAAAAAAATAATTTGCGAAAATGTTTAAATACAGAAAATACACAAAAATATGTTTTTTCGTAAAACAAGGGTTACAGGGCTTCAAAGCCATATGTCAATCTGAAAGGGGATTCTCCAGTCGGGGTTCGCTTAGTGGTGCGATAGCTCCAGAGCACATTGGGGAGCTGTTCAACCTACATCCCTTTCGCAGATTTGTCAAGTCTCTTCTTGAGGCCAGTGTGAAACACAAAGTCAAAATTTTATTTGGAAGGCCTAATATTTATTAGTAAATAATAATTGCTAGTTGTTTGGATTTTTATAAGCTACGAATTGTATTTTTCGCAAATATTGCTAAATGAAGGGGTCTTTTTGCAAAAGTTGCACTTGGAGGCAAAAGTTTCAAAAGTCCGTTTTCTGGGTTTCATCATGAGGCCGGCCAAATTTAAAAAGGATTTGCAAGATTTAATAAACTAAATTGGTTAATTTAATTACTTAATATAATAGATCTATATATGTAAAGGTATTTTCCTTACAGGAAAATTTTATAAAATCTCTCAAAAACCCTAAAAAGTGTATCCCGGCCTATTAATACTGCAGCCGTCACCCACCTCCTATTGTGCAATCAAAACTTTAATATTCCTTCATTATTTTGTGAATTGTAAGATTGGATCTTGATGCTTTGCAAAAGGAGGAGAAGGCTTTCTTGTTTCTTTGGTTTTCTTCAAGAATTTCTCTTTTAAAGGTGAGTGATGTTTTGTTTTGTTCTAGATGACTGAGTATGATGGTTTGTATAATAGGGTGCATGCTAGGAGATTGTTTGCTTAAGGTAGCGAATGAATTTGATATGTATATGATGATTCCCTTGGATGTTATTTAACCAATGTCGAATTGAATATATGATATGAAATAAGAAAATCAATTGAATAGATGGCATGTTGAGTTCTTACTAGATTACAAATTGATGAATTTAAGTGAATGAATAATCAAAATAACATCATCATGAATGTATTAGAAACTGATGTGAACACTATTATACTTTGGCCGAAAGTTCATCTTTTTGCAAAGATCCGATTTTATACCATGCATGTTTGTTCATGTGTGAATTTATGTAGAATGTGTATGAGACTCGAAGATTTGACATCCAGTTTTTAAAGATCAATTTTTATTTGTATGGAAGTTGTTTGCCCTAGTTGTCAATTATTCGTGTATGGCTTATATGCAATACCATGATAATTCCTATATGCATATGGATGAAAGATGCACTATTAGTTGCTGTTTTCCCTCTTTATTCACTGTTTTGATTTGGTATGAGGAGATGGATTTGTTGTTTGAGTTTGATCTAATGAGAAAATAGGAGGACTTGAATTTTGGTTGAGTTGTGATTGGAATTATTGATCGACAAATGAATATTCTTGAATAGATCTCAGTTTTGATATATATTTGTGTTCATGTTTTGGTAAAAGAAGGAATCGTGACTACGTTTACTGATGTTCAAGATATTTCATGAACGATTGTTCTTTAAAGTCTTTAAATCGACATTTTGCTATCTAAAAGTGAGATTTTGTGAAATTTTGAAGGAATTTGATCAAATAGAAACTGAGATAGTTTGACCAAGATTGTGCCTGTTATATTGTAGACTTTATCATCAGAAACCAAGAAATTATTCCAATTTATACGCATATCAGTTTTGAAAGAATTGCAAATTGGATGATTGTAGACTGCATGTCGGTCGACCGTCGCACATTTAACGTGCAGTTGCGGTCGATTGTTATGTCGGCTGATATCGTTTCTCGATAGGTGGTCGACCGTCACATTTTCTATTGTGACTGTCGATCGACTGTCACTTTTCCTGGGGTTAAATTTTTGTAGGCGATGTCTGTCGACCGTGGCGATTTGTACTATGACCGTCGATCGACCGACATGGTTTAAATTCCCACAGCATTGTGTGTTGCAGTTTTCGATTGTTTATTCAACTTTTATAAGTGTTAAATTTTTGTTTTCCAGAACGTTTGGAATCCAGATTTTTTGTTATTCCAAAGAGTATGTGCTCTAAATTGTATTAAGTATTAAACTCTACTTTGGTGGCTTTAAAAGAGAACATGTTTCGAATTCAAAGAGTATTTTATTGCGAATTATCTTCCACTATTTGTTTCAGTTTTTGATTGAGTTTAGTTTCAGTTTTCTTGATTGATTACAGTGGCTTTGAATGTACACAAAGAATTTGGATTGATATTTGGGTGAAGAAATCCTTATTATGAGCTAGTTGACTATAATTCATATGATCGATGAGTGGGCCTGGAAGTACGGGCGAAGCTTGCGGGCAGCCATGATCAGGGCGTAGTCCATCTTCTCTATCTTTGAATAGCAGAGTTCGGCATCCCGGAGGACTTTGCTCACAAAGTTGATTGGCCTCTAGACTTTCTCTTCTTCTCTCACCAAGACGGAACTAAGGGTTTGATCTAATGTGGAGAGGTAGAGATAGAGGACTTCTCCTGGTTTGGCTTTGCTCAGGAGCGGAGGATTGACTAGGTATGCCTTGAGTTGATCGAAGGATTCCTGCTGGGATTGTCCCAATTCAAAGACTTTTGCCCCTCTTAGAGCTTTGAAGAACGAGAGACTTTTCCCCTGACTTAGAGAGAAAATTCCCGATAGTAGTGAGATGCCTTGTGAGTCTTTGAACTTCCTTGACAGTGGATGGGGGAGCCATATTCAATATAGCTTGGATCTTCTCTAGGTTTGCTTCTATGCCCCTCCGGCTGACCATGAACCCCAGGAATTTGTCGGGCGATACCCCAAAGTTGCACTTAACTGCATCCAATCTCCAAAAAAGTCTCAATTGTTTCGGGTTGAGCCTCATGTTGTGCTTCCGCAAGATGTCGAACGCTTCCTGAAGGTCGATCACATGGTCTTGCGTCTTGCTTGCAGAGGCTATTTACCAACATATAATCCACATAATCTTCCAAATTCATGTTCCTTGAAAACCTTGGTGATGAGGCGGTGATAAGTTGCTCCGGCATTCTTTAATCCAAAGGGTATGACGTGGTAGCAATAAAGGCATTGATCTGTTGTGAAAGAGGTCTTTGAAATATGGGGGGGGGGGTATGGGGGGGACATCTTGATTTGATTGTACCCAAAGATGGCATCCCTAAATCTTAAGAGCTCGTGACCGGAAGTAGCATCTATTTAGGGCATCAATGCTGGGAAGGGGAAATGGGTCCTTTGGACACGCCTTGTTCAGGTCTGTGAAGTCAATGTAAATTCTCCATTTTTCGTTGGCCTTCTTTACCATTACAATGTTGGAGAGACACTTGGGTAGCTGACCTCTTGGATGAACCGGGCTGCTAGAAGTTTATCCACTTCCTCTTTAATGTCCTGCTGTCGGTCAGGGGCGAATTTGTGACACTTCTGCTGGACAGGTTTAGCTTCAGGAGCTATGCTGAGACAGTGCATGAGTAATTCTTCTAATATACCAGGCATATCGGCAGCGGTCCAGGCAAATAGGTCTTTGTTCCCCCTAATGCATTGAACAATGTCTGCTAACTTGGCAAGGGAGGACTTTGCTCACTTGGAATGTCATGGTCGAGTCTCCTTCTGAAAAAAGAACCTCTTCTAACTCATCTACTGGCTCTGTGACGGCTTGGTTGCCCGCTTGGGGGAGCTCTAGAGTTTCGAGGGATATAACATTTCTGAGCAGTCACTTGGTTTCCCCTGACGTCTCCAACCCCCACCGCGGTGGGGAATTTCTGCTTCATAAGGAAAGCTGAGGGTACGTCGTGAAGTGCAGCTAGGCCAGGCCGGCCAAGGATGGCGTTGTATGCAGCCCTTACGTCGACAACCATGAAAGTCATTGGTTTTGTTTGGGTTGTTGGGGATTTGCCAGCGGTTACATCAAGAGTAATGACTCCCTCGATGGTTACTAGCACTCTGGAGAATCCGTGGAGGGTGTAGCCGGCAAGTTTGAGACGATCTCGAGACAGCTTATGTAATACCCCGCAAAATTGGAAATGACAATTTTGCCCTCGTGTGTTACGCACGTGTATTTTGTACCGTTGCTGGTAATATTTGTAATGTGTTTCACTACGTATTGTGATTTCCACCTATTTATGCATTTCCCATATTGATTTTATCCTATTTCAGTCAACTCAAACGCAACATTTCAATCTTTGTGATTTTACGTGTCTTTTACGTATTTTCGATGCACATATCGATTACGTATTTTTCCACCGCTACGTGTGATATTTTTATGTGTATTGATTATTTATTTTACGTGTTCGAACTCGTTTTATAAACGGAAGTTCATTCTCTCCATTATGATTAAAATATTTTGTACGTGTCATGCACGTGTTTTCTATGTACGTAGTGATTACGTCATGAAATATATAAAAATTAATAAATAAATTTTTCTTATGCTGTTTTCAATTATATTTTAATAATTTTCCGTTGATGAAGTTGATTTCGCATTTTTGATATTTTACGTGCGACGCACGTGTTTTCGGCGAACATATTTGGGCGTATTCGTTCTCAAAATAAACTTTGGAGTGTGTTTATGTTTATTTTATTTTTTTATGGAAAAAATTATAATTTTTAAATTAAACTAATTTTTTATGCAATTTATATATTATATACATGTGTTTTAATTTAAATATTTAATTGAAGGAAGTGTGTGCAAGTGCATTGCACGTGCACGTATTTTTAACCATGAATACTGACCGGCTGTTTTGGAGTAGGAGGGAAACACACTTTGAAATTTAGAGAGTGGGAGAGTGGGAAAGTGGAGAGTGGGTTGTGTTCATGGAAGGTAGTTATTATAACTATCTTCATTTGCTCCTATAAAAGTACCCTAACTCCTTCACATTTCCTCATCCCCTTTCCTCCTTCATGTCTGTCGAAAGTCAGATTAGCCATTCCAGCAAACTCTTTTCTTCTCCATTCATAATATATGTGTATACATATATATATACATATATATATATATATATATATATATATATATATATATATATATATATGTATATATACATACCCCATTAATTTACTTTCCCTTCCTCCTTCCTTCCTTCCTCTGTGCATTCCGTAAGCAAACCTCCCATCCATCCAGCACTCTTTGTTTCCCTCCTCTTTATACTATATATATATATATATATATATAGGATGTGGTTCGGGTGAGAACCATGTCCTCGGGTGAGATCTTAAGGGTCTATCCCAGCCACTCATCTGCTTAATCTTAACGGTCAAGATTTTTTTCAATTAAACAATAAGATTAATTAATATTTGCATTAAGATGGGAATCCCTTTAATTAAGCGTTGTTGACCGCGAAATAAAAGGAATGAAGATCACAGATTATTAGGCAACATATATTGCCTTTTTTATTTTATTTTCAGCCGAACCACAATCTTCATCAGGATGAACAACATTTGTTGCTACGTACAATGTTGCTAAATATGAAATATTTGTTGCTACGTACAATGCAGTTAGTTGCTATTCAAAAAACATTCAGTTGCTATATGGAAACTGATAGCATGTACAACATAAGTTTGCAAATTGATAAACAAACAATATATATATATATATATATATATATATATATATATATATATATATATATATATATATATATATATATATATATATATATATATATATATATATATATATTCCTGCTAAAATATGCACTAGTTGTATCTACTTACAATACATTCAGTTGTTATATAGTGAACGAATTGGTGAAGGAACGAATTGGTGAATGATTCTGCAGTTGCTATTAATTTGGGATACAAAATCTTCTCCAATATTTTACGGGAATAAATTATTTCTCTCTCCAGTTTGACCAAATTTGCCTTAACCGTCACACACATAAAAAAGATTAATTAATATTTGCATTAAGATGGGAATCCCTCTAATTAAGCGTTGTTGACCGCGAAATAAAAGGAATGAAGATCACAGATTATTAGGCAACATATATTGCCTTTTTTATTTTATTTTCAGCCGAACCACAATCTTCATCAGGATGAACAATATTTGTTGCTACGTACAATGTTGCTAAATATGAAATATTTGTTGCTACGTACAATGCAGTTAGTTGCTATTCAAAAAACATTCAGTTGCTATATGGAAACTGACAGCATGTACAACATAAGTTTGCAAATTGATAAACAAACAATATATATATATATATATATATATATATATATATATATATATATATATATATATATATATATATATATATATTCCTGCTAAAATATGCACTAGTTGTATCTACTTACAATACATTCAGTTGCTATATAGTGAACGAATTGGTGAAGGAACGAATTGGTGAATGATTCTGCAGTTGCTATTAATTTGAGATACAAAATCTTCTCTAATATTTTACGGGAATAAATTATTTCTCTCTCCAGTTTGACCAAATTTGCCTTAACCGTCACACGCAAAAAAAAATCTGTACAGTATGATCTATTACCTTATTATGTAGTTGCATAATCTTAGCCATACAAAATGATTTGATGAGTGGTTGGGAGAGGCCCTTAGGTTCTCACCCCAGGGTTGGTTCTCACCCGAACCAACCCCTATATATATATATATATATATATATATATATATATATATATATATATATATATATATATATAATTAGATATGTACATATATGTATATGAAGAGAAGGAATTTCTCTGTGTTGGCTAAATGGGATTGATTGCCTTTGCTGGCCGAAAAAGGCCGAAAATGAAGAGTTGGGCTTTTCTTTTGGTGCGCGGAATCCGATGAGACAAATTGGAGTTTCTTTAGGAGTCTCTAGGAGTTGTGTCTCTTCACCTTTGTTTGCAAGTCTTCATTTGAGGTGGGTGATCTTCTTGCTTTCTAATTTTAGGAAATGCATGCTAGAATTGATAAATGAGTAGTATAGATTAAATTGATGTGATGTATGTAAACATAATCCATGCTATGGTATGTGCTATGAATGGTAGTAATTTTCGTTGTGATTAAGAAAGATAGTTGCCATCATGATAATTAGAAAGAAAAATAATAAACAATGAATTGTTGCCATGAATAAATATGTTTGTTAATTTGCAAATGTCGAAATATATAATTGTATGAAAATTGTTGAGACTTCCGTTGTAGTTAAAATAAATTGTAGTGAAGTTTATTGGGTACAAATAGATTCATATAATTGGTTGTAGGTGGTGCAAATTATAATTTTCGAGGAATACAAATCTACATATGAACATGAGAGGAAATAAATTGAAATATAGATACAATATCTAAAACATAAGTTTGGAAATTTGTGAGAACTGTTTTCAAGTCAACTCAGTATGAATGAGATCATTACAGTCCCTTAAAAAGATTAGATCGACCGTATGTTTGAGTTTTACGAAATTTGACCAAGTGACTGTGCCGTATGAACAAAGCCCTAACCTCTGATCTCATAACAGTGTGGGGGGTTGGACTTACTGGCTAGTCGGAGCCCTCTAATAACATTATTGTAGCGTACCTGTGATCTTGGGTTGCGAGTTCGAACCCTGACATACCCTTCCTTTTTGTTTTGATATTTTAAATTTAATCCTCAGACCGAGACTCAGTATGAGTGGCTTTCGGCCTTCTCTTGTGCTAGTGTAGTCACATGGATTTCTTGGTTAGAGGGGGCTATAGGGCGATACTGTAGCATTGCGGTAGGCATGGGTTCGAAACCCGGTGGCTTCAAATAAATTTTTTTGGGTTTTGATTTAAAATGAGTGTTTTAATAAAATTAAAAATTTGGGAAAAATTCTAATATTTCTCTAAAATGATTTCGAGTTTATTAAAAATAGTTTCATAATATTTCATGTATATTTGTGAAAAATTAAGAGTAAAAATTGGTATAGATTATGAGTTAATGATTTCGAAAATATTGGTTTAAGAGTGACATTTATTTGAGTAGAAGAAGAGTAAAAGATTGCTTGTTACTTGATTTCTCTTGATGAGACTATATATATATACTTGATGTTGTTTAAAAACTTATATGTGATTAAGTTCCTAAATGAGATGTGAATCTATGCAATAAGTTCATGAAATGAATTATTGCTTTTGAAATTTTGTGAATAAATGATTGGATCATGAATGATGCTAAGATAAGACATTGATTAAGATATGAATAAGTTGAGGATATGAATAAAGAAAATTAAAGATTAATTTGAGTTTGATTATGACTTATTATTGATCTCTAGAAAGAGATAGTTGTTGAAATCTAGAGGTTAGCGAGACCCTAGTTGACCGGCAGTTTATTTATGATTTTGAGAGCTAATCAGTGTGGGTTGAGCATCTCTTGAGAAGTAGCCAGGTAGGCTGACTGTCTCTTTTGGTTTGGTTTAAGTCCGGTAGGGTGAGCTAGCTCTAGGTTGTGATGATTTTATTTTAAAAACAAAATTATAAGGACGACACATTAGGGTAGACATTAGAAGTGTGAGTTCAGTCTATAGAGATTTAAATGTAAGCGATTTTTATTTGTGTTGCTTTATACACTGATGTTTTCTTCTCCCTCTTTCCCTTTTGGATGGCTGGATTCATGAATGAAGTAGTTATTGAACCTTCATTCATGATGCTCTCCTCGTATACATTGATGTGAGATTGTATGCGAGCACATTTTCCCTTTGTATCAAAGTAGCGCGCGGAAGCGTGGTGGTTTGAACCTACATTTATGATATCTTACACGCAGACACACTTCCCTTTCAAAATTTTCTTCGGCAATTTTCATCATGTATTTTTCAATATTTAATATTTTTCAATTCCATATTTTCTTATACTATTAAATCACTTGGATATGTATTATTTTGTCTATCTTCCTTAGACTTGATTTTCTAAATTTGTTTTATCAGTCTTTCAATCTTAAAGTTTTGTTTTTCGTGTTTTTATGTCACTTTATGTCTATCCGTTTATATTGCTATTACTTTACATATTTTATCGCCGCTTATTAAATTAATATTGCAGCTATAATCTTCTTGTTATAAATAAATTATTAAGTGTGAATTGTCTATTGAACTTCCCCCCACTCTTTCCACATTCTCCACCACCACATTGCATTCATTCATATTTATTCATATGTAATAATTATGTATTATGTAATTGTCTCTTTGTATTCTTTGTAAGCCTATAAATAGGCCATTGGGTGAATCATTTGTAAGACCCATGAAAAACCTATGAATGAGAATAATCTTCTTTTCCTCTTGTCTCTATTTTCATTGTTTATTGTTTCTATTCTTTTACAATACGTTATCAGCACGAGTCCCTACCTTTCGAGTCTCAAGTTCATCCGAAGAAAAAAAAAATGTTTGGTCTTATATATGTAAGTACGTTAATCTCGAGTTCATCTTTTTTTTTTTTTTTTTACTTTTGATCATTTCCTTAAGATCAATATAACTTAGTATGCTCTACACTCGCCATTTTTTTATGGATCTTCTGTATCAGAAAAGTTATATTTTGATCTCGTCTTTTTATATCTAATTATGCATATAATTTCATTATGTTCTTATTTTTCAAATCTCTTGATAATAACTGACAAGAATTACTTGTCATCAGTTTTGGATGTTGAAATTCATTTGAATACCGAAAATCTCAAAGAGACAATTGATGGATTCAAAGAATCATCGAAATGAGATCATACGAAAGATATAATGAAAGCTATAATTTTCTTTTGTCACAATCTCCCTGAAGGAGTGAAAGATGATTGTATCAAAATCAATGATCCAGAAGATCCCTTGAAAGATAAATAAAATATTGTTCATCTAGCAAAAAGAATTATGTGAGAATTTGATATATCAAAATTAAAGATCCTGGAGATCTCTCGAAATGAAGAAAATATTGTTTGTATAATAACAATACAATGAGTATGAATTGATGACGATCCTGTAGTCTAAATATGTATAACTGTGGCTAGCAATAAATGTATGGAAAAATGACGATTTGGTCTTATGTATTGGACATGCTCCATTCCCCGAAGTGAATGTGATGCTATATAATTGTTCTAGTGATTTTAGCCATGAGGTTACCCATCATCGTGGCCATAGATGTGGACTTGGATAATGAAAAGAAAATAAAATGTATAAACAATCCATCATTGGCGTATGATGCAAGACCATCGGTAGCGTACCTGTAGTACAGTAATGTATTTTGTTGATCTATATCAAGAATCATTAAAGAATAAAGGAAAGAATTAACTGATGGTCATAACCTCAATAATATGATACACTTAAAGGTGGTAGATTCTCTGTCCATTTTGAAGATGGAAGTGATAATCGCCAGAAGTGATAAATATACTATCCTGAAGATAAAAAAAAATCATGATCACCAGAAGTGATCAAAATGATTTATCATTTCAAGTTACTTTATTTATAAGTTTTGTTTTTGTTTTTCATGTCTGTTATGAGTTATGATAATATTCTGTTTATTTAAGTTTAATATTATCATATATGCTTGATATATTGCTTTACAAGTTTGTTTATTTTCTTTTTTTTATTATTTTTATATGTATAAATTCAAGATTCAAGTTGGGATAAATGTCTTGAAGACATTATTACCACACACACTCTATAATACATATTCTCTCATTTGAGATATGATGAAGCACACACCAATATTATATAAATTTATATGGTTGTGTGAAATTAGAAATCTTGAAGAGTTAAATTTCATAAGCTCCTGAAGAGCTAATTCCATGATGCCTGAAGGCACAAAATTCAGAATTCAAAAATACACCATTTTCTTTAAAGTCCCGATAAATTTGTTCAGATATAAGACTACGAATGAACAAGGTATATGCGTTACCTTAAGTATGACAATCAAAAGGTGTGTGTTGCAAAGTTTACTCCACTTTGTGATCTGGATTGTATTATACAACTATAAGAATTGTTGAATCATATAATACAGTAAATATGAAGTTTACTGATACTGTAAACCAGAAGTTTACAGATATATTTAAGGTTTGGCATGATCGGTTAGGTCATCCTGGTTCAACGATGATGCCAAAAAAAAAATTATCGAGAAATCATGTGGTCATTCATTGAAAAACCAGAAGATTTTTCAATCCCATGAATTTTCTTGTGTTGTTTGTTCCAAAGGAAAGTTAATTACAAGGCCCTCACCAGCCAAAATAAAGAACGAATGACTATCATTTTTAGAATGAATTCATGGTGATATATGTTGTCCGATTCATCCCCCGTGTGGACCGTTTTGGTATTTTATGGTTCTAATTGACGCATCAACTCGATGGTCACATGTGTGTTTATTATCATCTCGTAATTTGGCTTTTGCAAGATTACTTGCACAAATAATTCGGTTGCAGGCATGTTTTTCTGATTATCCGATAAAGACAATTCGTCTTGATAATACTGGTGAATTTACATCCCAATCTTTTATGAATTATTGTATGTCAATTGGAATAAAAGTGGAACATCCAGTAGCGTATGTTCACACTCAAATGGGTTTGGTAGAATCAATTATAAAACGGATCCAGTGGATTGCTAGACCAATGCTTATGAAATCAAATCTCCCCGTTTGGGCCTGGGGACATGCTGTTTTACATGCAGCACGACTTATACGCATCCGTCCAACCAGTTATAATGATAATTCTCCCTTACAATTGGTTCATGGTCAGGAACCAAATATTTCCCATTTACGAATTTTCGGATGTGCGGTGTATGTCCCAATTAATCCACCACAACGCACAAAAATGGGACCTCAAAGGAGGACGAGAATATATGTTGGGTATGAATCTCCATCTATAATCAAGTATATTGAACCGGCGACTGGAGATTTGTTTACTGCAAGGTTGGCAGATTGTCACTTTGATGAATCACTATTCTCAACATTAGGGGGTGATAATAAACAGTTGGAAAAAGAGATTTCATGGAATGAATTATCATTGAAAAGTTTAGATCCTCGAACAAAAGAAAGTGAATTAGAAGTTCAAAGGATAATTCATTTGCAAGGTATTGCAAATCAACTGCCAGACACATTTACTGACCACAAAAGAATAACCAAATCTCATATTCCAGCTGTAAATGCTTCTATCAAAATTGATGTCCCTGAAGGACAATCTATAATTGCTAGTGAGTCTAAGGCAAGCTTGAAGTGTGGTAGACCACTTGGTTCCAAAGATAAACATCCTTAAAAAAGAAAAGGAGCAAATAACCATGATTGTCAAATCGAGGATGTCTCTCCAGAAGAGACCATTGACATAGTTAATAATGAAGAGAATCAGGTACCTAAAATTAATGAAAATGAAGAGATCTCGATTAACTATGTCATTACGGGAATAAGATGGGACCAGAATAATATAATTGTCGACAATATTTTTGTATATAATATAGCGGGTGATATCATAAATGAAAACGAGGATCATGAACCTACCTCTGTGGAAGAGTGTAAAAATAGAAATGATTGGCCAAAATGGAAAGAGGCAATTAAGTCTGAATTAGACTCGTTTGAAAAACGATGAGTTTTTGGACCTGTAGTTCGAACACCAAAAGAGATCAAACCAGTAAGCTATAAATGGGTATTTGTACGAATAAGAAATGAACGAAATGAGATTACTAGATATAAAGCACGGCTTGTCGCACAATGTTTTACCCAGATACCTGGTGTTGATTATGAAGAGACATATTCTCCTATGGTGGATGCAATAACATTTCGATATTTGATATGTCTGGCAGTGCATGAAAGACTTGAAATGCGCCTCATGGATGTGGTCACGGTCTATTTGTATGGTTCGTTAGACCATGATATATATATATGAAAATCCCTGAAGGATTTAAAAGTGCCAGAAGCACATAATGATAATTCCCGGGAAAATTTACTCGGTTAAGTTAAACAAAGCTTTGTATGGATTAAAACAATCGGAACAAATGTGATATAACCATCTTAGTGAGTTTTCGATAAAAGGGACCATAATAATGGTCATATAAGCTCACATATATTTATTAAATATTCAAGGTCAAAGTCTGTTGGAACTCCTGAAGAGTTGTACAAGCCATGCAATGTTTAAAGAAATATCTTAAAATGAAAAGACCTTGGATAAGCAAATTTCTTGTTTTGTCATCATTTTTGTTTTCAGGTTTTTCAAATTAAACATTTGAAAGGTAAGAATTTCCTACATTTTTTCTAGTTATTTAGAAAATTGTTTTATATTTTATGGATAATACTCATTTAATAAATTTCCAAATGGCCGTGAGGACATTGGAATTGCTTGGTCCTGGAGTACCATTTCTTAGTGCAATGGAAGCACTAATATATCTTATCAATAATAAATATTATGATATACCTTATGCGGTTGGTTTACTAGTAAGATGAAGTCCTCACCAATTCGAAGTCATTGGACTGGTATGAAAGATAACTTCAAAGGACCATGGATATGGGATTATATTATTCTAATTTGTCCATATCAGTTTTGATTGGTTATGCAAATGCAGAGTATTTATCATATCATTATAAGCTATATATCAATCAAGAGATATTAGCTCCATGCGAGGCAACGCATAGATGTGTTTGTTTGATCGGTTTAACTTCTTAATATATTTGGAGAGCGTGTCATTCTCAATTGATCAAGAAGTACTCACAACGTTATTTAAAGATAATACATCTTTAAAGCTCAATAAAAGGAGGGTTACATCAAAGGCGATCAGCCGAAACATATTTCACCATTGTTAACCAAATAGAATCAAGCGACAATCCAGAAGATTGCTCGCTATGACCCTATCACCCCAACTTTTGAAAAGGATGGTACAATTGATCGAGATTCGAGATACGACTTTTGAAAGTCCTAATCGGATGATCTTGTCAGAGGGAGAGATGATATGCGCTGCACTCTTTTTTCCTTCACCAAGTTTTGTCCCACTGGGTTTTCTTGGTAAGGTTTTAACGAGGTAGCATCTTCATTTCATATCATTGTTAAAGATTATGTGCTCTTTTTCCTTCACTAGGGTTTTTCCCATTTGGGTTTTACCTAGTAAGGTTTTAACGATGCATATTCTTATTTACATTCAATAGACATTCAAGGGGGAGTGTTATAAATAAATTATTAAGTGTGAATTGTCTATTGAACTTCCCCCCACTCTTTCCACATTCTTCACCACCACATTGCATTCATTCATATTTATTCATATGTAATAATTATGTAATTATCTCTTTGTATTCTTTGTAAGCCTATAAATAGGCCATTGGGTGAATCATTTGTAAGACACATGAAAAACCTATGAATGAGAATAATCTTCTTTTCCTCTTGTCTCTATTTTCATTGTTTATTGTTTCTATTCTTTTACAATACTTCTTCATTTATTATTTCTTTTATATTTTTTAGAAATTTTGAATTCTGCGTATTAAATTTTGCTTATGTGCATTCATTTTATAAGATTTAATTTTGTGATACTATATTTTTCATTATCTTATATTTTCCTTATATATTTCAACGTATTTTTAACAAGATTGAAAATTTCTACCCATATATATATGACCTACCATTTTGTTTTATTATCTACATTCGATACTATTGTTATTGCATATTATCTACTAATTTGTTTTGTTATATTCACTCTTACTATTAATCGCTACTAATTAATTTTGTAGTTTTACGCTTTTTCAATATAATACATACACTACATAAGTATTGTTTTCATTTGTATTTTCAGGTCGTGCATATATTTTACACTATTTTCATCCTAATGTATGAATCATGTTCATTACTACAAATTTTGTATATCCTATATTTAAAGTATATCTATTTTAATATTTTGTCGTTGTAATTTCCTACTTCATCTACAAACTTTTCCATCCATTTTTATATATATAACACCATAATTTATTTAAACACCCACTATCAAAGTACAAAAGGAAGATTGCATCTTTCCATCTCCCGTTTTGGTGCAACTTGATGTCGAGATGGCAAATCTACAACTAGACGTCAATGGAGGCAAAGTGCAACTGGACGTCGGGAAGGTAAAGTCTGCAACCGAATGTCCAGAAGGCAAACTGCAATAGGATGTCGTAGAGACAATTCTGCAACTTTAGATCGAGGAGGCAAGTCTGCAGTTGGACACCAACGAGCCGAACCTACACTACAAGGAAAGTTTTTTACTTTGATAACCCCTACTTTGTTTTCTATAATATTTACTTACCCCTATTCTATTTTTGTACTAGCTTATACTATTTTACAACCTAGCATTATATTATTTAAACTGATTTCTATCCTACTTGCGAATTTACTACTTAATCTCAATTATCTTGCCGCCTTCTTCCTAGTATTTTGTATGTTTTCATGAATAAGTATTTCATACCACTTCATCGTATTTTATTTTTCTATGAACTTATCTTAGATTTGGTGTCTACTAACCTAACAAAAATAAAATTGGTATTTATACTTTTTCTTCAATTCGTAAGTTATTTCTATATGATTAGTTTTCGCACTATTTCAATAATATGTTATTACTTTTACTACTATGATGTCTTGTTTTACTCCAACAAACTATTTATAATTTTCATGTCATAATATTGGTTGTCTCACTCTATAATTTTTATGCCTATGTACGTATATAAATCTGTATGTTGGTTTTCTTACTCTACTTGATAATTCGAAAGTATTTCGATGTATGCCCTCTATATCTTTAATTTTCAAATCGTATGTATAATTATTATAGTTACCTTACAAATTATTTTATTATATTAATTTGTTTATGCTTTTAACTAAATTTCATTCTCGTTTATTTTTCAAACTGTTATCCAATAGTCTACTTTTAAATTGATAATTCAGTTTTTGTCATACAGTACCAATTCAGTTGGCAATTTTCTATCGCTTATTACTTTGAAAGATTTTGACTACTAAACCTACTTATAAATTATCTATTGACTATGATTTTCTGTATTGCGTTGTTTTCCGAACTATTCCACAATTAATGACTAAATTTATTTGTTCATTTTATCTAATGGTTCATCTAATATTATTTTTTGTATGAATTTTTTTTCAATTTATCCTATCTTTTTGTCACATTTCTTTTCTTATGTTATTTTCCTAATTTTTTTGTTCCGTTCTTACAAAATTTTGATACTCATAGTTTTCTTATATAGAGTTTGTCTTGTTTTTCTCATTGCTTATTTTTATACTACATTTATTCTCTTAATGTTCGCAATTTTCTATATACAATAATAATATTTTTCTTTGGCGTGTACAAAATACAACTTTTACCCTAGTGAGTTCTGGAGACAAAACTGTTCTGAGGGGGGAGAGTGTAACACCCCGCAAAATTGGAGATGACATTTTTTCCCTCGTGTGTTACGCACGTGTATTTTATATCGTTACTAGTAATATTTATAACGTGTTTCACTACGTCTTGTGATTTCCGACTATTTATGCATTTCCCGTATTGATTTTATCCTATTTGAGTCAACTCAAATGCAACATTTCAATCTCTGTATTTTTACGTGCTTTTTATGTGTTTTCGATGCACGTATCGATTACGTATTTTTTCACCGCTATGTGTGATATTTTTATGTGTATTGATTATTTATTTTACGTGTTCGAACTCGTTTTATAAACGGAAGTTCATTTTCTTCATTATGATTAAAATATTTTGTACGTGTAATGCATGTGTTTTCTATGTACGTAGTGGAATATATAAAATTAATAAATATATTTTTCTTATGTTATTTTTGATTATATTTTAATAATTTTTCATTGATGAGGTCGATTTCGCAATTTTGATATTTTACGTGCGACGCACGTGTTTTCGGCGAACATATTTGGGCGTATTCATTCTCAAAATAAATTTCGGTGTGTGTGTATGTTTATTTTATTTGTGCAAGGAAAAATTTCTAATTTTTAAATTAAACTAATTTTATATGCATCTTATATATTATATACATGTGTTTTAATTTAAATATTTAATTGAAGGAAGTGTGTGCAAGTGCATCGCACGTGCACGTGTTTTTACCCATGAATAGTGACCGGCTGTTTTGGAGTAGGAGGGAAAACACACTTTGAAATTTAGGGAGTGGGAGAGTGGGAGAGTGGAGAGTGGGTTGTGTTCATGGGAGGTAGTTATTATAACTATCTCCATTTGCTCCTATAAAAGTACCCTAACTCCTTCACATTTCCTCATACCTTTTCCTCCTTCATATCTGCTGAAAGCCAGATTAGCCAGTCCAGCAAACTCTTTGCTTCTCCATTCATAATATATATGTATACATATGTATATGTATCTATACATACCCCATTCATTTACTTTCCCTTCCTCCTTCCTTCCTTCCTCGGTGCATTCCATAAGCAAACCTCCCATCCATCCAGCAATCTTTGTTTCCCCACCTACTCCTCTTTATACTACTTATATACTTATATATATAAATATGTATGTATATATATATATATATATATATATATATATGTATGTATACATAATTAGTTATATACATATATGTATATGAAGAGAAGGAGTTTCTCTGTGTTGGCCAAATGGGATTGATTGCTTTTGCTGGCCGAAAATGAAGAGTTTGGCTTTTCTTTTGGTGTGTGGAATCCAATGAGACAAATCGGAGTTTCTCTAGGATTCTCTAGGAGTTGTGTCTCTTCACCTTTGTTTGCAAGTCTTCATTAGAGGTGGGTGATCTTCTTGCTTTCTAATTTTAGGAAATGCATGCTAGAATTGATAAATGAATACTATAGATTAAATTTATTTGATGTATGTAGACATAATCCATGCTATGGTATGTGCTATGAATGGTAGTAATTTTCGTTGTGATTAAGAAAGATAGTTGCCATTATGATAATTAGAAAGAAAAATAATAAACAATGAATTGTTGCCATGAATAAATATGCTTGTTAATTTGCAAATGTCGAAATATATAATTGTATGAAATTGTTGAGACTTCCCTTGTAGTTAAAATAAATTGTAGTGAAGTTTATTGGGTACAAATAGATTCATATAATTGGTTGTTGGTGGTGCAAATTATTATTTTCGAGGAATACAAATCTACATATGCACATGAGAGGAAATAAATTGAAATATAGATACAATATCTAAGACATAAGTTTGGAAATTCGTGAGAACTGTTTTCAAGTAAACTCAGTGTAGCGCCCCGAATTTCTAATATAATATCTTAGAAAATACGTGGCACAATTCCTAGCACCAACTTCAATGTAATAGTACACATAGCCCAAAAACACAAATAATTTTTATTTCAACTTTTATTACAACAATCTTTACAAACACAGCGGAATACAAAACACCTTGAATTACAAACTTTCTTTTTACAACACTTTCTTTTACAAAATTTACACAAAAGCTCTATTACATCAATTTATCTCAAGCATCCAAACCCCCAAGCTCTATGCAACAACAACCTGGAAAACATGAGGCTAAAGATGATCCCTAACCCCCAAAACTAAAGGGGTCAGCCATAAAGGTGTGAGTAACATAAAAACAAACAACGTAATTAAATCATAAAACACATAGTCATCCACAACATGTATCATCAGCAAGAATAAAGGAGTCAGAAATAACAAATAAGTAAAGCATGAAAACATCATGGAATGAATACAACAAGTGAAGCCAGACTAAGTGTCAAGTGTGGGAAAAACAGGAAAACACAAGCATAAAACCAAGTCAAGAAAACACAAGCTCTATATGCTGACTCTCTAATGTATACTTGTTGGATTCTATGCATTCCATAGTACATAGGTCTGGTGCAAGCCCTTAACGATCTCCACTTTTTAGGGATAACCCCTTGCTTTATGAAACTAATCCTACTACGGTGATGAAAAACAAGATCCAGAATACTCTGCGAATAGGCACCACAGCCCTCGACGCGCGAGCATCATGTAAGATAGCTAAAAAACAACCATCGGAGAATCATCTCCCAAACCCGTGTACCCCACGAATAGGCTTGCAAGGTCCTCGACGTGCAGATACACCAGGTACATTCCATGAATAGGCTTACCGACCCTCGACACGCGAATGCACCCTGTATGCTCCGTGAATAGGCCTACAGACCCTCGACACGCGAACACACAAATGTCCTATCGAGACAGAACAACAAACAATCCTGGAACGCATCCGTTGGACTAACAAAACCATGATCCTATACTTATATTTTCCAAGTTCCATCACATCCCTACTAGTGCCTATCCTTAAGTTGATTTTTATTAAACCACCAAAAATCCTCATCTCTAGAGTTAGTGTATCCTACCGGACTTAAATACTTAACAACAACTAAACCAAGACCCCCCCAGGTCTAACTCAACAAATCTCAACTGCCGGTTCACAGGACTCCCACTCAACTCCTAGAAATCTCAACAAGACCAAAACTCACTAATCCATCGTCAAAACGATCAAAGGGAGAAACCCCTCCAATCAACAAATATCCAAGTCTTTATAAAATTCCATAATCCAAATTCAACAATGAAATATCTTAAAAAACATAAGTTCTGTAGAAGCAATAATATTTAGAATAGTACGTTATAGATCAAACATTTAGAGAATAAATCATTTGAAAGAACATTCAAAAATATAAAGATACATCAGTATCAGTCGACTAATAACAAGCGTAAGTCGACTGTCCAGAAGAGAATTCTATGGTTTTAAGAAAATAATCTAAGTCTTATAAGTTGACTTTTAAAGGTCATAGGTCGACTGTCCAGAAAGAAAATCCAATAATCTTTAAGGAAATATTCTAAGTATAGCAGTCAACTGAAAAGGGTCATAGGTCGACTGTCCAGAGAGAAAAATACAATAACTTCGAGAAAATAATTCTAAGTGGTACCAGTCAACTGTTAAGGTCCTCAGTCGACTGTCTAGAACGAAATTTCAAGAAACACTAGAGAACATAGCAGCCGGGTCGTGTCGGTCGACTGAGAAGTCATACCAGTCGACTTCCGACCTACAGACTGTATACTTTGGTTGTGCACATTTCAACCGATACGTAGTTTTACTTTATGAAAACGATTTCTACAAAAAGCATATTTCTTATATGATCAAATACAACTTGTAGGATACGTAAGAGTCCATAAAACTAAATCAAACTACTTGAATTTATAAAAGTAGTGATTTGTAAATCTTTTTCAAATAAAACATAAATTGTGCATATAATCAAAATAGAGCTTCTAAAAAATTAATTGTTCGTTGAAATTGCTTCGTATTCAGATCCAAACCACATCAAAACCAAATCTCAAAATAAAATTCCAATTTGGATATATTTCCTCAAATTCAAATAAATCTCAAATTTTAGTCATCATAACTCAAATCCTCAAAACATGGTCCTCTAAACCATTATTCATTCTCAAAATTTCTCAAACTCAATCTCAACTACTCTCAATAGTTGATTCATAAACAAAAACCAACTTATCATCAACATGGCCAGGTTGTTTTCATCCAACTCGCCAATAGTCCCAAAAATCTCATCTTTAATTAATTAATGCATAACATCCATCATACACAATCAAATCAATAATCCAAAAGAAAAAGTCTACTCAAAATTTATATTAGGTTCTCCAACAAATCTAAAATCATTCACATGCAAATATCTAGGGTTCTTCTCAAAGATCCAATTTTTCATCCATCCAACATACATATTCATACCAAACCCTAGCATGCTTTCTAATAGATGAAACTCAACATCCAAGATCAATCAAAACATTCATATCATTCGCATACAACATACACAAATCAAAAGAAAAATAAACAAGTCACTCACATACATAAAACAAAACAACAAAACAATTATATCACTCACCTCAAATGAAGAAATCCAACCGAATAAGCAAAACCCTTCTTTGTGAAATCCAAAATCTTCTCTTTCAATCTCCAAGAAAAATAAAAATAATAAATCTTGTATTGTGCAGCGAAAGATGGCTGCACTCCACCTTTTATACAGGCCGGAAATGAAGAATTAGGGTTTGAAACATATTTGAAAAATAATCCTTTCAAAATATAACTTTACATATATAAACCTTTCTTTATAAAATAGTTAAAATAAGTTAAATAAATCAAAAACAAATCAAATCCTTTTACTACTGAGTTGTCCAGCAATCCAGCATAGCCCAGAAATAAATAAAATTCGGATTTGCACTCAGGGTGGCAATTTTGCATAAAAATCCTTCTTTTTGTAATATTTGCAAATACATCATAAAATATTCGTAAAAATCCAGAAAATTCAGAAATAATATCTAATAATACATATTATATTTTCCAAATTAAAATATCTGACTTTTACTTTCCAGTAAAACATTTGCACAAGATCCAACATAAATTCCATATTTGCAAAAACACCATATTTGTTTAAATCTTTACCAAATCAACTCTAAATAAAATTTAAATATATTTTAATTTCAATGATGACCATGGAAAGCCCAAAATTCAGTAAAAACGAAATTTTATTATTTATTTGAGATCAAAATGGCTTTTTACTTAAAAGCCCCTCCCTTTCGAGGTATTTATAAAAATAGTTTCTTTACTCAGAAAAATATCAAATTTTAGAATATACTCCATTATAAGTAGTAGAATTTATTAAAAATATAAAATTGGATATTTACACCAAAAATATTTGCACGTGTTTCGCACGTGTAAAAAGATAATTCTTTAGAAAAATATTTATTAAATCTCCCGAAAATCATTTTAATTCATTTTCTAATCTCAAAAATAGTATTTAAAAAATACAGGGTACTACACTCAGTATGAATGAGATAATTACATTCACTTAAAAAGATTAGATCGACTGTATGTTTGAGTTTTATGAAATTTGACCAAGTGACCGTGCCGTATGAACAAAACCCTAGCCTCTAATCTCATAACAGTGTGTGGGGTTGGACTTACTGGCTAGTCTGAGCCCTCTAATAACGTTACTGTAGCGCGCCTGTGGTCTTGGGTTGCGAGTTTGAACCTTGACAGACCCTTCCTTTTTGTTTTGATATTTTAAATTTAATCCTCATACCGAGACTCAGTATGAGTGGTTTTCGGCCTTCTCTTGTGATAGTGTAGTCACATGGATTTCTTGGTTAGAGGGGGGCTATAAGGCAGTACTGTAGCATTGCGGTGGGCATTGGTTCGAAACCCGGTGGCTTCAAATAAATTTTTTGGGATTTTGATTTAAAATGAATGTTTTAATACAATTAAAAATTTGGGAAAATTCTAATATTTCTCTAAAATGATTTAGAGTTTATTAAATATAGTTTCATAATATTTCATGTATATTTGTGAGAAATTAAAAGTAAAAATTGGTATAGATTATGAGTAAATGATTTCGAAAATATAAGAGTATGACATTTATTTGAGTAGAAGAGTAAAAGATTGCTTGTTACTTGATTTCTCTTGATGAGACTATATATATACTTGATGTGGTTTATGAACTTGTATGTGAATAAGTTCCTAAATGAGATTTGAATCTATGTGATGAGTTCATGAAATGAATTATTGCTTTTGAAAGTTTGTGAATAAATGATTGAATCACGAATGATGCTAAGATAAGACATTGATTAAGGTATGAATAAGTTGAAGGTATGAATAAAGTAAATGAAAGATTAATTTGAGATTGATTATGACTTATTGTTGATCTCTAGAAAAAAGATAGTTGTTGGAATCTAGAGGCTAGGCGAGACCCTACTTGACCGGCAGTTTATTTATGATTTTAAGAGCTAACCAGTGTGGGTTCAGCGTCTCTTGAGAAGTAGCCAGGTAAGCTTAATATCCGGATTATATTAAAGTTTTTACATTTTCATGTGATCAACGTGGCGTGCATATTATTGAGTTAACCTGGCTTGAGCCAAACTTCACTAATATATCAATCAAAGCTAGACCTTCGTAAAATTAGTCATGTTTGACTGATATATTACTCAACCCTGGGCTCTGATACCACTAAAAACCCTGTCACGCCCCGCTTCCCAAAATACGGAAATACAAGTCCGTGAGGAAGGCCCAGCGAATGATTATATATCATCCATAAGCTGTACAAGTCTAACTCAACAATATACAAGAGAAAACAACCACGCAAGAAGAATATAATCACATAAACAAAGAATAAACTTCCAAATAATCCAGAAATAAATTCACCAATAATAATCCAACATCTAGGATAAAAACAAACTTCGGGTCATAAAAGCCCAAGAATACAAAGTATGATAAAAAGAAATACAATAAGCAAAACAACAAAAGATAGCAAGTACTCTAATAGTCCAGCTCCGATCTTCAGAGAGTTTGCTCACCAATTTCTTCTGGTATTGCTCCTTCGGGTACCTGTTAATACTTGATCTAAAAAGAAAGAAAAGAGTGCCCTGAGAGCAAGTCGTGGGCAGCAAGTAGAGAAAACAGAGGATAAAGGAAATCATGAATATCAAATATAAGGAACATGGTCAAAGTCAAAGAACAAAGAAAAGGCAGGCAATAATATCAACGGTTTACAATAATCATGCATGTAATGAGTAATTTCAAGTCAAGATCAAGCATAAGATGCATGTTATTAAGTATTTTATTAATATATATAGTGCACGTATTACTGCGTCCCATTCCACAAGTTCGGCGCAAGCGCAAACACACAGTGAACGTTTTAGACTGATGGTGAATTCATGGATCGTGTATTCGGTTTCGATGACGATAGTTTTACAATCAATAATTTACATTCAATACTTCTTCCAATCAATACTTCTCCTCCTTCCAATACAATATTTATCCTCCTTCCAATACAATATAACGATAAGGCCTTGCTGAGTACATTTTCCGATCGTTCACTACCAAATCCTACCCATGATACCCCGGCTTGTTATTAGTTTATTTTCATCCTATGTGAGAATGCAAGAGGGTGTCAATGTTGTATTGTACTAAGTGTTTCTAATTCTACGCATTACAGACAAAGCATGAAGCAAACACATCATATAAGCACAATTCACACAATCAGGACAGCATGACCTTGCTTTACTAAAATACTGATTACAGCCACTACAAAATAGCAAATCTGAATCTGTCAGAATGTCTAGAAAGTTGACTTCAGCACGGTTCCAGCGAATATAGTTAAGGCATATAAAAGATACAGAAACTAGGGTGAAAACTCTATTCTATTCAGGTTTTATGTTCAGGCAGCATGCAGTAAGTTGTGTTCAACTAATTATTTCAGGTCAGAGAACTCATTAATAAAATCTATAAAAATTCTGGGTGATTCCCACATGTGTCTAGTTTCAACTAGATTTATTTCAGATTTTTCTTTTACTGTTAGCATGGTCAATTAAATTAAGAAACAGCAGGGTATGCATGCATTTGTGAATCTGAAATTTCTAACATGGCTGTACTAAAACGATGATATCTAGCAGGTTATACATAGGAATTCAAATCCGCAACAAGGGAAAGTGAACTAGACATCCAGGGATACAATTTAAGTTCAGCAAGTTATTTCCAATTATGACCGTAGCATGGTTAAAAATTTGATTCAAAATAAAACAACTAGCAGTCTAGAAATTGTTTTAACATAAACAGAGCAATAAATAAATCATACGATCACATGTAGCATGCAAATTGGTAATTAAAGTGATCCTATGTGTCAACATGCAAATTTCTAAGTTTAAAATACAATTATCACAGGCATGGTATCAATTCATTGATCAACTTCAATCTAGCACATACAATTTAACATGTCCAACCTATCAAGTAGTCCTATGCATGAATCTAGTTATTTAAATGTGCATATGCATGAAACAATATGGACTAGGTTTTAGATCAAAGAGACGGTACGATGTTAAGAGTATGTTGGGTTAGCTCGTGTAAACCCTCAATAAACTTAACAGAATTATCAAAGCAGTATGATAACAAATAGGACTGGATCTACTTGCAGAGATCAAATAAACTTGAACAGAATAAAATGCTAGTTCAAGAAGAGACTTGCCTATTAAATTAGTAGGTTCGAATAATATGGAATAACGAGATCGGAATCCTGGACGACGATTCACAAGAACACGTGCGAGTCACATGCGAAACCAAAATAGCAAAAGACCAAAACTCCACACTGGATCACGCAAAACAGTAAACAGCAATATCGGATCCATTACGCCCAGAACACCAAATGGCGAAATGAACCAATCGCACTCCTTCTCCTTCCTTTGACAGAGAGAAAGAGATGGAGCGGGAGAACTCCGCCAATGGCCACTCTGGCGAGGTACTGGCAGCAGAGACCACGGCGAGACAGTGGCGGCTAGTCGCTGGCAGTCGGGAAGCGATGCAACGACGAGAGCGACGATGACGCGAGCTCTGTCTTTGCTCGAAAATAGGGGAAGACGATGCGACTAGGTGCTCGGCTTGGACGATGACGAGGATGTGCTAGGGGATCTGCGGTGGATGTAGGGGGTGCATGGAGGGGGAGAGGTTGACAAGGGGACGGCGAGGACGAGATGGCGAGGACGAAGATGGGTTAATGGCGAAGTGGGTTCGGCAATGGGGGAGGTTGAAGGCGACGAGGACGGGGAGACGGAGACGGGGATGGTGGTTGGAGGTGATGAGGGTGAGGGGATGTAGTCGAGGGCGAGGGCAAGGATGATGATGGGAGTCGGGATCGGTTGAAGTGGAACAGGGGAGGGAAGGGGAGCGAGATGGGGAAATAGGGAGGAACAGTAATGGGGGATTAAGGTTAATGACGGCTAGGGATTAATTAGGGTTGGATTAGGGTTTAATAAAAGATTAGGGTATTTATAGGGGGAAATAGGATATTGGTGTAACACCCCGTAAATTTTCAAAGAATAAAATAGTATATATATGTATATATATAAAGGGATTTGGCTATTAACCCCATAGGGAATTCTATGGGGGATAATGTATGGAAAAATCCGAAAGTGGGGGGCCCCACGTGAAAAGAGAACAGCATGTATGCTGTTGCTCTTGTGCGTGCTGTCACTTTCGGTGACGTGGCAAGGGTGCTAGGTGGGGGGGCGCCCCGTCTGTAAGGGGACAGCGGAAGAGAGAATCCGCTATTCTCTCTTTCTCTCTCCGATGACATGGCAGAGTCATGTGTGGCTTCTGCTATGTGAGAACGGGAGAAATTGTGAGAGATTTGTCGCACATCGGAAAGTGAAAAATAATTAATTAATAATAAATAACTTTGCCTATGATCAAGAGTTACTGATCCGGTTAACCACCTTTTGAGAGGCATCCTGTGGTGGGCAGTTGTGCTACATAGTATCTAATTTGTCTTCTAAATTGTATAAATTGTCTGAGCTAGGGGCAGGGGTGTTACAAATGGTATCAGAGCCGACTTTCGATGCCAGGGTGTGGGAGAGGGCCTCAGTATGATTTGCGGTGTGAGATAGTCCCCGGAATTATTGAGGTGTGAGTTAAATAGACTCCGAAATTACCTGCAGTGTGGGACTAGTCTCCAGAATTATCGGGAACGAGGACGCCACTCCACAACGGCTAGAAAGGAGATCCTGCACTAGTTGTGCATGCCCCGTGCTCAGCGAGAACGCTGGTTTCTGAAGGGGGGTGTGTGTAACACCCCATAAATTTTCAAAGAATAAAATAGTATATATGTACATATATAAAGGGATTTGGCTGTTAACCCCATGGGGAATTCTATGGGAATTCTATGGAGGGTAATGTATGGAAAAATCCGAAAGTGGGGGGGCCCACGTGAAAAGAGAACAGCATGTATGCTATTGCTCTTGTGCGTGCTGTCACTTTCGGTGATGTGGCAAGGGTGCCAGGTGGGGGGGCACCCGGCTGTAGGGGGACAGCGGAACAGATAATCCGTTGTTCTCTCTTTCTCTCTCCGATGACGTGGCAGAGTCATGTGTGGCTTCTGCTGTGTGAGAATGGGAGAAATTGTGAAATATTTGTCCCACATCGGAAAGTGAACAATAATTAATTAATAATAAATAACTTTGCCTATGATCAAGAGTCACCAATCCGGTTAACCACCTTTTGAGAGGCGGCCTGTGGTGGGCAGTTGTACTACATAGTATCTAATTTGTCTTCTAAATTGTATAAATTGTCTGAGCTAGGGGCAGGGATGTTACAATTGGGCTATTGGGTATTTGGGTATAGATCTAATAAAATAAAATACATTGTATATAATACAATTGATCAACATAAATCCAAATATAGGGAATAAGATATGTGATAAAAATATAATTTGTGTTACATAAATTATTTGAGACAATTATAAACACAATTATCAAATAAGAAGGGATTTGTTTTATAATCAATCATAAATAATCACCATGACCATAAGAACACTAAAATAACCATGTCAATAATAATAGTAATATCAATCAATCAATAAGAATAAAAGGACTATCAATAATAATGGTAATAATAATAATAATAATAATAATAATAATAATAATAATAATAATAAAATAGCAATAAATAATACCAACAACGACAATAGCAATTATCAACATAATAACAGTATATAAAAATAGGAATTTATGGAAATAGTTCCAACAGTAACAATATTTTTTAGGGTTAAAATGTAAATAGTTGGTCAAGTAGAAATGGAAACAAAGTTTATTCGAAACAGTTATAATTGGAGATCGACAGTCGTGCAGAGCGTAAGGGAGATCGCTCCATTATTGAGTTTGACTCTGTCATAGCTTTAGAAGCATGTGTACTCAAAACGAATTTAACAATAACAATTTTATAAATCTCGAAATACATAAAAATACTCAGAAAATACATATTTTTGAAAATAGGGGTTACAGTCCTGGCTGAGGTTGTTGCACTTATTGGCCTGTTTGAGGAAGAACATCTTGGAGTTGGGGAGGAGGAGGAAGATGAGTGGCCCTTCGGCTGGACGCCACTGCCTTCCCTTTTTCTTTTGGAGACATGGCAGGAAACTGCTTTCACCGAATAAATATGGTTGGATTTCCTTTTCTGTTTCCCACAAACAACGTCAATCTGTTGCTGCTAATTGTGAGACCCCGTATTTCTAGAGAGTATATATATATATATATATATATATATATATATATATATATATATATATATATATATATAGTATATAGTATAGTATATATAGTGTATATATATACTAAATAGTAAATGAAAGAATGGATGGATTGGTGGGAAAAGGTGACGTGGAAGGAATGGAGGAAAAAGTGTGAATGTGTGTGTGTTTGACCGGGGGTTGACCTAGGGGAATAAAATCCCATATCGGCCATAAAATAGGAAAGAAGTGTGCATATATAGGATAGCCTATGATGAAGGGTCACCAAACGTTCGGACACCCTTTTGAGGCAGCCTGTGGTGGGCGTGGCTAGAATTTAATTAATTGTGTACGTACGAGTTGAGTACGGGGCGTTACAGATGGTATCAGAGCCAACTTTCGACATCGAATGTAGGACTTGTATATAGGAAGAACGTGGGACGCAATATGTGTGTATGAGATGCGTAAGACCCTGGGAGGGCAGCGATTAGGAGACAAGTCTACATTCGACTAGAAAGGCGATCCTGTACTAGATTGCACGTTCCGTATTCAGCGAGGTCGCTGAATTCTTAAGAGGGGGTGAATGTGAGACCCCGTATTTCTAGAGAGTATAGATATATATATATATAGTATATAGTATAGTATATATAGTGTATATATATACTAAATAGTAAATGAAAGAATGGATGGATTGGTGGGAAAAGGTGACGTGGAAGGAATGGAGGAAAAAGTGTGAATGTGTGTGTGTTTGACCGGGGGTTGACCTAGGGGAATAAAATCCCATATCGGCCATAAAATAGGGAAGAAGTGTGCATATATAGGATAGCCTATGATGAAGGGTCACCAAACGTCCGGACACCCTTTTGAGGCAGCCTGTGGTGGGCATGGCTAGAATTTAATTAATTGTGTCCGTACGAGTTGAGTACGGGGCGTTACACTAATTTTGGTGTGGGAGCAAACAGATGATATGTAGATTATTCTAGAAACAATAAAAGCAAACATGTTGACTTCTTACCGGCATTGACCGTTTCCTGATGCTGCTGCTGACCTGCAAAAGGTTCGAAACACCGGGATTATTCCCAACGACGAACCCTCTGACGCTCAAGTCAGTAATCAAGAAGATTATGAAAGAGCTTTTGTTGAGAAAATACTGATTACCTTCCTTATGGTGGGGGTAGAGGGGTATTTATAGTCGCCTTTGGAAACAGTTTCGAGATAATCATTTATCTCTACTTCCTGATATTTTTGGATATGATGTAGAGTTTAAATTCCTTCATGATAAAAGATTTGATTTAAACTATCTTATAGAGATAATCATGAATTTAAATAACACTTTAAATGTCCTGGGTTTGTTCATAATGGGCTGTCACCCTGACCCAGTAAGACAAACCTGTTTTGGGGTTATCGAGCTTGAAGAAGACCCAATTCCCAATTTTGAACCCGTTTTACCCTTTAATGCTTTGATACTCAAGCCCGATTTGAACGGTCCTGATTTTATTTCTATTTTTAGCCATATCAGGTTCCCCCCCTCCGAGGGGGAGTTCTTCTGTGTTCCATTTGGGAATGATGGCATCTTCGACCTCTGGGAGAGAGGGTTCTTCTATGCCCTCTGGCAGAGAGGCTTCTACTGCGTCGCCGACTCTGGGGAGAGCGGCCCTTTGTGTCTTCTTTGCGAGATGAATGGGGGAGACCATCATTTTCTCGCGGTCTGCTCGAGTGGTCCCAGCATTCAAACTCTGGCTGTTTGGAGGTTATTAGATGGCGGAGGTATTGCTGTGGCTGAGGTGCATTAGGGGCACCGTGGAGAGTGTGGAGGTGTAGACCGGCCCCCAATTCTCTCCAATCTGTGGTGTACGGTGCTGACTTCTTCGGGAACCCCCCGGGGAGCCTCTTTAGAGGAAGGCTGAATAGGTTGTTCTGTATGAAAATGTTGATCCAGTTGAAGAATAGGATGGATGTCCTCTTGAGGAGGAGGTGGAGGAAGAGGGTTGACTCGTCGGCTTGAGGCCGCCGCCTTTCCTTTCCCCTTTAGAGGCATAAGTGAAAACTGTTTTTATCAGTGAAGTTTGGTCAGATTACTTTTTCTGTTTCCACAGACGACGCCAATTTGTTGCTGATTATATCTGTGTGGGAGCAAACAGATGATATGAGTTTTTTTTAAAACAATAAAAATCTGACCTTTTTGACTTTCACCAATGTTGACTGCTTTTAACTGGTGTTGACTGCTGAATCTAACTTGTTTGCACCGTTGGATCTGATCTTGATGGTAACAATCGCTCCGGTTGACTTGTAAAAGTCTGAAACAACATGATTGATCCCGGTGACAAACCCTCCGATACTTAAGTCAGGAATCCAGAATAGAAAGAGAGTTTTCTGGTGGCAAAATACTGATTACCTGTTTCTGGTGGAGGTAGGGGGTGTTTATAGTTGCTTTGTCCAGTTTCGAGATAATAATTTATCTCTACTTCCCGGTGTTTTTGGATTGAATCAGTTATCACTTTCCCATGAAGGAATAAGAGTAGTTGAGGGGATTGAGTTTAAACTGTCATTATGATAAGAGAGATTATTTTTGAACCGTCTCTTATGGATAATTATGAGATTAAATCATATTTAAATAATTTGGACTCATTTATATTGAGCCGTTATGACAACCCATTAAGACTGTCATGTTTTGGGCTATTAGGCTTGAAAGATGCCCAATTCTCATTTACGGACCCATTTCCAGTGAGATTGACATTTTATCCCTGAGAGCTTTGAGATCCGTGCTTGATTTCAGCGGTCCCGATTTGGTTCTATTTTTAACCGTATCACCTGGCATATTATCATCTCTATCTACACCTTCCATCAAAAAAAAATGATGAGGACGAAATGACACTCAAATTTTATCATAATTCACAAATAGCACCCACACTTTTTATAATAACCAAAATAGCACTCGTAGTTTTTAAAATAGGACCAAAAGAACAGGTCGTTAATTTCTGAACGACATGATTGTGAAAAGACTAAAATACCCTTTTCAGTTCTTTTCCTTTTTTAGTTTTTCTTGTTTTTTATGTTTTAAAATTTTGGTAGAGTTCAGGCGATGGTGATTGTGATAGTTTTCGGAGGTGGTGGAGAAGGTGGTTGGAGATGATGGTAGAGATGGCGGTCGGTGGTGGTGATGGTGGTTGAAAATGATGGTTGTTGGAGTTGTTGGAGATGATGGAGATGGTGGTTGGAGATTGTGGTTGGTGGTGGAGATGGTGGTCGGTGGTGATATGGTGGTTTGAGTGGTTGGAGATGGTGGAGATGGTGGTCGGTGGTGGAGACGGTGGTGGAGATGGTGATGAATTTTATAATTTGTATAAGGATATGATGGTAATTTCGATATTTTACACGCTTCTTAATGAGGTTAAACCCGTTAAGATGTGTATTCAGGGTATATTACATTAACTTAACCATAAAACTTCTTTCCCAACAATTATCACCAAAAGATTTACCATTATTCACCTTCTTTCCCTCACCCTTTCTGGAACCACAATCTCAGTCTTGATCAGATCCAACCACCGGATGTTGGAATTTTATAAACACTTAAGAACATGCATAAAACATTAATAACAACCTAAAACATGTTTATATGAATCTAGATCTTAATCATGTTGCAAAAGTGCTTTAATATAAAATCCTAAATCATGAAACTATAGATCTTTGCTAAATTAAAAGAAGAAGAACATTAAAAGCGGAAGCACTAACCTGAAGGCATTGTTGGAGATTGCACAAAGGGTTTGGATCTTCCTATATGATATGCACTTCTATGAGAGGCCGTCTCTCTATTCTTCTGTTGATGGGATGGCAGATGGAATAAGAAGATGCGTATATATAGGGGACCATAACCCTAATTGATAAATACTGATTTCCAATTTTGCCCATCACAAAATAAGAAATTTACTTTACGGTCTCTACACGTGTTATATCACACTTTAAATTATATGCTTTTAACCCATTACTTAATCTTGATTAGATCACTTTAATTTGGGTTAGACTTTAGGATAGCAATCATACATTTAGTCACATATGTGAGCCCACATAGATTATTTTCCAACAATCTCTCACTTGGGCCACATATGTTACTCCTTATAAATGTACATACTTTATGAGCTCAAAATTTTGCTATCATAACCAAAAGCATAGCCAAACAATCTCGTCCATTAATCATGCAAATATAGGATCAAAGCAATTTTCGTTACATTTATCGTAACTAAATTGATCAATGGTCACATATATCAACATAATCAAATGACATAGATCAAGTGTGAATGTGTAGCATGAAAATTTCATGTAATGTGATCTATACACATGCCTATTTCCAACTGGTCCTCTTCAAAACTTAAGTGAGGTCAGAACCAAAACATGACAAATGAGTGAGAAAACTGAATTCTTTATTTCTGATCAGAAAATAACCAAATGTATAAATGTCTCACACAAACATAATGCAAATAAAATACAAACTCCCACTAAATCATGATATCCTCAAATAATACAACACCCATATGAGCAGTGTGCTCATGAAAGACCTTGGGTGGTAATCTCTTTGTGAGCGGATCCGCTATTATGGAGTTTGTCCAAATGTGCTTTATGGACATTTGTCCACTTTGCACTCTTTCCTTCACAACTAGGAACTTTATGTCAATATGTTTCGACTTTGTCGAACTCCTGTTGTTATTGGAATACATCACTGCTGACTTATTGTCACAAAATAACTTGAGTGGTCTTTCTATATTCTCCAAAATGCACAGCCCAATGACAAAATTCCGCAGCCATATTCTATGATTCTATGCCTCATAGCATGCTACATACTTCGCTGCCATAGTGGAAGAAGCTATAAGTGTCTATTTGACACTTTTCCAGGATATAGCTCCTCCAGTTAATAGGTATATATAGCCTGATGTAGAACTTTTGCTATCTTGGCACCCTAGTGAAATCAGAATCAGAATACCTTATGACCTCCAAATGATCTAATTTCCTATATGTGAGCATGTAGTCTTTTGTTCTCTGAAGATACCTCATGAACCTCTTGGCTGCTATCCAATGGTCCATACCAGGTTTTCTTAAATACATGCCTAACATCTCAATAATATACGCAATATCCGGACGCGTACATACTTGAGCATACATTAGACTCCCAATAGCTGATGTATAGGGGATCTTTTGTATTTCCTGAATTTCAAGGTTACTTTTAGGACATTAATTGAGACTAAATTTGTCTCCTTTAGCAACAGGGGTATCCCCTGGTCTACAATCTTGCATGCCAAACCTTTTGAGTACTTTATCGATGTATCCCTTTTGCGATAATCCTAGAATACCTCGAGAACGATCTCGGTGTATCTGAATTCCTAATACAAAAGAGGCATCTCCAAGATCCTTCATCTCAAAATGCTTGGACAGAAACCTTTCAGTTTCATGCAATAAATCTATATCATTAGTGACAAGCAATATGTCATCGACATATAGAACTAGGAATATATGCTTACTCCCACTGAACTTGTGATACACACAATCATCAACTATATTCATCTCGAAACCAAATGAGATAATTACTTGATGAAACTTGTGATACCATTGACGAGAAGCTTGCTTGAGTTCATAGATGGATTTTGTCAATTTGCAAACCATATTCTTTGGATCTCCCGACACAAAGTTTTCTGGTTGCACCATATAAATTGTCTCGTCAATGTCACCATTGAGAAACACAGTCTTGACATCTATCTGATGTAGCTCAAGGTCAAGATGAGCAACAATTGTCATAATTATCCTAAACGAGTCTTTCGATGAAACTGGAGAGAAAGTCTCTGTAAAATCAATGCCTTCTTTCTGAGTATAGCCTTTAGCTACAAGACGTGCCTTATACCTCTCCAAATTACCATTTGCATCCCTCTTGGTCTTAAATATCCATTTACAACCAATTGGTTTTGCACCTTCTGGTAATGGGACAAGTTCCCAAACTTTATTGTCTTGCATAGACTTATACTCCTCATTCATGGCATTAATCCACTTTTGAGAGTTACAACCTTTCATGGCATGATGAAATGTGATTGGATCATCTTCCATCATTCCATTGTCATCCTCATGTTCTTGGAGAAATGCAATATAATCATCCGGAATAGCATTTCTCCTTTCTCTCGTGGATCTCCTTAATGGCACTGATTCTTGAGGTTGTTGAGTTTGTTCTTCTGGAACAATTACCTCATCTTGAATGGGGGGTTGTTCAACATTGTCTTGTTGAGGTTCCAGATTCACTTCTTGATCAATAATAGGTGTGGGAACCTGTATATTGTCAAAAGTGATTGTAGGAATTGAGTTTGTAATTGAATCTAATTCCTCTTCAAAAGCAATGTTCCTGACTTTATTTCTCTCCCAAACTCAACTTCCTCAAAAAATGTTGCAGTTCTCATCTCAAAAATATTCCTAAGTGTGGGATCATAAAACTTATAGCCCCTAGATCGTTCAGAATAACCAATAAAGTAGCTGCTCACTGTTATGGAATCCAATTTCTTTTCAGGTGGCCTGTAGGGCCTTGCCTTAGCTGGACATCCCCAAATGTGAAAGTGCTTTAGACTAGGCTTTCGACCTGTCCAAAGCTCATAAGGTGTTTTTGCAGCTGCTTTAGGTGGTACTTTATTGAGAATGTAAGCTGTTGTCTTTAGTGCTTCTCCCCAGAGGGACTCAGGTAATCATACTCCTTACCATATCCTTAAGAGTCCTTTTCTAATCCTTGAAATTTCTCTCATTAATCATGGGAACAAAATTGATGTTAGCAGTTATTGAGGTAGCAGATGATAAACTAGCTAAATATAGAACAAAAAACAAACAAAATAAGCTCACATGAAAATCTATATAAAACAATAAATTCAAATAATGGTTAATCACATCTCAAGATACCAAGCACAACGTTAATATCAAGTCTTTGGACAGTAACATTAACTGTAAGCGGTACTCTTGTTGTAGTAATCAAATATTGACAATAAATCCTGTCAAACAACAAGTCATTCTTTGGCTGACTTATTGTTCACATGGAATACCTTATAATTATCACATATTTATTACCACAGATGTGTATGAAATTCAGCCAAATATCAACTTACCTTTGGGTCAGTTAATAAATGCATGAATTACAAACACACAATCATCTTGATATTTTAAATAAATTAATCTACACAAAAGAGGTCACTTTGGCGACATTTTGTTTCAATTAAACTAGTCAAAATATTAGACATTCATAAGAAAAACCAAAACCAAAATTTGAATTTAATTGTTTCCCAAAATTTTATCTTTTCCTTAATATCATAATTTTACTTTATTTGTAGATGGATAATTTCAAGATAATATCTATGATAACAAAACCATAATTGAACCATATCTATCTACTGATTTGATAATATCAAATTAATTAAAACCATAATAGATAATTGAACATCATAATCCTAACCAAAAATTCAAGCACAACTATCCCACACAAATTTCTATGGGCAACGTCTATCAATTCATAACCATATAATTCACAAAAAATCAATCAATATTCAAAACCAAATAATTGTACATCACACCTGAAGATATCAAGTGCAACATTAATATCAAGTCTTTGGACAGTAATATTAACTGCTAGTGATACTCTTGATGTAATGATCAAACATTGATAATAATGCATGTGCAATAACAAAACTCTCTTTGGATCGATTTATTATTCACAAGTGCAACCTTATAATTATCACATGTTTACCATCACAAGTGCAGATGTAATCCGGCCAAGTATAGACCTGCCTTTGGGTCGATCAATACTCGCATGGACATACACTTGCACAATATTTAATATTTTTCATGAATAATCTTCACAAGAGAGGACACTTTGGTGTCATCATGCTTCAATTAATTCACTTAAAATATTAAACACGTACAATTTGTAAACAAAACATGAATATTGATTGAAATGACTTATATATAATGAAAACCATCAAGGAAAATATTAATCCACCAAATTTATGCTATGTATACTTGTTTATTAAAAGCATAAAAAAAAAAGCATTTAACTCAACTGCATTTGAAAAGTATCATATAGATCTTTCTGTATCATATAGATCTATATTAAAAGTATCATATAGATCTTTCTGTAACATCCTGAAGAGTTAATTAAACTCAACTGCATTTGATTCATACACTTAAGATGTACTGTAACAAATCTTCTGTAGAGTTTCAGTATAGATCATTAAATGCATCTAAAAACCAAATTGGCTGACAGTATCGGCATATCAAAAAACAAACAAAACGGATCTTTAAACAGTACTTAATCCAACTTTGATACAACTGTTTAGAATTGATCCGTTCAGTGCATAAAATATCACTGTGGTGTACCAAAGAAAAACTCAAAACATTATAATTATTCTAGTTGAAGCAAAAGAATATCTCAATATTCATGAAAAACATTACACTCACTCCAATCGAAGCAAAATGATATTTCAATCTTTAAACCAGTGTAGTGAGCCTGCTAATTACCTCCTCCTTGCTCTACAAAATATAAACAATTTTGATAATACATATATATACAACTTGAGTAAGGAATAAATATACATACACCGGTAACTGGTAATTTAAGCTTTACAATTTTTTTACATATAAACATATTATTAAAAAATAATAAATTAATATACAAAAATATGAAAAATATATAAATACAACATATCAAAATACATTTTACTTCACAAAGCTAAATCTTGGAATTTTTTTTCCTTTTTTTTAATTCAGACCAAGGTCCATAAGCCACACGCTCATGCACACATTTTTCTTCCTATAGAGGGAAATGGTGCAGGTAGGATTCGAGCACTAGAGCTCTTGCTCAATACGAAGAGGTTGACCACTAGATTTTACTGGCACTTGCAGAACATTACATCCTTTTTCATCTAAGGTACTTGTCTACTTGTCTCAAAAACGTACGCACCTGAATCACAAACAGAAACTTGAACATTTAAAACTCTACTAAATTTCTCAAGGACAACTGTTTGAAATTTTTTGAAAGGAAAGCTCTACTGTTCTATATAAATTTCAAATAAAGTTACGTTTGAAAGAAAATTGTTCAAATAAAGTTCACCTAATGTGGGCATGAGCAGTGAGAGCACTATAATGCCCGCAACCTTGAGCGGCACTCCAGTTCTGATCATATCCTTGATCTCAATATGCCCGGTCGTGAATCCAACCACATTGGAAGGCGTGCCCGTGGGGAGCAAAAAAGCGAATTGAGCCCCGATGGCCCCTGGCACCATCAGAAGTAGTGGATGGAGCTTCATTGTCTTGGCCATTTCAATAAGGAGGGGGACAACAAGAGTGGTGGTGGCATTGTTGGATGTGAACTCTGTAATAGTACTGCTAACTAGGCACACTAAAGGTGCTAGTGCGAGGTAGGGAGCTGCCTGGAGGAATTCAAGGCCTTTGGAGAGATCGTCGGCAAGGCCACTCTGTCGGACACCATCGGCAATCGCAAAGCCAGCACCGAGTAGTAGGATGATGTTCCAGTGCAACTTCTTGCATTTGGTCCAGTCCATCAGCTTCTCTCCTGGGTTCTTTCTATTAGGGATTATGAATAGTAGGGTGGCCATCATCACCTGTTACCAGCTAGCTAGCCAAATTAAACGTCGTACTGTTTCTTCAAAAAAAAAAAAAAAAATATTTTTGAGCAAAATACTACGTATCTGAGACCTCCAGTTACTTATGTCAAACCCTTACCATGTGAGCGTGAGCTCAGTGGTTTCAATTTTTCCTTTTAAGGATGAAAATTTCCTATTTCTTGTTTTTTATCAAACAAGAGTTGAACCTCTAAATTGGGAAAAATAACTGTATGAGAAACTTTCTTGTGCAAGGAAATGTTCTAATGCCCTGTATTTTATAATTCTATTGAGTGATCCAAGAAAGAAATTGTAGAGAAACTCCGATAGTGCTTAGCACTAGCCCAAGACCGTAATACCCGAGAAACCCGAGTGAAACCAAGAGAAGAAATCCTCTAAGTATGAAGAATGATATGGAAGAATACTTAGAAAAGAGAGGATTAGAGAACTTATGAAGAACACTCTTTCTTTAACTTGCTTTTTATTTATTTGTTCAACTTGTTTACAAATGGGAGAGGAAGGAGCTATTTATAGGCTCCAAGATTACAAAATATCTTTCTAGAACTCTCTACCATAATATCTAGATTTTATTCCTAGAATTTTCTACACAATCTTTAGATAATTATTTTATAGAATTCTCTAGAACATCTAGAGGAGGTGATAATATTTTATGATGTTTCTAGAGAATCTCTAGAACTTGGGCTTAATTTTGGGTTTGGATTATGAACCCATAATTAAGCTTAACTCAAAATCAAGTTTAATTTCAATACTCCCCCTTAAACTTGATTTTGTCAACCATACCGAGCTTCGAGCGAAGTAACTCGAATTTACCTTTTGGTAATGACTTTGTGAAGATATCTGCAACGTTGTCATTGCTTCGAACTTCCAAAGCTTCAATTGTTCCATCAAACACCTTCTCCCTTATGAAGTGATGCTCTAACTCGATATGTTTCGTCCTTGCATGAAACACCGGATTATTAGCCAACTTGATAGCACTTTGATTATCTCCATACTTCTGAGAGAACCCCCGAGCAACCAACCTTGCTTTAAATCTATCAATGCTTCCATCCGCTTTCCGCTTAATTCGATACACCCATTTACATGAAACGGGTTGAACATCCTTGGTTTTCGGAACCAAATCCCAAGTTTCATTCTTTATAAGGGCATTCATCTCCTCTTCCATTGCGGTCTCCCACTCTTGAACACCTTTAGCTTCATCATAAGATGATGGCTCTTCTTCATCTAATGGAGCGGCAAAATAACATGAGTAAGTAGTGACAAACCTTTCATCTCTGAATCGGGCAGGCTTAACAATGTTCCTTTTAGGCCTTTGATTAGCCATGGAACCATGATCTTCATCATCATCTTCCTCTTGATTAGTGCTCCCCCTTTCACCTTGCGTCTCTTTTTCAAGACTTCCGCTCTCACTTGGCATTTGAGGAACTGGTTCATCAACCTTGAAGGAATCTCCACCTTCTTGTTCGACCAAGACTTGAGGTTGTCCATAATATGAGGAAACTTCGTCAAAGACAACATCACGAGCCACGACGTACCTATGTGTCTCAGGATCCATGCACCTCCACCCTTTTCTTTGTTCATCATAACCGACAAATATGCATTTCTTCGCCTTTGCCTCCAACTTTGTTCTCTGAGAGTCGAACACATGGACGTAGCAGATTGATCCAAATATCCTGAGATGTTTCGTCGTTGGCTTCTTTCCATGAACCATCTCATAAGGAGACTTCATGTTGTTCGGACTTAGTGGCATTCGATTGATGACATATGCTGCACATTTCATGCCTTCCGCCCATAAGGCTTTAAGCAAATTCTTGTCATGTAGCCAGCTTCTACACGTTTCGCTTAGATGTCGGATCTTCCTTTCTGCTACTCCATTTTGTTGAGGTGTATATGGGCATGTAAATTCCCTCTTGATACCATGCTCTTGACAAAAAGAGAGGAACTCCTTTGACATAAACTCTCCTCCATTGTCCGTCCTTAGGGTCTTGATCTTCCGACATAACTCGCCTTCCACGGTAACCTTGAATTCTTGAAATCTTGAAAATGCTTCTGATTTTTCCTTCACAAAGTATACCCAGGTGTACCGTGAGAAATCATCAACGAACAACAACATGTAACGAAACCCGGAATAGGAGGGTATTCTTGTTGGACCCATCAAATCGCTATGGATCCTCTCCAACGGAGCGCTGCATCGTGAAGTGGAGTTGTCAAATGGAAGCCTATGTGATTTTCCATATTGACAACCTTCACAAAGTTTTCCTTCATCTTGAATCTTCAACCTTGGGAGCCCATTAACCAAATCCTTATTTACCATAACCTTGAGCTTAGTCATATTTATATGACCAAGTCTAGCATGCCATATAAAGACATTATCATTGGTGCTCATCTTCTCAACATATGAGTTGGAGGCCGATAATACATATAGATCTTTAACTCGTGCTCCGGTGTGAACAACGTCCGCTTTTAACTCCTTGATATTCTTCAAAAACTTAACGTCTCTTGGGCCAAATAAAACGTAGTTACCTTGGTCCACCGCATTCACCACGGAGAGAAGATTCTTCCGTACTCCAGGGACATGGTATACGTTCTTGAGAGTGATTGGGCTTCCATCATCTCCTTTGATGACAACAGTCCCTTCTTTCTCAACATGGTGGATTGAGTTATCTGCGGTAATGATGGCTTCTTTTCCGTCATGGCGCTGAAGACTGGAAAATAACTTCTCGTCTCCGGTAATATGATGGCTACAACCATAATCTACAATCCAATCATTTTCTAGATTTTTGGTTGTAGTGGTACCTGAAGATGCAGCCTCCACCGTGAAACATTTTCCCCATGCTTCGTCTTCAGTGTGACCCTTTGATTCCGCCATATTTGTTTCTTTCAACTTCACTCGGCAATCCTTTTTGAAGTGCCCAAGTTTCCCACACCGGTAGCACTTGAATCGCTTCTTGTCTCCCATAGAAGATCTTTCTCGTTCATCATTATTTTTTGTATCACTATCCTTGAACTTGGCTCTAAAACTTTGTTGCCTCCGAGCTACAAACGCGCTCCCCGAGTCATCATTGACTTTAACTCCCGCCATTTGCATGGCTAGTGATTCTTGCGAAGCTAGTAGATTTTCGAACTCCTCCATGGAAGGTTGTGTAGCCCATCCTTGAACTGAAGTAACAAACGGTGTATATTCGGGTCGTAAACCACGAATAATAGACCGCTTCATCCGAGCTTCTGAAATCGACTCCTCCGGATTAAGAGTATTAAACTCTGAGCAAAGGTTTTTTACCTTGATAAAGAACTCTGAGATTGAAGACTCCCCCTGCTTCGCATTCGCCAGCTCATTCTCTAATAGTTGTAACCGAGCCTCATTCTTCTTGTTGAACAATTGATCTAGCGCCTTCCATATGGAACTTGCGGATGTGCACCTTGAGACATGCTCAAATACTCCCGAGGATATTGACCTCTTCAAAGCAAACTCCGCCTTGGCATTCTTCCGTGTCCACTCCTTTGTCGCTTCCGCTGTTGCAGCATCTTCCCTTGGTGGTGTTGTGCTACTACCGCCGACGACATCCCATAAGTCCTCACTAACCAAGTATGACTCCATACATGACTTCTATAACCGGTAGTTAGATTGGTTTAAGATCTCCATTCCCAATCCAACGACACGACCCATTGATTCCATACTTAGAATAAACCGAGCTCTCTTAAACCCCGATCTTGATGAGCACAAGATTAGAATGGCTCTGATACCATGTAGAGAAACTCCGATAGTGCTTAGCACTAGCCCAAGACCGTAATACCCGAGAAACCCGAGTGAAACCAAGAGAAGAAATCCTCTAAGTATGAAGAATGATATGGAAGAATACTTAGAAAAGAGAGGATTAGAGAACTTATGAAGAACACTCTTTCTTTAACTTGCTTTTTATTTATTTGTTCAACTTGTTTACAAATGGGAGAGGAAGGAGCTATTTATAGGCTCCAAGATTACAAAATATCTTTCTAGAACTCTCTACCATAATATCTAGATTTTATTCCTAGAATTTTCTACACAATCTTTAGATAATTATTTTATAGAATTCTCTAGAACATCTAGAGGAGGTGATAATATTTTATGATGTTTCTAGAGAATCTCTAGAACTTGGGCTTAATTTTGGGTTTGGATTATGAACCCATAATTAAGCTTAACTCAAAATCAAGTTTAATTTCAATAGAAATAAAAAAGTCCCAAAGACATTAATTTACTGCTAGTATTTTAGATTAAAAGAAAACAAAAACTCATTGTGTGATATATACTTTGTTGTTTAATACAAAGGCAATATGTCATGTATTCTAGTCTCTAAGAATTTTCCCAGTAGTGTAGATCATTAATTTCTTGTTCCAGTTAAAGAGGAACAAAGGTGCGTGACACTGCACCATCTAAGACAAAAATAATTAAACAACCCAAAATTTTGAGTGACACATAAATTTACTTGTCATATTACCATGTCTTGTCACTATAATATTTTGAGTAAGACATAAATAATGGCAACTCCTTTCTTGATCATAAATTTGTTGTGTTAAAATAATAAATGTGCTCAACTTCATATTGATGGTAAAACACAAGATTCTAGATAATGATGAAGATGATTACGGCATTGAGATTCACTTACACTGACAGTTCCATCCCCCACACGCCCATCAAACAGAGCTCCCCATCCAGGAACATCGTTCGTCAGGCTTCTTGTCATCCATAGAACCACGAGCATCTGCCCAGTTCCAGTGACACAGGCTCACTAGCTACTTAATTACAAGTAGTATATAACCTTAAAATCAAAAGCAGAGAAATCAGAATAAGAAGAGCAAACGGGAAATTTATTGCATACCCCGAACACAGCTAAAACCATCTTCTCAGAAAAAGCCATTGGTCCTGCCACATATAAAGCAACCACTAGCTAGTATCAACGACTTCCATTAATTATGCAGTGAACCGATTATAACAAACTTAATTACCTAACAATTCAAGTTCCCTTCTCAAATGAGCTCTATCAAGATAAGAAGAAAGCGCCTTCTCTGCCCCCTTTGAGCAGTAGAGAAGGCAGAGGATCCCCCACAGTGCAAAGAAGAGAATGAATGCCAAAGGAAATCCGAAGAGGAACCATGAACTGAAACTGATGGACTTCTCGTCAGGAAAGTAGGTCTCCCAAATCCCGACCAATATTAAGTTTACTCCGGTCCCAGTCAAGGTGCTCATCCCTCCTATTGCTGCAGAGTAGATGACTCCCAGTATTATACCCTTACTGAATTTTTTGACATCCGGATGAACTGCCTCCTCAGCTGGGAACCTCTGCATTATCCCTGTAGCTACTGGAATCATCATAACCGCAGCTGCTGTGTTGTGCATCCACATGCTCACGAATGCGGTCGTACCACATATCCCCAGAAGAAGAAGCGAAGGGTTCAGAGGATCCCCGCAAAACAGTGATGTTATCTACAAAACATCATTAGAAAGCATATTATCCCATTAGATTATACTAGTTGAAATACAGATTGAAGAATTTTTAGTTCACAAAACGAAAAGTTAACTGCAGTCTGTAACAACTGTTTCTTCCCCCTGTTTGTTTTCTTTCTTCCTTTCTCGCTTACAAGGGTTTCAATAGTTTCCTAAAAGTGATATATAGTGAAAGCTCAGAATGAATAATTTAAGGTGACTTACATTTAGAGCCAGTCGTCGATGGATGTTATAATGCTCGACCGCTAGTGCCAGTATAAAGCTGCCAAGAACTAGAGCAATCACATCATCCATATAGGATTTTGCCACATCATCTGCAGCGGAAATGCCAAAGATGGGGAAGAGGAAGAGGGGAGCCATGGAAGTGACTGCCATTGGGACAGCCTCGGTGAGCCACCACAAGAATACCCATGTAAGCACTGCAAGCATGTTCCTGCTCAAAGGCCTGCCATCGAGGTTGACAAAGAAGAATATAAGACAGCAAGAAAGAGGGCCAGATATGATGGCCAGGTTGTTGGTGGTGAGGAAAGATCGTAGGAATGGCAAGGATGGTTGTGGAGGGTTAGTCTGGAGGGGGAGGAGTGGGGCTTTGGGGTCGTCTGAGATGGGAAATGGCGAGGGATCAGCCATTAGAACGGGGATGGTTCGCAGGTTTGTGTTTTAATGCAATGTTGTTTTCTTCTCCTGCGTTGGTAGTTTTATTTTCCCAGCTTCCTTGAAGTTTTCAGTTTGATTGTGATTTTCTGTTAGTCTCTTTGACATTTTTTTATTTATTTAATACGCTTTATGTAAACTCTTAAATCTGCATAATCTCTAATATTATAATGAAAGAACTAGTGTTATTGTGTAAATTGCGCAGCCTAGAATTTTTTTCCAAACTGTCCCACTTTTTGAAAGTTTTTCCCAAACCACCCCATTTTTTTTTTTTAATTCCCAAATCATCACACTCGGTCTTTGAAAGACCAGGTGTAGTTATAATATACGCGGTCTTTCAAAGACCGAGTTTTACATTTTGAAAAATCGAAGAGCAAGACTCGGTCTTTGAAAGACCGCTCGGTCTTTCAAAGACCGAGTATGTCATTTTGGTAAATACTTTTGAAAGTGGGTCGGTTTTGTAAATACTTTCAAAAAATGGGTAATTTTGGTAACAAGTTCTCTAACAAGTTCTCATTTCAACGAGAGCAATTAGAAAGAAGATAAAGTGTCACTTGATAGTCATATTTCAAAGTGATGACTGATCATTATGTTGATATATAGGCTAAGTCGCAGATAACTGATGTGAAGTTTGTGCTTCGGAAAACTTGAATGGTGTTTATGTCGCTTGTGCTGCTGTGGATCAGCTAATGAGCAAACATTTCTATACTAGATACCGGATAGGAACTAAGAAAGAGGGAGACATAGTAATTTAATACAACTTATTAAGAAAGTTCGTTGAGTTTATAAAATATAAATAACAAATAAATCTATGCTAGTTATTTGCAAAAAAATGGTAAAATTCATGCCGATTCCTTTAATTTATCTTCATTTTTGACTGATTCCTTTAACTTATCTTCATACAAATATTGCCATAAATCCTGTATTTTAAATTTACTTTCTACTGGATTCATTGTTCCATAGTAAGTAAGATAATCATGAAACATCACAATTGTGTGTCATTGTGGCTGCTGCTACCCAAAATTGCTAAAAGAATTTTTTTCTCTAATGTGTTATTATCATACATTCTCTGCATCCTCTTCTCCCTTTCTTCTCTATGTGGAATTTTTTTTATCTATACTGGATCAGTGGATTGGTACTAATTTGTAAGAAAGCTTGAACTACTAAGGATCAGATATAGTTTTCTTTCTCAAAATATTGTATGTTGCTCATCATTCACTTTTTTTGTAAACCATAACTAAAACTGAAATTCCCTTGAATAAACTAATAATCAAATATTTTTCTTCATACCTTAATTTTCGCCAAAACTTCCAACTTTGCTCCAGATTTTAGCAAAGTAACTGAATACTGTACTTGCTTCTGATAATATGTATCATATCTTAATTAGGTTTACATGTGTAGATTGTCACCCATATTATCATTCTTGAATTAAAATTTCAGTTAAGTAAATTCAAGGTTGAGTACTAGTGTTTCCATGTGCAAGTTTCTACAGTTTTAGAATTATGAATTAAGGATGTTTAATTCAACTACGTGTCAGAATTTTCTTTGTATTTACATTGGATCCAATGTGAATGAAGATCATGAAATGGTCTATTTCCAGCTCCAGCCGAATCTTTTGATTCTTATGCAGATGACTTGATGGATTTCGTCAATTCGAGAACTTTCCTGGAACTTACAGTCGATGTCGTATCAGTGTCACCGAGGACAGCATTTCTTCGAGGCAAGTTACTTGTAAAATTTCTTCTTACCTTTTTATTTAGTAGCTCCATAGTTCATGTGTGGCACTCGGAATGGCAAACGTGAGGTGGAAGTTATAAGTACATGCATCCATAACGAGAGTCAGGAACTGAAAGTGGAAGTTCTAAGGAACTTGTTACCAAAATGACCCATTTTTAGAAAGTATTTACAAAACTGACCCACTTTCGAAAGTATTTACCAAAATGACATACTCAGTCTTTGAAAGACCGAGTGTAGTTGTAATACGCGCGGTCTTTCAAAGACCGAGTCTTGCTCTTCAATTTTTCAAAGTGCAAGACTCAGTCTTTGAAAGACCGCGTGTATTATAACTACACTCGGTCTTTCAAAGATCGAGTGGGATGGTTTGGAAATTTTTAAAAAAAAGTAGGGCGGTTTGGAAAAACTTTCAAAAAGTGGGACAGTTTGGGAAAAAATTCCGCAGCCTACATCAATTTTGAGGGAAACCACAACCCCTTCCAACCCAATTATATAGAACTCAAAAAAAGTGTAAAAAAATTGAGAGAAACTTGTGAATATCATCCATACCATAATTACTGAAATCTTCATTATCATCCTCATATAATGGTTACATAATCACTGTCAAACAATAATGTTACCAAATTGAATATTATTAAAGTTAAAAATGCATGCAATAAAAATTTGTCGCAAATTCAATTAATTTATGTTAACAGGTATATTACAATATCATTAACATTCAGTAAATATATTATTCATTATAAACCATGTATTATAGCACATGTTATAGGGTAGATGATAGACTAAGAAAATCATATAAAAATAATTTTACAAATTATGTTTGCTTAAAAATCTAATTCTAAACTAGGTGAAGGGGGTGAGTTTGGAAAGAGACGTGAGATTTTGTAGAATTTTGTGAGAAAGTGGGAAGGGAAGAGAATGTGTTTGAGAGATTGGGGGTTTTATTTTGTTCTGATTTTTTAATAAAATCATGCATAGTGCACGTATTGGTTAAATAAGAATCTCTACTTTTCCTCTCCTTTCTCTATTTCAAAATAGAGAAAGAAGAGAGGGGGTAGACTCTCTCTCCTATTAGTATAAGATATAGATATAATTAGGGTTGTCATTTGTAGACAACAATTCGACTAATCATCTAATCTCAACCATTTATTTTTAAGCTGGAGTTATAACTACTTATTTACACAATAGTTACCATAATACACTAAATATTTAAATTTATTTACGACATAATCATTTACAAAAGTGACACTTATATAAAATAAAAGTTGATGTCACTATGAGTAATTTATAAAGAGTATCTAATGAGTAAAGAAAAGTCTCAAGTTCGAGGCCATATTATATCTTAATATTTACTTAAATAAATAAAAATTATTAAGACGTGCATAGCTTGTGCAGATTAATATAGAAATTATATAAATTATATGGGAAGGTTAGCATCTTAGACTAATTTATTTTCCTTAAACTCTTCACCTACTGCACACAAAAAATATAGAAAACCTTTTCATTCTAAAAATTAATGACCATAATTTTTTTGTTGTGACACTATTTTTAAAAGGGTCCTGGTATTCACCCCCGTTTTCTAGCCGCTCCCCCATTTGGTTCTCTCTCCCCTAAGAAAACAGAAAATCTGGACCGCGCACCTCATTGGTAACGCACCCCCTATTTGCTTCCAATACAAAGACACAATAACATAATATCAAATAAGAAATTGCATAATTCTTGTCATACACACAATTTATTTTAAAACAAAAATCAATATAATACAATTATAAATATCAAATAAGAAAAAGCATACATAATTCATGTGATGTCCATCTCACAAAACCCTAAAAAATATTGAATTTTTAAGTGGGTAATCATCATTGACTAAGATTTAACAAATTTCATTTAATCTCTCTTTGGGTTTTAACAAACCCTAAAAAATTTAACTGTTGATTAGAATCATAAATCTTAAAAAATGAATTTTTAACATACCGTAGCTGCTTGATAAGGATTTTGTCAGACCTAGTGTTTCATTTTGGGGAGCCCCAGTTCTGTTTGTCAGCTTTAAAAAAACAAATTAAATAATACCTTAAGAACTTTGACGGCTCTAGCCCTTGTCGCTAAGGGAATGATCAAACTATAGTGAAGCATCTCTGATAGTTAAAAAGTTGAAGAACAAGAGGGTTGGTTTAATTATCAAACTATAGTGAAGCATCTCTGATAATGAATGCTCGATCTTAGATATACTGGCACTGAAACAAAAGTAGGCTATTCCTCAATAAAATTCTCAACAAAAGTAAGCTAGCAACTCAAACAAGAAGTAAAACAAATAAACTGAAAATACATATCTATCAAAGATTATGAAGCAAATACACCAAATTGTATAATCTTATAGGGATCGTATTATTTATTCCATAAGCTTCAAGAAGTTTACAAGGAAAACAAGGAAATTAAGAGATGCCCATAATGATATTTCTAAACTGCTCGCTCTCTCTCTCTCTCATCATCAAAAATTATAAAGAAGAAATACAACTTATCATCAAACTATAAACTTTCTTGATGTAGCATCAGTTTTGATAACTAATATACACAACACTTATAATCAAAATCATATACACAACACTTATAATCAAAATCAAAATCATATACACATTCATTATGAAATCAAAATCATACTTGATCGTCCTAACAAAAATATAATCAAAAATCAAAATCAAAATGAAAAAGAGAATAATTACCTAGGGTTTATGAAAGAGAGAGATTGAGGATGGTAGATCGAACGGCGACGACGACGATGGAAGATCGAACGGCGATGACAACGACGGGATATCGAACGGCAGCGGGGCAACGAGATGGAACAGAGCGGCGAGATGGAACGGCAGCAAAACCAAAACTAGAAAGAGAAACAAATTGGAGACTTTAGGGTTTTAGAGAGGGAAAAGGAAAGGGAAAGTGGAGATTTTAGGGAGAAAGGGAAAAAGAAAAAGGGAAAGGGAAAAAGTGAAAGAGGGAGACTTTAGGGTTTCGGCGCGAAAGTGAAAAAGAAAGAGGGAAAGTGGCGATTTTAGGGCGGGGGAAGGGGGTTTTTGACTGATCATTATTCGGCATTTGCAAACGCCGGGCTATTTGACAAACCCCGGCATTTTTTAAGAAACGCCGGGATTTCTTTGCAACCCGCTGGCGCAATTACAAAGTGTCGGGGTTGAACCGCCGGGCTTACCTATATATTTTGTAGTGATTTGATTAGATTCTTCTTGAATTCTCATTGCCTCTTCTTCTTCCACTTCTTTCATTAGAGAGTTGCATGAAGATGAAGAGTCCAAGTGATTTGAAAAAATAATAGGAGGGAGAAAGATGAAATTTTTTTTTTGGGGTGGATGGATGGGAATTGGTAGTTTTGGACGGGGGGGAGCGGATGGGGGAGCAGAACTAAGAAATTGGGAGGGAATGTGGGGTGAGCAAACAATTTACCCCCCACAACTTAAAAATGATATGTCTAGGAATTTTAATTTATAAAGGACAACTTAAGAATGGGGGGTGAGCTAGAAAATGGGGGGTGAATACCAGGACTCTTTAAAATAAACATTTTCATTTTAATGCATTAGTTCCTTTCATCTTTACTATTTTAATGGGAGAGTTTGTTAACAAACAAACCCCATTTATAATAAAACAAATCCATGTATCGTACATGCAACTCCAACTTTCCTATTATATTCTTTACCTTGAAAAATATATATCTTTACTATTTCAATGGGAGAGTTTGTCACCAAACAAACCTCATTTGTAATAAAACAAACCCGTGCATCGTACGTGCAACCCCAGCTCTCCCATTATATTGTTTACTTTGAAAAATATATTTATTAAAACGTGCATCGCACGAACAACTCCAACTTACGTGTATTGCACGTACAACTCCAATTCTATATTAAAACGTGCATCACACGGACAACTCCAATTACATGTATAGCACGTAATATATTTATTAAAACGTGCATTGCACGAATAACTTTCAACTTACGTGTATCGCGCATACAACCCCAACTCTTTATTAAAATGTATATCGCACGGACAACTCCAACTACGTTTATCGCAAGTGCAACTTCAACTCTCCCATCATATATGGAGATAGATATACTTTAAAGAATATATATTTCTTAAAACGTGCATTGCACGTGCAAATTACTAGTACGGTTAATGGATTTTATAGGACGAGGGTCCACCTCCAAGTTAGAGAAAGAGTATATACAATTATAAGATATTACACTTTGATAAAAGAAATCAGTATTTATGATAAAACATAATCTCTAATCTTTAATAACTCTAATATTATAATGGGAGAGTTAGGGTTTTCATTTGTAGACAACTTGTAATTTGTAGACATTCAACCATCTAATCTCAATTATTTATTTTTAAGTGGAAGTTATATTAACCATTCATTTACTCAATAGTTGTTAGTTACCATGATACACTCAAATTTCAAATTTATTTATGACATAATTATTTACAAAAGTGTCACTTATATAAAATAAAAGTTTGTGCCATTAAGGGTAATTTGCAAAGTGTTTGTGATGAGTTAAGGGATGTCTCAGGTTCGAGGCCAGATTACGTCTTATTATTTACTATATAAAAAAAAATAGAACGTGCATCGCACTTACAGATTACTAGTCTCTAACAATGGGAGAGTTGGGGTTGTCATTTGTACACAACCTGTAATTTGTAGACATTCAATCATCTAATATCAACCATTTATTTTTAAATGGGAGTTATATTAACCATTGATTTACTCAAATATTGTTAGTTACCATAATACCCTTAAAGTTCAAATTTATAAACGACATAACTATTTACAAAAGTGTCACTTATATAAAAAAAGTTTGTGCCACTATGGGTAATTTGTAAAGAGTATGTATGAATATAAGGGGGGGTCTCAGGTTCGCAGCCAGATTAAGTCTTACTATTTGCTTTATATTTTAAAAAAATTGATTAGAACGTGCATCGCACGTATAGGTTACTAGTAATCTCTAATATTATAGTGAGAGAGTTAGGGTTGTCATTTGTAGACAACCTATAATTTGTAGACAACCTGTAATTTGTAGACATTCAACCATATAATCTCAGCCATTCATTTTCAAGTGGGAGTTATATTAACCATTCATTTACTCAACTATTCTTAGTTACCATAATACACTCAAAGTTCAAATTCATTTACGACATAATTATTTACAAAAGTGTTACTCATATAAAATAAAAGTTTTTTCCACTAGAGGTAATTTGTAAAGTATATATATGATGAGTAAAGGGAGATCTCAGGTTCGATGCCAAATTACGTATTATTATTTACTATATAAAAATAATAATTAGAACATGCATCGCACGTGCAGATCACTATCCCTAATATTATAATAGGAGAGTTGGGGTTGTCATTTGTAGACTACCTGTAATTTGCAGCTATTCAACCATCTAATCTCAAGCATTCATTTTTGAGTATGAGTTATATTAACCATTCATTTACTCAACTATTGTTAGTTACCATAATACCCTCAAAATTCAAATTTATTTACCACATAATTATTTACAAAAGTGTCACTCATATAAAATAAAAGTTTGTACCACTAGGGGTCATTTGTAAAGAGTATGTGATGAGTAAAGGAAGGTCTTAAGTTCGAGGCCAAATTACGTCGTATAATTTACAGCATTAAAAAAAAATAGAACGTGCATCGTACGTGCATATTACTAGTAATCTCTAATATTGTAATGAGAAAGTTGGGGTTGTCATTTGTAGACAACATGTAATTTGTAAACATTCATTCAACCATCTAATCTCAACCATTCATTTTTAAATAGGAGTTATATTAACCATTCATTTACTCAACTGTTGTTGGCTACCATAATATCCTCAATGTTGAAATTTATTTACGACATATGTCCCTCATATAAAATAAAAGTTTGTGCCACTAGGGGTAATATGTAAAGAGTATGTGATGAGTAAAGAGATGTCTTAGATTCGAGGCCAGATTACATCTTATTATTTCTAAATTAAAAAAATTTAATTAGAACGTGCATCGCACTTGTAAATTACTAGTATATCTCTAATATTATAATGGGAGATTTGGGGTTGTCATTTGTAGACAACCTGTAAGTTGTTGACAATCAGCCATCTAATCTCAACCATTCATTTTTAAGTGGGAATTATATTAACCATTCATTTACTCAACTGTTGTTAGTTATCATAATACCCTCAAAGTTTAAATTTATTTACGACATAATTATTTACAAAAGTCTCACTCATATAAAATAAAAGGTTGTGCTACTAGGAGTAATTTGTAAAGAGTATGTATGAGTAAAGGGATGTCTTAGGTTCAAGACCAGATTACGTCTTATTATTTACTCTATTAATTTTTTTTATTAGAACGTGCATCGTACGTGCAAATTACTAGTCTCTACTATTTTAATTGGAGAGTTGGGGTTTGTAACAGACAAACCCTAACTTTGTAACCATATAAACACGTATAATACAAGTCCAAATTATATCCAACAAATATAAATGTGCACCGAATGTGTAGCCCAAATCAACACATTTAAATATAAACTTTTTCCTTATTCGATCTATATTCATTTAATTTGATAATTATACTTTTTGTAGACGTGCATCGCATGCACATTATAATAACGTGCATTGTACATGCAAATTACTAATAATATTATAATTGAAGAGTTGGGTTGTCATTTGTAGACAACCTGTAGTTTGTAGACATTCAACCATCTAATCTCAACCATTTATTTTTAAGTGGGGTTATATTAACCATTCATTTACTCCACTGTTATTAGTTACCATAATACTTTCAAAGTTCAAATTTATTTACGACATAATTATTTACAAAAGTGTCACTCATATAAAATAAAAGATTGTTCCATTAGGGATAATATGTAAAGAGTATGTATGAGATTATGAGTAAAGGAATGTCTTAGGTTCGAGGCCAGATTACGTCTTATTATTTACTATATAAAAAAAAATATTAAAACGTGCATCGCATGTGGAGAATACTAATATATTTAAAGAAAAATAAATAAATAACTTTCGATATCCCAACTCTGAATACAAATTGTTGTTTCTTTACTCGATCACGATAGCATAAGAAGGTTTTTATGTTAATCATACACATTCATCATAGTTTTTTCTAAATATGTTGGACAAGAAAGAAATTACAAGTATTTAAAACAAAGTGAACGGGCTTAATAGAAAAACATGGTCAAGCAATCATTTCAAACTAAAACTCACGGATAATAATCAACAACGAGGATCTGATTTGTAGTTGGTGTTTCTGGTAGTAAATCGGGGTCAATACTTGAAATATAAATCTTACGATGTTTAATGAGAGAGTTGTCAAATAAACGAATATTTTTTAAATATTTGTTTGTCAAAAAATAAACATGTGTATTTCACAAGTAACTTTAACAAATTAAAGTAATTGTAAGTGTTTTTTATTGTAAACAACTGAGTATTTTCTAGTGAGACTTGAGAGATAGATTTGTTCTTAGTGAGAGTATTGTAACTTTTGTGTCATCTCTAGTTGAATAATATCTTTGTTATTTCTCCCCCAGATTAGGTTCGCTGAACTGAAAAAAAGGTATGTGTTTGTATTTGGTGTGGTATACTATTGACTGGTTTTTCATTGTGATCGGTTGTCGCATACTTAGCACCAAAACCTTCCGCTACACCAATTGGATTCCTCTACAAAGTGGTATCAAAGCAAGGGTTGCTCGAGTTCCTTGGTGAAAATGACACATCATGGTTTTCTGAAGATCAAACAGTTCAATGGTTAGCTCAACTTTAATCTTTGGAAGGCGGACATCTACGACGTATTGGTCCAACATTTCTGACATGTTGCCCTAGAAGGAGATAAAGAGAATCCGGGTGTGGCGATAAAGCCAGACAGCATGAAGCAGGGGAAATAAGATGAGAATTGTTTAAAAACTTTAATCCGGCTGTCAATGGCAGACAAAGTCAAGTGCAACTTTTTTGAGGAGAAAAATGCAGTGAGTCTATGGGTAAGACTCAAAATTAACTATTCGGGATCACGTTATTGAATCGGATGTACTGGAAGAAAAAACTATTTCATTTCTGTAACGCTCCGGATCCTCGTCATCGGACATCCGTGACACAACCGGAATCTTTGCCTTCAAATGCATCTCAACACAGTAAATAGCACGGAAATTTAAACACTTTATTGCCATCAGAGTTATTTCAATATCAACCTGTCATATCAAACTGTAACGCCCCCCTTTTTGACTCCAAATTCAATTCATTCAATTTCTGTATCACTTTAAACATAAACTAAGATAGTTATATTTCAAAGAAAAATTGGGCAGAATTTCCCCTGAAATTTCTGCCCAGAAACACAAAAAGCTTACTGAATTCTGCTCTAAACACTGTAGCGCACATCACAGGCAATAATTTCACGGGCTCCCCATGCCAAAATAAGCAGAGACATACAGGCAATCAATATATATGTTCTGGGGGCCAAACTCATAATAGAATATCAAATATAAAAAAAAAACCATAAATTTCTTTGAAAACGAGGTAAAGTTTTTATAAAAATCTTTGTAAAACATACCACAGGGCCCAGTACACCACAACGAGATGGGTACGGGTCGAGAACATACCATACTACCCCACACTATACTCATCATTGTCGTCCATATATTCATACATCCAAAATACAATTTAAACCATAACTTCCACTATTTACATAACTAAAATTATACATAATTTTCAAAAGTAAGAACTCCACTCTATAGATTTACGCCTCACCTCTGCACTGCTGAGGACCTGTAACAGTAGGGGTCTAGGGTAGTCCAGAGACTCCCCAACCCCCCAAACACTAAGGGGTTAACCATTTCTGGTGTGGGTATAATCTATTAATTAAGCAAATAAATTAAACTTATAAGTAAAACAGAACGAATTTACGAATACCAAGATAATCAAACTTTACTTGAAATCTGAACACGTAAACATCATAAATGGGATTTCACATCAAATACCCTTTGAGTCATCACCTTTATGTATATCCATACCCGCTCACAACATACTTATCTTTAGTTGGAAAATCATTCACAAAATAGTCACTTAACGCCCATCACTTTATGCTTTACACAAATATTCCTATATCTTTATTTTCCCATAAAACTTTATATTCACAAATAACTCTGCTTCCACATAAACTGCACCTCATTTACCATTCATTTGCATTTACAGATTCACGACTTATATTCTTTCGCAATCTCATATCACATAACATCGCATTCATTCATTTCTTACAACATATATCATCACGTCTCACAATACATCACTTTCACACTCATTATACACTTCAACAATCACACTCGCAATTCATCTTGAATGGAAAATAAATATGTATCCTGATTTTCTAGTGTTCGTGTATGTCATGACCCGAGTCTAATACAAAAATACAGAGTATAGAATAGATGCACTTAATCTAATGTCATCAAGACTCTGAACACACATGCATCCCATACTACATGTGCCCCAGATCAAGCCGTTTCTCCAGTTCAGGGATTTGAACCCTCGCTATGCAATGCATTCTAATTCGGTTTACTTCTTGATCCTGATAGTATGACATGGTTGAGGAGATATAAATAACAAAAATAATTCGGGGCGCTACCCTGTTGTCACCAATAATCATTGCATCAGACCTTCCTCGAAAGCTGTGACGAACTTACAGATATACACGCAGCATATCCATTGCACAGAAGATCCTTTATGATCTGTTCGTATCTACCAACATAGAACATGACAGCATCGAAGGTTTAAAAACTCCCTATCCGCTAGGATATCGACATCCCATTTTTACCATGGTACTTCATAAATCAACAGTGCAAGATACGCACATGCAGCACGTATCCCTAATGACAGGAAGAGACAACCCCATAGTATCACCACCTAGTGCTAACTCTCAGAACGAGTTGGATTATAGGGAATCACCCCTAACACCAATTCGAACTTCAAGCGAAACAATGAAAGAAAACCTAATCAATGCAGTTTACTGAAAATATGTTGTCATTCAAATCACACTCGGTGTCGATCAACAAAGTCGAACCTGACTGGTCTGTCAAGGTAACAACCATCACGGAATCACATACACTGATTCCCAATACCTTCACAGGTCAGCAACCAAATAATCCCAGCCGGTGACCCTCAGCGAGTGGTCCAACGGTGCCCCAAAGATGCAATATAATTCAAATGAAGGTAAGCACATCCATAACCATCAATTCTCGACCATTGACAGACTTAGGCATCGAGACACCAAACACAAACCGACCAGAGCTATATCCCAACTTTCTCATGTCCACCATGAGTACTAAGGACAGGAACTTATCTAAGTTCCAAATGAAGTGCTAAAACATCATTAAAAATCTGATAGCTCATGGTCACCATACTGCGGTATGCAGAGGGTTCCTCATCAATTATCCGATGAAATAATTCAAGAAATAGCAGTAGCTGTGACCCATGCTACGCTCATTGGAATTCAACACAATTAGACTTCTAGAAGGGTAGGGAGATCCACAGCAATCCCCTAGTGGGTGACTCCCTTAAATATGTAAGAGTTCAAGTCCCCGAGTCAACTTAAACTTGAAGTTTAGTCTAAACAACAGGTTGCTAACTTGCAACGTCCATAACTTCAAACACACAATACAGAATTTACTTTATACTATTCATTCTGGAAAGATAAAACCCTAGTCTACAATTCTCCAGCTAACCCTTTCCTTGAATTCAATCCTTTTGATACTATAAAACCTCAAATACTCTCAATAGTATATTCTTCCTGCACTCGCTGCACCCTTCCAATATTATAAAAGTTTGCTCACTCATCAGAATTACTCGATTCTGGGTCCCAGGAAAAGGTGGGAGTGTCTACTTCAACTTTCTAGTTGAACACCTCTTTCAAATTCTATCATTTGAGTTCTAAAAAACACTAAGTTCCATCAGGTGTACAAACAGGGAGAAACTGGTTTACTTGACTAATAATACCTTAACTAAGACTGGATCCTTCTATCTTTGGAAAATCATAATTCTCAACCTATAAACTGGAATTACACAATTTCAGATGGGTTAGAATGCTATGACTCCCTACCACGACTCTCTAGCTGGTCAATTCCCCAAATTCTTAACAATAGTTTCCAAATTTCTCATCTACACAAACTAGTCAACTTGTACTAGGCTGAACATAGCCCACTTTGAAAGTTAATAATAAATCAACCTTGAGTCCAATGCTCATGAAATTTGAGATTCTTAATCTACACATATACTATTTCATTGTGTCCAAAATTCACATTTAGATTCATCTCACACAATGAGTTACGACTCTTCAAACATAGCACACAATTCCAGCCACTCCTTCAGCCGAGTATTTACTACCCTTTACTAAATAATTTTGAAACCCCATCAAATGACCTCTAAAAATTCTAAAATTTGGGAATCATCAAATAGACTTATACCGCAAGATACTCCCAAAATTTCATAGCAAGATCCTACATACACAACTGGTTATGACCCTTTTGAACTTCAGTCCAAAAGCAATCAGCTTCAGCTCTGCTTTTTCAAACCAGCTGCACTCCATAAATTTTTTTTTTTTTGAGGTATCAAATGAACTCGAAAAATTAGCAATAGTTTTGGACACATACAAGAGTGTCCACAAAGATTTTTAGCTCAAAACAGCCAGGCTACACTGAGATACGAAAACGAAAATACTCAACAACTCGTAATTTAGAATTTTCACAACACACCCTGTATGTAAAATAAAAGAGATCATACTCATCAAATATCCCGCGAAGACTCGAAGCACCAGCACGCCATCCCGCATCCAAAGTCGCTAACATATCCTATTATCAAATCTCAAGTCAATTTAAAGCTCAAAGTATGCAAACCAATTACAGATAGCAATAACATAAATCCTAACATCCCACAGGCGTTTAATTAAATGCATGGGATGCACACGTGCGAAGCACTGGATATTCAAAATCCTACGGGATTTTTATCCCCCAAACAATAACTAAAATTACCCCTAAAATAACCTAATGTTTCGACAAAATTTCTATTACTATAAAAGCGACAAGTTCTCTTATATATACTCCCCCTTTATCAACCCAAAATCCTAATTTATTAGCAACTTACAAATTCTCCATTAACTTGCTAATTTCTCGTCTCTACTACTCCTAACATCTCCAAATCTTCCTACCATAATATTTCTACTCAAAAAAATTAACAACACTTAATTTTATACAATAAAATAATTTGGGGTCTACCTTCCCGAAATTCTCCCGAAAAATGGACACAGCCATGATGTAGAGAACCCTTCAACTATTCATCCCCCCAAATTAATTTAGAAACGATGAAGAAATGGAGTGGATTTGGGGTGGGGGAAATGATCGGCCGAAATGGGAGTTTTTTTCCCCTTTCGGTTGGGAAAGGAGCGGGAGAAAGAAAGAAAGAAAGAAGGAGGAAGGAAGGAAAAGGTGGGGGAGTGTTCATAAAAGTAAATAAATAAATAAATAAATAAATAAATAAATAAATAATATAAGGAAATATTACCCATAAGCCCCCAAGTCTCAAATATATTTTAAATAAAACCGAACTCTTTTCTTTAATAATACCAACAATACAAAATACATTAAAATTACCTCATAATAATCCTTCAAAATTATAAAATAAGGTAGACAATATATCTGATATTTCTCAATAACAATCAAATGTTATTAGAAAAATACATAATCGCGTTCAATTCTCAATTGCGCACAGATAACGATGCAAAATAGCCATATGCTATTTATGCGGGGTATTACAATTTCTCAGTGAAGGAAGGTACAGCTCTTCATGATCATATAGTAAAATTCAATAAGGTATTAACCGAATTGAGTCAATAAACACAGTTGATCTCAGTGAAGAAGATAAATCTCTCAACTTGATATATTCACTTTCAAATTCGTACGAGCATTTAATAATCACCATGTTACATGAAAAATATGAGAAGGAGAAGCTCTAAATGGCCGGTGTGATCAAGGGCTTGAAGGATAATGAACTTAGGAAGTAAACTAAGAAATCAAGGTTTAGTTCTGTAAGTTGCCTGGCAGTGGAGAGAACTTCAATTAGAAGAAAAAGTGGTCATAAAGGTGGGGTATTTTGCCACCATTACTAAGGAAAAATGCATTACAAGAGGGATTGTCACAAGTTGTTAAATCAGAAGGGTGCCAACATAGTTAGTGCTGCTGAATCAGGTAATAATTTTTACTATCTTCTTGTTTCAAGTTATAAAGATGTAGATTCTACTTATTTCTTAATTCGGATAGCTTTTCTCATATTTTCTCCAAGAGAAATATGTTTTCTACTTAAAAGTATACAACAAGTCCTTCTGTAAGGACGAGGATTGATGAAAATTGTGACGTGGTGGATGAAGAAACAGTTGAATTGGATGTGCCAGATGGAAAGGGGTTTATATTGAAGAAGGTCATGCATGTTCTTTTGTTGAAGCAGAACCTAATATCATTGGTAACTCTAAAAGTACGGAGTTGTAGGTACACACCTCGAAATGGAGTTTTATCAGTTTTGGAACGTCGTCGTACAGTGATGAGGGGAAGAAGGGGTGTTATGCACAACCTCTACAAAATTTATGAAAATTGAAAATCTTGGCAAAGTGTTTCTAGTCCCAGTGTCCCTAAAGTATTTAATCCGCCGTCACTAGAATCACTTAATCTAGATTACGATATTTGAATACCGTCGAGAGGAGGTGGATGCCTCGAGGTAGGTGGAGTTTGTGTGGAGGATGACATATCGTGTTAACACCTACTGAGGTATGCCCTTGAGGAAGGGGGCATACAATTGGAGAAATAACATGTGGAGATAAATTTGACTAATAGAAGATATCAGTGAATCATGTTTTTTACAGGAAGATGATGAGATGAGTCTAGAAGCAATAAATCACACAAATGTGCAAGCAGTTTCCATGCAATCCAAGGTGGAGAATTTTAGGGTTTATGTCTAGCATCCTAAGTTTGATGTGAAGAGAAAAGAGCGATGCGAGAAGAGTTTTCAAAATGAAGAAATGAGACGAAATGATGTGCTACATTGGCTGCCCAGGCAATACAAGTCGACTACTAAGATAGGGGTCGACCGCAATAAGAGTCGATTTCTATTTTAGAGGTCTACCATAATGAGAGTCGACTTCTATTTTTGCAGTAGGCCAAACCTTGCTTTCAACATCAAAGCAGACGACTGTCACTTTGGGCAATTGACTGCAAGTGGAAGACAAACAGCTTACAGGTCAATTCTTTGGGGATCTGTTTGAGCCCAATATCTTCTTCAAGTATATCATACAACTCCTATCACAAGATTTTCTCTTCAGGGTTTATCGGACGACAGGGTCGGCCCTGAGTTCCCAGGGGCCCAAGGCGAAATGCCCAAATAATTATTTTTGGAGCTTTTAATTACAATATAATTTTTTTACGCGTAAAATACGTGCATATATTTATAAGGGTAATACAAATTTTGGGGCCCCTAAAAGTGCAAAAAATCAGAAGCCTGAGGCGGCCGCCTCACCGGCCTCAAGGTGGGGGCCGGTCCTGTTGGACGGTAATGGCTCGTGACAACAACCTAGGATTTCTAGGTTTATATAAAAAAACTGTAATGGCCTTCATGAGAGGAACTTCTTTATCTAAGTGTTTTCCATTGTAAACAGTAGATAGATAGGTTACTGGTTAGAGTATTGTAACTCTTGTGTCATCTCTACTTGAATAATATCTCTGTTATTTCTCTTTCGGATTAGGTTCGTCGAACCGAGATAAAATTGTGTGCTTTTGTGCTTGGTGTGGATTAGCCTACAATTATTGTCTCACATAAACCGAGATAAAATTATTGTCTCACATAACTGGAATGGGCTCCTGAGGTTCTTTCCTTTTCTATCTGGAGGTGCACCAACTGATAAACTCATCAGCAGCTCTTGGACAAGGACTTTGCAATAATTAGAAGGATGAATATTTCTAGGAAATTATTTAGTTTACTGCCGCTGTACATTGTGAAGCTTCTTCAGATGGCCAATCTTATCATAGTTCTGACCTCAGTCATGTACCAAGTATTCTGATAAGAACAAGGTTTGAAGGCATGTTGATCCAAACAAGCGAAGTCAATCTGTGCATCGCTTCCACTTTGCTAACTATTTAAAGCCTCATATTCAAAAATTGATAACCACTTCCCTATGTTGCTTAAGTTACAACGCATCCATAATTACACCAATTAAATTCTGTTGTCCTCAACCACTGTATCTTATAGCCTTCCATATGACACACATTATACATACCCAAAAATCTCGTATTTTAGTATTTCTAGAGGTTCAAATTATAAAGTTTGTCGCTTTCAATTTAAGGTAAAACCGAACCTCAGTTATGTGAGACAATAATTGTAGGCTAGGAGGTCACTGTAGAGCAACCTAATCGGTTATCAGTTGGTGCACCTCCAGATAGAAAAGGAAAGAACCGTGTGAGCCCATTCCAGTTATCCCGAAACAAACTGAAATTTAATGTTTGGCGTCGTGATTGTGGTAGATGTTGTGTGTTTGAGAACCAAATCACGTTTTTTATATCTTTATTCGTTTCAATGTCAACAACAATATAATTGAACTAAAGAGACTCACAATTATTCGTCACAATTATATATAGACTATACTTTTCAAAGCTTATCCTCGTCAGAAGAGGATACTTGTGGAGAGACTTGGACATGGTGGGACCACCTCTTTCGGATGGATTGGCGTGTTCCAAACCACTTGTCCTAATTTATTTTGTGGGGGCCAGTACCAATAATAGCTGGGACAAGAAATCGGTGATGACTGTACCCATATATATCTAAGGTATGCTAGAATATTCAGGATAATTTGTAAAAAAATGAAAAACATGGCAGGATAAGAATTCTTCGTGTACCACTTAGCATAGAAAATCAAAGATGCTTAGCTATTTGATGACATAAAAAAAGCAAGCCAGGAGCTCCTCCCAAAAAGAATAAACTTGATGGTACTATCATGCTAAAGAAGATTTAGTTCTCTTCTGTTTTTTTTCTAGCTTCTTCCAAGTTAATCCTAGTTGGTTTTCCTTTACTAGGACAGCCAGACTGCATGCTCTTAGGGCATCCACAGTCGTGATTGCAAAAAATGGCAAAATGCATATTTATATATAACATATATAACATTTGCTGCAATCGTCGAATGCTATATTATAACAATTTAAAATAAAAAATATATAAGACGGACTTTAGAGATCCGTCGGAGGACGAAATACATATAAAATGAATTATTTAATTAAAAAATTCGTTAGATGGATCTTGAAGATCCGTCGGAAGGAAAAAAAAATTATTTAAAAGATCACATGCAAATAGGAACAGAACTTCTAGCTTGTCTTGTAATACATATAAAAGATTCCATGCATAAAAAATTTAAAAGATTCCATGAAGATAGGGACGTCCGAAGCAAAATTGTCATTCATTTTATTAATTTTTTTAAAAAATAACCCAGGGGACGGAACTTCTAGTTTTGGGAGGGGTATTTTTTGGGGTTTTTTTTATACGAAATATTATTTTTTTATTAAGCGACAGTCTGTCTAGTTCCGTCTAAGAAATAAAAATAAAAAAATTTGTAGTGGGACGGATCTTCATCCGTCCTGTATAATATGCATTTTTTTTTATATCCGCTCTCATATATAGTCATCTACTGTTACGAATTCGTCAAAATATGCATAAATAGCAAACGACTGCAGCGTTTCGTTTGCTATAAAATGCATAAAGTGGATAAATAGCAAAAGACTGTGGATGCTCTTAGACTAGAGGGAGAATGAAATGAATTGTTTTTTTTAGCCAAAATGGCTAACCATCAAAGTATATAAAATATATATGTATATAGGGCGCGCTTCAGTTGCACACTCCATTTTGCGCACTATCCGTGCGCATTCTCTCTCAGCCATCCGATTTTGATCATCATCATGATCAAAATCTGTAATGCCCCGATTTTTCATTTAAGGAAAAATTATTTATTTTGCACGTAGTGTGCACGTGCAATATTTTGATTGAATTGAGTCTTATAATTATTTTCATCATGATAAATATAGATATTTAAATATGTGCTTTTAATAATTTTTATACAAAGCCTTCTTTCAATTAGACAAAAAGCCTTTTTCTTAAAGCCCAAAGTTCAATTCAATTATTATTTTTATTATTTTGGCCCAAAAACTAAAGCCCATGAGCTATTTAATTTTCAAATACAACTTGTCATGTAGAACACAATTTAAAGATTATTTTTATACAAAATTTAATGTACAAATTTTTGGAGGAAAATGCTTGCACGTGCATTGCACGTACACGTGCAAAGTGCACTTCCTATGCATGGCTGGTTGTGAGGGAAACCAAAAATTTGAGTGGGATCATGGTGTGGTGGTTACTTGATTATGGGTGGTTAGTATAACTCCTCCTTAAATCTAAGTCATTTGTTCCTAACTCCTACTTCAACTAGCCATCCATTTCCCTAGATTTTTAGTATAAATACCCCCCCCCCCCCCCATGTGCAAATCAATTCTTCCCAAACCTATAGTTCAATTACATTATCTAGTAGTTAGTAAGTGAGTAAAAGATTGAGAGATTGTGTGGGTTTGTGCTTGCAACAAGAAGAGAAGGAGAGGCCGGCATCCAAGAAGGGGAGCTCTCGGTTTTTGGTGTGCTTGGAGGCTTGTGTGTGAGTCGACTAGGAGGAGGAGCACTCTCATTGCAAGGATATTCGTTTAGGAGGTTGCTAGTTGTCTTTCTCTCCAACTAAGGTGGGTAAATTTTCCGTATTTCTAATTAGGAATACATGCTAGATGTGAATTGAAAGAATGATGCATGAAAAAGATTAATAAGTGTACACTTAAATTAGAAAATGGCTTGTTGATTGATTGAAATATTGGTATGTGGTTCTACCGTTAAATTTAAGTTGTGAGTAAATTGATTTTAGCCATGGATTGATGAAGGAAACTTCATTATTTTTTTTAAACACCAAGAATTATATGCAAGAGTTAGTAGATTGACAATATTACTTTATGTGCTTAAGTGGACCTTTGTGATAATGTTGTGATGGATGAATTAAGATATAGATTGTAAGTTTGGAAAATGATTAAAAATAGAGAAATAATATGAAGATCGCTAATAAAGAGATTAGTGATGTTAATTTGTTAAGAAATGTCGAAAAAGAAAAAATGTGGTAGTAATAGAATGATTGCTAAATTGATATCTTCCATGCTGTATATAGTGTAGAAAATATGAACGAATGAAAAAGGACTATAATAATTAGAGAATTGGAAATGACCTGTACAGTCGACCGGTCGGGTGAGCAGTCGACTGGTATATTAAAATAAAATATGTACAGTTCGGATTTCCATGGAACGATGTATTTTAATGTGAATTGTTAACTTGATGTTCTAGCGTGCTAAATTAGGATCAATATTCATCTCCGTAAGTAAATGATGAATAAAAGAAATATGTATATTTAGCATTCCTTTTGAGAAAAGAAAACACTAGTTATGTGAAAGTTACATTCAATCGAAAACTATGTTGTGATGTTAATAACCATATAAGAATTACATGTTTGGGTTGGCATGAGCATATTGTAGTGTGACAAAGAAAGATGTGTGAATAGAATGAAGGAATGATTCCTTAATTTGAGAATTTAACCTGTTCAGTCGACCGAATTTTTATAACAGTCGACTGTACTGAACTTGAAAAATTACATAATTGCACTCTGCAGAACAGCCGACTGGGCTGAATGACAGTCGACTGCCCTGTAAATGATATTTTAATATTGAACGCTGCGGAACAGCCGACTGGCCATGTGCAGCAGTCGAATCTTCCGAGCAGCTTATTGAAGGACTTTGTTTGGCTGAACAAGTCGACTGGATAAGCTCTAAGTCGACTGTTCAGATTATTTTTTGGCATATCAAAAATTCTATGATTTTATTTTATGGTAAAGATTATGAATCTTATGTTGGATGATTATTGGATGTGACAGTTAAGTAAACTCTGTTTGCCTTTGCATGAATTTTTATACTAGAAATGAAGTGAATCATTTATTTGAATTTATGAAAGTTATATAATTGTGGAACTATGGACATGAAAAAGAAAATCTATGGTGATTATGAAAAATGAACTCATGAGCTGGAAGTGCTCAGATTAATTTAGTAATTGTGAATTGGAATTGAAATGAAAGAGTAGCTAAGTCTCCTCCGGCAATTGGAAAGAAATTGAAATAAATTATTGAATTGAAAGACCAAGGTTGGTCATGTTGAACGAATGATTTAAGTCCGGTTTAGTGGAGAGGCTGTTAGTGTAGGTGCCCTAGAGGCAATACAATGATATTATGTAATCAGTATTATTGACATTATGTTCTATTTGATTATATTAATAATTTATTATGCTTCGTATTTACTGCGTTATAAATGTTAGCATGATAAATGTCCTTAGATTATTAATACGAACTATATGAACATGAGATTATATATAGTATAATAATCTTAAATGTCCCTAGTCGAGTATTATTATTATTAGGACAGTAATAATACATTGAGACTAGTATGTTGATTGATTGATGACCACCTCTCATGGGTCATTAGTATAGAGATACTAAAATCAATACATAGGTAAATGTAAGAGTACATTGTACTGGACAGACCCACTGTGAGATTCAACCATGGAATAAATAAATAAGTGTCATAAGTAATCTCACTGTGATAATGGTGTAATGGTCCTCTGACCTGAAATCATTATATTTCTACACGAGAATTAATGTACTTTGATTCTATCAAAAGTTATCTTTAATCGGGTAATGATAAAGATAGTATTGGGTTCATTATGAACCGTGTGAGAAATGTGAATGATCTAGATGGAATATTTTAACCATCCTAATTTTAGGAGCGATATTATCGGCCTCTTGTTTGAGTGAGACTATGAAATGCATGGCCATGCTCAAATATTGATTTGTTTGAATAGTCTACTCATCGATCAAGAAAATAAAGATTAAATTATTAAGAGGATGACACGAACCATGCCTCTAGTTTAATCTATAATATCAAGGTTAAAAGGATTATATTACACGGAGACATTAGTCACGAAAGGTTTAATTGAATCACCAATTATTATTATTACTTGGGTAGCAATGATGTATTACTAGATGCCACTCATTGTTTATAATTTTATTATTAGATAATAAAATTATTGCCAACGTAATAATAACCTAAAGGGTCACACACTTAGAACGTTTAAAAGGAGTTTTAATTTAAATTCGGAATTTAAATTAAATGATTATAAATTCGAAATTAGTTATTTAATTAATTGAGTTGGACTTGATTAATTAAAGTGTAATTCGAATTTAAATCTTTAAACCGAATCAGTTTGGTTTAGTAGAAGCCCAAACCGATTACGGTTACGCCCACCTCATTCTCTCTTATAAATACATAGAGATGTATTGGTTTAGGGATCATCTTTTGGCAAATTCGTTTTCCACAAAAACCCTAGCCGCTCCAACTGTTGAGAGGCAAGAGAGAGAGAGAGATAGAGGCAAGCATCATCGGCTAGTACCGGCTCCCTTGATCGTTGGACGATCGGACGTTCGTGTGGACTGCTTTAGAGACGCGGATCTTGCTACAAGGGTTGCGTGGTGATTGTATAACAGGACCTCCATCTTTCAGCCTTCGTAAAGCTCTTAAAAGGTTAAAATTTCGTTTCTCCATAATCAGCCATGTCTTGTACACGGATCCTAGGGTTAGGGTTTCGGATCTTATGGTTTTACGACTGGTTTTTTTTCGCTGCGTTTGTGCCCCGAAATCCTTCATTGGTATCAGAGCTGCGTGTATAAGGGGCTGATTTGGTTACGTGTTTACTGCATTCGATGCATGTATGCATGTTTTATGAATCTGCCTTGATACGGTTATATGATATGTCGATTATAATATGTTATGTCGATCATATATGATTCTGTTATGCTATATATTGTGATTTGATCATACAGGTATGTTTTACAATCTGCCATGACTGATCAGTAAGCGATTTTGTATGTTATGCATGATGTTTGGTTTATATGGTGATATAAACTGATGGACAGATGGTGTTTGGACACGATCTGTAAACTGGGATATGATATGAATGTATATGATACATGGTTCCAGAACTGTATATGATGCAGTGGCGGCAGAGACTAAAAGATATGATCTGTTGTTCGAAATCGATGATTTCTGAATAGGGATAGTCTTCTGGAATTAAAAAAATTTCTGATTTCGAGCTGACCGTGCAGCTCGACCCCCGCCCGGGGCTGCCGCCCCCGGACCCCGCCCGGGGGCTGCCGCCCCCGGACCCCTGCTGTATATATTTTTTGTGTTCTTAATTGTTTACTTGAGCATGGTGTTGGTTATGGCCTTAAGACCCTTAGATTAATGGTTTATGGTTTTGGTTTTGTAAATACGACTTGCATGTCGTTTTTTTCATTCTTGTAATTGTATAATCTCGAATGTAACTCGAGTTTTATTATGTAAGTACATTAGTATAGGTTGTTTTCAATTATTCAATGTAATGTACTTGAAGATTGAAGGACGATCCAAGAAGTGGAGCAACCAAGGAGAATGAAGACATGTAATTGTATTTATATTTTCCACCATAGATTGACCTCGATCCTTTCATTAGCTTGAAAGGATCATGTAGGATAAAGGCCATAACCAAGCACGTTTACATACTGCACTTTACATATTGATGTATGAATGTTTGTGTAGAATACATTATGATGCATGCTTCAATTAGATTAATAATGTATTAATGTATGTATTAGATACATCACCCATGCCATGCCTGCTTAAACAAGATAAAATCTGTAACGATTTAAGATGAACATTAAACAAACGATCAAGAGATTCTCGTGTTTATGAAACACGGCAATTAAATATGAATTTTCATTGATTCAACGATTGAATGATTTTGTCAACAACCGATTTCGAATCTGTAAGAAAAGGGGTGCCAATAATGCCGTCTGTGCGTTAACCTCTGATCTGGAAATCATTCATTCAACGAATTTTTGATTTGAAATATTTAGTTCCAAGACAAATTGGGAATCTCTTTATGATGGGATCATGATCGTTTATAAGTAAACCCCTTAACAAAATATTAAGTTAATTAGATGCTTTCCAATGAATTAACACTCATCAAAGCCTAGATCATAAGGGGTGGGTTTGCCAAAGTAGAGCACTCCTTTTAATCGTGGTTAGGTGCGAAAGAATAAATGTGATATTCGTCATGTTAATCATTGGGTCCAACTTAACTAAGTCGTCACAATAGGATTGTGGATAGTGAACTTAGAAGCATAGAGTTTGGCAAAATTTATTAGATAAATTAGAACAATAGTTGTTCACCAAACTATCCAAGAATTATATGTGATATAATTGACAAATGTTGTCTACCTAAATAGTTATGTTTTGGGAGAATTGGCCAACGCTGACTCAAGGCATAATGAAATATGGATCTTGGCTCACTAGAAAATTAGTTTCCGAATTGATAGTAAGGGCTATTAGTTTGAACAAAATAGTGGGAGGTATATTAAGTTGAATGTACCATGATCACTTGAACATAATTATTAATTATTTGACAATCTAACTTATCTTATGCATTTTAAACATTGTAGATACTAAATGGCGCAAAACACAAACAACTCTTTCTCCGTGCGATCAGTCCTTGAGAAGGACAAGCTGACAGGAACAAACTTCCTTGACTGGTCTAGGAATTTGAGGATTGTCCTCAGGCAGGAGCGTAAGCTCCATGTTGTTGAAATTCCTCCACCGGTCCATCCTGGTGACGGTGCAACTCGTGCTCAACTAAATGCTTACCAGAAGCATATTGATGATGCGACGGATGTTGCTTGTCTCATGCTTGCAACTATGAGTGCTGAGCTTCAGAAGCAGCATGAGCATATGGATGCTTATGCTATGCTTGAGCATCTTCAGACAATGTTTCAAGTACAGGCTCGTCAAGAAAGGTTCAATACGTACAAAGCAATTTTTAACTGCAAGCAAGGAAATAACCCGGTTGGACCGCATGTTCTGAAGATGATTGGGTATTTTGAATACCTAGACCGTTTGGGCTCCGGGCTTACTCGAGAGGCTCAAATAGATATTATCTTGCAATCTTTGAACAGCAACTATGCCCAGTTTATTATGACTTTCATCATGACCGAGCAAGACAAAACACCCACTGAATTGTTGGCACTGTTAAGAACTACCGAAGCCAACATGCAAAAGGCACCTGAGAATGCTCCCATAATGATGGTGGGCAATAAAGGTGCTAAGGGAAAGGGGAAATGGAAGGGCAAGAAAAAGATTGGATCTAATGCAGTTGCTCCTTCCAAGCCCACTTTCAAGAAAGCTCTCAAGCCTAAAGGTGGTGTTGCTAAACCTGATAAGGGTGATTGTCACTGGTGCAAGAAACCAGGTCATTGGAAGAGAAACTGTCCAGCTTATTTGGAAAGTCTGAAGAGCGTGAAATCTCTGAATATTTCTGATTCAGGTATTCATGTTATAGAAGTCAATTTATCTACTTCTACATCTTGGGTATTGGATACTGGATGTGGTTCTCACATTTGTATTAATGTGCAGGGACTTCAAAGGAGTAGATCTTTGGCAAAGGGAGAGATCGACCTACGCGTTGGCAATGGAGCAAAGGTTGCTGCTTTGGCCGTAGGGACTTATTATTTATCGTTGCCCTCTGGGCTTATTTTAGAACTTGAGAACTGTTATTACGTGCCTGCGATTTGCAGAAACATTATTTCTATTTCTTGTTTGGACAAGAAGGGTTTTTCGTTTATAATAAAAGACAATTGTTGCTCTTTTGGTTTAAATGATTTAACTTATGGTGTAGCGCGTTTTTTTAATGGTTTATATGTTCTAGATCTTGATTATACTCCCGTCTATAATATGAATAAACGTCTTAAAGCAAATGACTCAAATCAAACATACCTTTGGCATTGTCGATTAAGCCATATATATCCAAAGTACATAAAGATGGATTTTTGGATAAGTTTGATTTTGAATCATACGATGAATGTGATGCTTGTTTACTTGGTAAAATGGCAAAAGCTCCTTTTACTAAACAAGGTGAAAGGGCCAACGAACGATTAGAACTGATACATAGTGATGTATGTGGTCCAATGCGTTCTATGGCAAGAGGTGGCTTTTATTACTTCATAACATTTACTGATGATTTCAGTAGATTCGGATATGTGTATCTTTTGAAACACAAATCTGAATCCTTTGAAAAGTTCAAAGAATTTAAAGCTGAAGTAGAAAAGCAAATAGGCGGAAGTATTAAAACTCTTCGATCTGATCGAGGAGGTGAATACTTAAGCCATGATTTTAAGAATTACTTAAAGGAGTGTGGTATAGTATCACAACTCACTCCTCCTGGAACACCACAATGGAATGGGGTTTCTGAAATGAGAAATCGTACCTTGTTGGACATGGTACGATCGATGATGAGTCATGCTGATCTTCCAATAAGTTTCTGGGGTTATGCCCTAGAAACGGCTGCATATACACTAAACCGAGTTCCAACTAAAGCGGTTCAAAAGACTCCATATGAGATATGGACTGAGAAACGTCAAAGCATGTCATTTATGAAAATATGGGGATGTGAAGCGTTTGTGAAACGTATGATCTCTGACAAGCTTGGACCAAAATCAGACAAGTGTTATTTTGTGGGGTACCCGAAGGAAACTAAGGGTTACTTCTTCTATAATCCGACCGAGAACAAAATAGTTCTTTCTCGCACTGCTGTATTTCTTGAACGAGAGCTAGTCTCCAAAAGAAACAGTGGGAGGAAAATAGAACTCGATGTAGCTCGAGACCCACAAGATAATGTTGAACCCGAATTGGAACTTGAGCAGGATATTCAAGATAATATTCAAGATGACACTGCTCAAGAAACACAGATTGTTCGTAGATCTGGTAGGATTCGCCATAAACCTGAGAGATATTATGGATTTCTCTTAATAGAGAATGGTGATTTGATGCTCATAGATCAAGATGAGCCCCTCACCTACCAAGATGCTATGAACAGTCCTGACTCTGAGAGATGGCTAGAAGCCATGAAATCTGAAATGGATTCCATGTATGATAACCAAGTATGGACTTTGGTTGATCCACCTGAAGGGGTAAAACCTATAGGGTGCAAATGGGTTTTCAAAAAGAAAAATCGACATGGAAGGAAATGTTCAGACCTATAAAGCTAGGTTGGTTGCAAAAGGTTTCAAACAAATTCATGGTATTGACTATGATGAAACTTTTTCACCTGTAGCTATGGTCAAATCCATTAGGATTTTGCTTGCAATAGCAGCTTATCATGATTATGAGATCTGGCAGATGGATGTCAAAATAGCCTTCCTTAATGGGAGCCTTGAAGAGGATGTGTACATGACACAACCTGAAGGTTTTGTCAGTCCAAGGGATGCTAGAAGGATATGTAAGTTGCGTCGATCCATTTATGGACTGAAGCAGGCCTCAAGGAGGTGGAATATTCGTTTTGACCAGACAGTCAAGGAATTTGGTTTTATTCAAAACGAAGATGAATCTTGTGTTTACAAAAGGGTTAGTGGGAGCCACGTGGCATTCATAGTATTATATGTTGATGATATATTACTTATCGGGAATGACATACCTTCTCTACAGGCTGTTAAGACTTGGTTGAAAAAAAATTCCTCCATGAAAGATTTAGGCGAGGCGACCTATATATTAGGGATCAGGATCTATAGAGATAGATCCAGAAGATTGATCGGCCTAAATCAGAGTACATATATTGACAAAGTACTGCATCGTTTTGGAATGCAAGATGCTAAAAGGGGATTTGTCCCGATGTCTCATGGGATATCGATCTCGAGTGACAATAGTCCTAAAACATTGGATGAAAAGGACCGCATGAGTAAGATTCCATATGCTTCTGCAATTGGATCTATCATGTATGCAATGATATGTACTCGTCCTGATGTGTCGTATGCTTTGAGTATGACGAGCAGGTTCCAGTCTAATCCAGGTGAAGGTCACTGGACAGCTGTCAAGAATATTCTTAAGTACTTGAAGAGGACTAAAGATTCATTCTTGGTATATGGGGGAGAAGAGAGACTAGTGGTAAAAGGTTACACTGATTCTAGTTTCCAAACAGACAAGGATGATTCTATATCCCAGTCTGGTTTCGTGTTTTGTCTCAACGGAGGTGCTGTAAGCTGGAAAAGTTCAAAGCAAGAAACAGTAGCTGATTCTACAATGGAGGCTGAGTATATTGCTGCTTGCGAAGCAGCTAAGGAGGCAGTTTGGATCCGAAATTTTATCACAGGGCTTGGTGTGGTTCCATCGATCGCAGATTCTATCGATCTTTATTGCGATAATAGCGGAGCCATAGCACAAGCAAAGGAACCAAGATCGCACTCCAGGGCAAAACATATACTTAGAAGATATCACCTTATTCGTGAGATTAATGAACGAGGAGATATACATATATGTAAAGTGCAAACAAATGATAACGTAGCTGACCCACTGACTAAGGCTTTGTCGCAGCAGAAGCACGAGGGTCACACTAGTTCCATTGGTATTCGATACATGAGTGATTGGCTCTAGTGCAAGTGGGAGATTGTTAGTGTAAGTGCCCTAGAGGCAATACAATGATATTATGTAATCAGTATTATTGACATTATGTTCTATTTGATTATATTAATAATTTATTATGCTTCGTATTTACTGCGTTATAAATGTTAGCATGATAAATGTCCTTAGATTATTAATACGAACTATATGAACATGAGATTATATATAGTATAATAATCTTAAATGTCCCTAGTCGAGTATTATTATTATTAGGACAGTAATAATACATTGAGACTAGTATGTTGATTGATTGATGACCACCTCTCATGGGTCATTAGTATAGAGATACTAAAATCAATACATAGGTAAATGTAAGAGTACATTGTACTGGACAGACCCACTGTGAGATTCAACCATGGAATAAATAAATAAGTGTCATAAGTAATCTCACTGTGATAATGGTGTAATGGTCCTCTGACCTGAAATCATTATATTTCTACACGAGAATTAATGTACTTTGATTCTATCAAAAGTTATCTTTAATCGGGTAATGATAAAGATAGTATTGGGTTCATTATGAACCGTGTGAGAAATGTGAATGATCTAGATGGAATATTTTAACCCTCCTAATTTTAGGAGTGATATTATCGGCCTCTTGTTTGAGTGAGACTATGAAATGCATGGCCATGCTCAAATATTGATTTGTTTGAATAGTCTACTCATCGATCAAGAAAATAAAGATTAAATTATTAAGAGGATGACACGAACCATGCCTCTAGTTTAATCTATAATATCAAGGTTAAAAGGATTATATTACACGGAGACATTAGTCACGAAAGGTTTAATTGAATCACCAATTATTATTATTACTTGGGTAGCAATGATGTATTACTAGATGCCGCTCATTGTTTATAATTTTATTATTAGATAATAAAATTATTGCCAACGTAATAATAACCTAAAGGGTCACACACTTAGAACGTTTAAAAGGAGTTTTAATTTAAATTCGGAATTTAAATTAAATGATTATAAATTCGAAATTAGTTATTTAATTAATTGAGTTGGACTTGATTAATTAAAGTGTAATTCGAATTTAAATCTTTAAACCGAATCAGTTTGGTTTAGTAGAAGCCCAAACCGATTATGGTTACGCCCACCTCATTCTCTCTTATAAATACATAGAGATGTATTGGTTTAGGGATCATCTTTTGGCAAATTCGTTTTCCACAAAAACCCTAGCCGCTCCAACTGTTGAGAGGCAAGAGAGAGAGAGAGATAGAGGCAAGCATCATCGGCTAGTATCGGCTCCCTTGATCGTTGGACGATTGGACGTTCGTGTGGACTGCTTTAGAGACGCGGATCTTGCTACAAGGGTTGCGTGGTGATTGTATAACAGGACCTCCATCTTTCAGCCTTCGTAAAGCTCTTAAAAGGTAAAAATTTCGTTTCTCCATAATCAGCCATGTCTTGTACACGGATCCTAGGGTTAGGGTTTCGGATCTTATGGTTTTACGACTGGTTTTTTTTCGCTGCGTTTGTGCCCCGAAATCCTTCAGAGGCTAACTTTAGAGCTTTGATTTTGTTCATGATTCTAATAAAACTAAGGACTAGTACATAGTGAAGATGTGATGAAAGTAAGAGAAAAACTAATGGTACCCAGGATGTCCCATGATGAGTCAGGGCGAGGATACTACTCCAGAGTACCATCCCGGTGGCGATGCTTGTGGGATGTTTGAAGACTGTGGGTGGTGTCATGTCTATGGTAGGAACTGAATTACCACAGGATGCCTGCATGATGAGTCATGTGTCAGTGCGTTGGGATTCCCTCCAGGGCGCCTAGACATGAGTTCGTATGCCAGAAAATATCTAGGATACTTACCATAGTTACAGTAGTAGATTAAGTCATGGCGAGGGATTGAACCCTACAAAGATGAAGAACGATTAAGGGCTTGCCCTCAGACCTATGTAGTATGGGATGCATAGAATCCGAACAAGTGCGCATTAGTGTCATCTAATATAAATAATTGCATTAAGGACTAAGTGCACAATCATAACACGACATCAATAGGGTAGTCCCTTTAGTTTGATATGTGACAAGTTTGTGTTTGCTAAATATGGAAAATAAGTTATACTATTTCCGGCATAGAGAGGATGGCCGTGTATAATGTTCGTCGGGTGAATAAACTGACGTACCCACAGTTTTACATGCAGGTAAGTGACATGATAAAGGTTAAAGAGGAACAGATGCTTAAAGATTATTCAATGTTGTTGTACATTTATTTTAATGTTGTAAATTTATTTCTGCTGTGCAGTGTAAAGTGTAATGTTTTACATGTAACTCTAATGTGAAGTGAAAAGTTCAAATTTCCTTGTAAAATTGTACTAAATGAAGTGGAAAGATCCTGTAGAACATCTCGAATTCAGTGTATTTGGGATTCAGGGCGTTACAAAATTAGGTAGCTCTCCTTTCTCCCACTCTTTCATTTAATGGAGGGGGGTATTCTCGTCTTTTTTCCAAATTCCTCACTCACTTACCTCCTCTCTCTCTCCCTTTCTCCCTGTAACCCCCGTTTTTGTAAATAAATATTTTCTGAATATTTTATGTAATTCGATTAATTATAATTTACCTTGTGTTAAATTCATTTTGGTCTCTCTATTAAAGTATTTTCTAATCGAAAATTTTATTTATTTCAAATAATGGTATATTTTAACCCCAATTTCTATTTCCATTTGATCTACTTCTTAAAACCTTTTTTACATAGCTAAATTTGTTTGTATTTCTATGTATCTTGACTGGTTACCTCCCCAAAACTATTTTTATATATATAACCATTAAAGGTTGTGTTCCTTTGTTGTTTGTATGGTTATCAACCTTTTACATTTGAGTTTTATCTCTTCACTTTTGACTTCTTATTCTATGTGAATAGTCTTCCCATTTTCTTACGATTGGGGATTAATGGTGTATTTTGACTTCACTTTCCATTCATAATTGATCGACTATATATATTCATGTTTAATTTATTTATAGAGTTGATAAGCCAAATTCTTATTTTGTTTCATAATGTTATTATTATTGCTATGGTTTTCGTTATTATTATTGTATTACCATTGCTATTATTATTGTCGTTTTCATTATTTTATTATTGTTGTTAATATTGAATTACCTTCATGCAAAAAAAATGTCGAACCCAAATTATATTCTGTCTTGCATTATTATTCTTACCGGTATTGTTAATATTTTTTTATTGTTATTATTATTTTATTATTCATATTATTATTTTTATTATTAATGTTTGTTGCTATTATTATTTTTGTTAAAACCCATTAGTTTTGATCTATAGCATATCTTTTAATTATTTAAATTGAAACCAACTTTATATTCATTTTGCAGTATTTATTTATATCTATCTTGAGCCCATACTCTCCTTGATCCTGGTGTCTCATTCTTGTCTTCCTGCTCGGTTGTCGATTGGTGTCACGTGGCCTATAGCGACATATATGTTGCTTGGGACATCACCATTGGAGTAAAGCAGCGGAAGCGTGGTGGGCCTATAACCCACAGGTCCCAAGATTCTCTTGTTTGTTTTTCCCTGCATTGTTGCTTCCGTCTGTTCCTCGTATTCATCTTCATCTATTGATTCCTTGATTGGTTCAATTCTTCCCTGTCCTTTCTCTCTTCGATTCCATTCTACCTACTCCCAATCTTGCTTTGTTACCTTGTGTTGTTTCCTTCCTCTTGATACTGTTTATTTTGCTTTTATGCATTCCATTTGACATCGTTGTTATCCATTTCCTTCTAATCCTGTTGTTGCCACCAATTTGTCTTTTCTTTTGGATCCCTTGTTTGTTACACTCGCTTAAGTTGCTTTTACCTTGTCCTATGTACCACCTAAGCAAATTTCGAGGACGAAATTTTGTTGTAAGGTGGGTAGGATTTGTAACCCCCATTTTTGTAAATAAATATTTTTTGAATATTTTATGTAATTCGATTAATTATAATTTACCTTGTGTTAAATTCATTTTGGTCTCTCTATTAGAATATTTTCGAATAGAAAATTTTATTTATTTCAAATAATGATATATTTTAACCCCAATTTCTATTTCCATTTGATCTACTTCTTAAAAACGAAATTGTATTTTCGACATATATATTATATTTATTATTATTTTTATTATCATTATTATTATTGTTATTATTATTATTACTTTCGGTTGCTTGTTAAAAACTCGTTTCTATTTGTTAATCGCAATTGTGGTCATTTCAAAATAAATTCTATATTATAATGCAAATTATATTTCATTATAAATTATATATTTTATTAGTTTTTTTTCTCTCTATTGGATTTTAAACCCATTAACCCAAAACCCTACTATATAATACCTAACCTAATTAACCCTAACCCTAAACCTATTCACTGTTCAACCCCTAAAACACTGTAGCCGCCTCTTCACCTTCCTCATTCTGCTTTCTCTCTCTCTCAGAACCCATCCCCTGACCCCCCTTCCTCCTGTATCGTGCCCAAGCAACGACCCCGCCCTGTGCCCCTTCGACCACAGCAACGACACCACAGCCCCGCAGCACCAATCGCGTACCCAGGTCTCCTCCCTGTCGCGACCACCTCGTGAGGCGCCAGCGACGCCGCACCTTCAGGTAGACTGCAGCGTTCCTTGCCTCACCCCATCGTCCCCTATGTGCTCTTCTCAACGACGCAGCAGCACAGTGCCCACTACCGTGCCACCCTCCCTCTTGCACTCAGCTGAAGCCAACGATAGCAGCAACGTCGCCATGTCACACCTCCTGTGCGCTGTGCCGACCGCCTTGCCATCAGCCAGTCGACAGCTGCAGCAACCCGGCGACGCATGCCTGTGCACCACCCTGTCTTTCGCCTGCAGCACGACAGCCATCGATCCCCAGTCGCGCCATCCCCCTGCCGTCCACCGCCGCTACAGTTTCTCTCTCTCCGTCGCCACCCATGGTCAAGCCTGGCAGTGCACACGTGCAATCCCTTCCTTGTGTGTGTGCTATTTGATCTGTGTGCTCTGTTTTTGGTGATGGCTTTGATCTGTGGCCGTCCGATATTCTCTTGATCATCTTGATAGATCCGATATGAGCCGTCCGTTGGTCTGATCTTGATCGCCATCAAGATCTGTGTCGGGATCCATTCCCGTTATTCCTTCGTCAGATTCATCGTCTACACCCCAAGGCAAGTATATCCTTGTACATTTCGTTTTCTAGTACAAGGTTTTTCTTGTAAATACTGCAAGTAGATTGTAAATGTGAATCCTCTTTGTTTATCGTTGATGATCTAATGTTTCGCCTTATCTATCACATGATCTAGGAGTCACAACCCTTCGATGATGCACTTTTTCACAACTAGTATAATTTTGATACATTTCATGCAAAAAAAATCTTGTTTGGTTTCTGTCCTGTCTTGGCTTGCTGTTTTGACCCCGATAAAACCAGAATCTGAACTTGAGTCCTGAATATGAAATGTAGCCCCAAGTGTCTAGTTGCCAATAACATCCATATTTTTTGAATTCCGAGTTACGGTTTAGGAGATATCACAGTTTTACTGCTGCTATGTCGGTAATCGCAGATTCATAAAAACTACTGCACCACTTTGGCTTACAAATATTTTAACTATGCCACCAGTAAGTAAATGACTTGAAATTTTGCATGCTGATATTGGACACCCTAGAGAACATTCCCTAATTTTTTCAAAATTAATTAATGATGTTTCAACCATGTTTCATATGTATAACCTCAGTTTTACAAATTCTGGCTAAATACGAATGCTGTATAGTTTGCGGTTTTGACATCAATTGCTACAACTTTTATGAGTCTTAATTATATGCATTGGAACCGGCAGGAGTCTAGTTTCTAGAACTTCTGCCGGATCCACATTTGCTGTCTTGTAGCAATGGAAATTGCAGTTTTGGTGCAACAATGCCATGCTGTCCAGATTTGGAATTCTCGTTGTTCTTGATATTCTGATTTGTTTTGACCCTCGAACATGTATTCTACCTAGCCTAGACTTGTTCCATGTTCTTGATTATGTTTACTGGACCTGTTTCGCACACTTTCATGCTGCTTGATGATAATAATAAATAATAAGCGGGGTTTAAGGAAAAAAATAATAGTAGTGGACAATATAGGTAAGTGTACTTGGAAAGGGGCCCGTGTTTTCTAGTACTTGGTTCATGAACTTGTTGTATCTTGATGGATTCATGAAGCCATTACTTGGTTCATGAACTTGTTGGATTCATGAACCCACTGTGTGGTTCTTGAACTTGTGAGTGGAGTCACGAACTTGTTTCGTGAACTTGTTACTTTATTTTCGGATTCATGAACCATGCTTGCTTGATACTTGATGCAGCAACCATTTAGTAAAAGTATGGATGCATGAAGTGCTACCTAGATAGAATTAAACATTAGACTTAAGATTAACTTGTCCCGTGTACACACTTGATACCCTACTTGAGACTTGTTACTTGAGACTTAAGACTTGAGACTTGTTACTTGTTACTTGACACTTGTACATGACACTTGTTACTTGATGCTTGATACCATTACATGTTCCTTGCCATTTGTTCTACTACTAGTACTTGTTACCCAATCTTGTAACTTGAGTAATCTTTCTTGCTAGCTAGTTTCTTGAATCCCACTACTTGTTGCATCCTTATTATATTATGTTATACATTCTTGATTCCAAATCTTGTTCTATATTTCTTGCACTTATTTTCATACCCTTGCTTGTACTACTTGCGGGCCTAACTTGCACTAAGGGCGTTTGTCTTGTTTTCTCTATTTTTTTCTTTTTTTTATACTTATATATACAGACTTCGGAGATGAATTGCCTGCTGGAATTGGTGAGCAAACGTTCTAGACTTCGCTTGGAGAAAAGACTTGCTTTAAATATTTTTTTTTTTTAGTTTTTTATTTCTTTTGCTACTTGAATCTTGTAACGGGCTTATAGCCCCGAGTTTTTATCTTTTGATCCAGATTTAAAAACTATTTGGGATATTATTATTTTGTTTCAATTGTTTCTGTTGATTAATGAATTATTCCTGCATGCGTGGTTATGTATATCTTGTTATATTCTTGTTATGATGCTGAGTCGATCCTACATCTTATGAATGATGAAAATTATTTGCTGGACTTCGTCACGCGCTCGTATTCTGTATTTTTGGGAAGCGGTGCGTGACACTCCCCACTCACTCAGAAATCCTTTCTCTTTCCCCGCTCCCCAAATCGCCCCAAACCCTAGCTTCAAATCGAAATCCTAAGTCTAATGATATCTCTCTAATCTCTCTTACTTTTCCACCCCGACGCTCCTCCTCTCAATTCTCCCGCTCTCGAAATTCCCCAAATCCCAAACCCTAGCTCTCTCAACTCTGAGCTCCCGATGTCCACAAAACCCGACCTTCGCAGCCTACCCCAAAGCTCCACCTTCGAAACCATAACCTCCACTCTCCATCGCCACGCTCCTCTCTCAATTGCGTCTCTTCAAAATCCCAAAAGCCTTTTCCCAATGTGTTCGCTGAATTCGTGAAACCCTAGTATTATCTTGAATTTTTCTGCTTATTATTGTTTAATTCTTAGTAATTGATGGTGGAGGTGACTGAGATTATGTAAGAATTAGTGGTGTTGGTGGTTGTGATGGTGTTTATGGTGGTGAAGAAGCAGACTTTTGAAAATTGATACATGATCATCGTAGAGGGAAGTATTTGATACTCTGCATCTATTTACAAATTTGGTTAATAGCTTTTGTATGTGTGGGTGTAGGCAATGATGACACTAACTTTTTGATAATTGATACATGATAATGGTTTTGATTATTGAACTTTTGAGCTTGTTTTATTTATGCACAAGGTTGGCCCCACCCTTGAGGCCAGTGAGGCGGCTGCCTCAATCCCCCAGATAATTTGCAATTTTAGGGACCTCCAAATTTATATGCGTTAAAAAAAAATTTGTTATTAGGGGCCCCAAAAAATAAATATTTGGGTCTTTAGAATTTAGTTTAAATTATCAGGGTGTGGATTTGATTGAATATGAGGCTTTAAATTTGGGTGATTAAAAACAAATCCACATTTAAATATATAGAAACTCAAACCCGAAACCCATATTTAAAACAAACCCTCTTTGGCTCTTCCTTCTCAGTTATTCGATGATATATATATATTGTATATTTTGCTTTAAACAATGTGAAATTTTTTTGTATATATGTTTTTTATATATATATATATACATGTATGGGGGCCCATTTCGGGAATTCGCCTCAGGCCCCCAGGAACTCAGGGCCGGCCTTATTTATGCATCCTCTATCAGTTTGGTTGTTGAACTTTTGAGCTGGTTTTGATAACGGCCTGAAACCAAAATATGATGATAATTCTGTGTTCTTTATGATTAGGTCCATTGTGATGCTACTATTGCTTTTCCTTTGCTAGTGGCTGCAACATTTGCGAAAAGGTGGCATGGAGAATGGTGAAACTTCTGGCACTAATGGAAGCTTAGTTTTCGACCAAAAATAATATTTATTCACTCCAGTGGTTGTAAAGGATGAAAATGTTTCTAACGAAATGGTTTCTAATATATCTTGTGATCTATCAGCAGTAAAAAATCTTGTGATCTATTAGCAGTATTGCAAAGACGATTGCTGCTGCAAAGGAATGTAGTGTCTGATTTGAATAATTGAAAGAAAAATAGAATGAAGGAAATGAAGCATTTTTCGAATGTTCAATGGATAATTTTTTGGATTATGTGATATGTTATAAGACAAATATAAAGTGATTGGAAAATTGATGTGTTGTTGGTGATAGTCACCACATTCACTGTATTATGCAGAAACCAATGTTTCTCACATTACCTCAAGTTAGATATAATAGTACAATTGCCTAAAAATTGTAGAAATCAATTTCAATACATGAAAGTAATGAACAAATTTTTGATGTTATTTGATATCTATGAGATGTTGTTTGATTGTTTTTCTGGCTTATGACTGCATTGATTGGCATATTGAAAATGCTCACGAGCTTGGGTTTTCAAACTTATGGTAATGGAATTTGGATTTACCCACATGTGACAATATTCAGAGTGAAGCTGGGATATATTAACACCAATATAAAGTGATGTTGATTGTACTACAAACTGAATATTACTTTTGTACTGTGAGGATTTAATATATTTGTTGTGGATGAAGGCTCAGGAGAAGAGAAGAACCATGAGTGATTGTGTCTGGTGGAATCTTACAAAACAAAAATATGTTCCTGCTTTCAAAGCCAGCAAACAACAGGTCTCCTGAAGCTATTGTTTGCAAGATTCCTAATTCGCATTTCCTTTTCCTAACAGAGTCACAATTTTAGAGAAGGTGATGCTGTAAACTGATGTAGATCAATGCATGAGGATGTAATTTGGGTGGCAAGTTGTCTTATGAACAAGATATTGTGGGGAAAATGAACAAGATAATGTTGGAAATAAATATAACAATGACTGAGATATTTCGAATATGCTGTAACATTCATCTCTAAATGCTGCCGTATTTGTTACTGTAACATTCATCCCTATATACATTCAAAGTTGCTTTGAGATGCCAAACAAAAAATTGAGATACATTCATCCCTATATAACATTCATCCCTAAAACCGCTCTGAGATGGGCATTAAGTAGTAGCATGGTTAGCTTTCAGAATTTGATCAAACACACTATTTTTGTGCCTAGTGTTACTCTCAACCAATACTATGAACATAAAAAATGATATGAATAATCAATAACCAGATGATCACTGTATATTGATCACTGTATATTACTAGATAAGAAAAGGAAGGTAGTAAAAAGATTACAAATGAACCAACTATGTATAAAATAATTTCAGATATGATAATGTACAAACAATATACAACTGTCCTCTTAACATTCATGCATTCATTTTCTCACAAGCTGTTGTTTCCTGGAGTTGCTGCAACTACTGCTGCTGCTGCTGCTTCCTCTTCTGTGTACAATTTGAGAATAAAATTCATATTATGGGGCATAGCACAACACATTGTTCATAAAGAAGAAAAAATAGTAGGCTCATAACTTGTTTCAAACTAGGGCTGCATTGGGGTGCCATACCAACTAGTTGAAATGCATAATTATTAAAGCATAAGTTAATTTCCTCAAACTGAACAACATAAGTTAAATATCATACTCCTATCATACTCAAGGCCAATATCAGACTGAACAACAAACTCAAATTCAATGAATTAAAAATATCAGACTTAACAGCAAATTTACCCTCATCATATCAGGCCATTATCAAAACTATCTCAAAAGTTCAACAACCAAACTGATAAAGGATGCATAAATACAACAAGCTCAAAAGTTCAACAATCAAAACCATTATCATGTATCAATTTTCAAAAAGTTAGTGTCACCATTGCCTACACCCACACACACAAAAGCTACTGACCAAATTTGTAAATAGAAGCCAGAGTATCAAATACTTCCCTCTACGATGATCATGTATCAATTTTCAAAGGTGTTTGTCATCACTACCTACACCAACACACAAAAAAAGAGAAAGACAAAACCCCAAAATGAGTTAGTGAGAATCAAATACTTCCCTGTCAGATAATAGGTGTCCACATCCATATTTTCCCCTCAATTCAACCATTACCTGCAAAATATTAAACTTCATAACGCAACGATGTTTCTGTTGGATGTATATGTATATTCTCAATATAATAGGATAATATTGTGTATATTGTTCTATGGGGCAACACGTATTTATACGTGTTATGTATTAATTATTGGAACGGGTTGAGTGGGCTCAAAGCCCAGTACCCTAAACCCACTCCAATCTCTTTATAAGCTGGTCTAAAGGTAGTGCCCTGTGATATTCCAATACTGATAAGCAGGGTATAATATCTTAAGCGGCTAAGAGATAAACCCTAACCCTAATTTCTCCTCAGTAGATCTAATAATCTTAAGCTATTACAATCTCACCACCTCCGACCATAATAGCCGATGCTGCTACCTCCGACCATAGTGGCCGCCGCCGCTGCCTCCGACCATAGTGGGCACCGCCACAATCTCCGACCAGAAGCGCCGCAGCCCTTGTCTTCGAAGACGTCGCAGATCGAAGGGGGCGACTCTCTGACCGAAATCACATCGCCAGATCTCGATCGTCATCGCGCAACCGGTTCGCCGTCGCCCGCTGCCTGTCGCCAATGTGGATCTCCCATCTGGCAGCGATCTCGATCTTGAGCATCGTCAGATCCAGACCCTATTGGATCTGGTGTTTGGTGTGTGGGGCAGAACACAGGATCCTCTAGTGGATCGGTGTGTGTGGAACTTTCTTACTGGTCTGGACTTGCTGTTTGGCATTTGGAGACGAGTACGGGACTTGCTACAGTGTTCTGGGATCTCTTTTCCTCTTGACTGACTGCTGTGTGCTCTCCAGATTTGGTTCAATCTAAACTCAAGTTATTTTCTCTTTACTAAATCACATAAGTAGTAACTATTCAGAAAGAACTCTCTATTGTTGGGAATCTATTGTTTATTTCTTTGTGATGGAAAAACATAATCGTCCGTACGAGGTTCCCAAATTAGAGGGATTCAGTAGTGCTGAATTTAATAGTTGGAAGAGAAAAGCCCAATACGGAATGAAATTCATGAAAATTTTCTATACATGTCAAACAACCTATGATGAATGTGTTGAAGATGTTGATGATGCAACATGGGTAACTGATGAAGACTTATGTAGAGAATTCTTATTGAATAGCATATCAGATCGCCTTGCAGACGTGTATATGAAATATGAAATAGCTAAACAAATTTGGGATAATTTACTAGATGAATTTAAAAAGGAAGAGAAAGTATCTAAAACACATCTACTTGATAAGTTCATGGGTTTCTGTTTTAAAGAAGAAAATGCAATCCGTCTTGAGGTAACAGATTTAGAGATTCTGGTAGGAAAACTAAAATCAGAAAACATTACTGTGTGTGATGAGTTCCTTACTGGAGCAATAATTTATAAGTTACCTGCTTCGTGGCTATCTTTTAAGACTTAGATGTATAGGTTGCCTGAACAAATTAAACTTGCACATCTGAAATGTTGCATCAAAGTTGAAGATGAGACTAGAACTAGGATGAATTTGGAACTGGTTAATAAACAACTTTCAACCGCTAATGTGTTAACCAATACCAAACGCACTCCTAAGTTCAAGAAGAACAAGTTTAATTCTAAAGGCGAACCAACTAAGTTAGAAGTCACGAAGAAAATTGTTAAAAGAAAGGAAAATGCTACAACTGTAGAAAGTGGGGACATGATGCCTCTGAGTGCAGGCTACCCAAAGTATAACAACCCAACATGGAAAAGTTGAACTTGTTGGAGGGAAAAACTGAGCCCACCAATTTTCTTTGTGCTGTTGGTGATGTCAAGGCCAGTACCTCTGCTAGTTGGTTATTGGACTCGGGAGGCACCTGCCATGCTTGCAACGATGATGGCCTACTATTTGATCTGAAAGTTGCAGATCAGTCAGTTTCAATGGCAAATGGAGAATCGGTGAAGGTGCTTCAGACTGGGACAGCGAATCTCAGTCTCTCCTCAGGTAAAACTTTAATTTTGCAAAATGTTAAATATGTGCTTGCTTTAGCAAAGAACTTGATCTCTATTAGCTTACTAAATCATGCTGGTATGGTTGTTACTATGATTAGTGGTAAAGCTATCTTATCTGTAAATTCCTTTTATTTTGGTTGTGCTTATTTAGTTAATGGCATGTACATAATTAGTTTAGTAGATGAAGTAATCAACAATGTTAGTTCTAAATTGTGTAGTCCACATACATGACATAATAGGTTGGGACATGTGAACTATGTTAAGATTCTTAATGTTGCTAAAACGTTTTACTTGCCAATTGACACATCCATTAAAGGTGACAAATGTGAAGTGTGTGCTCAAACAAAGATAACTAGACGATCTTTTCGTACCGTCTCTAGGAGTACACAATTACTTGAGTTGATACATTCTGACATATGTGATTTCAAGAGTTTCATGACACAAGGAGGTCGGAAGTACTTAATCACTTTTATAGATGATATATGTCTCATTAGGATTCAAAGAATTTTGTAACTCACATGGAATCATAAAAGAAACTACAGCACCCTACTCACCACAGTCAAATGGTATCGCCGAAAGAAAGAATCGAACACTCACAGAGATATTGAATTCTATATTATTGACTGCTGGATTACCTTCACATTTTTGGGGTGAGGCTGTATTGGCTGCTAATAATATTTTGAACATGTTGCCACACTCAGAGTTACCTGCTACACCGTATGAACTGTTGCATAAGCACACACCTAATTTTAATAAATTAAGAACTTGGGGTTGTATTGCTTTTGTTAGGATACCTGACCCTAGAAGGCCTAAAGTGGGACCTCGGACAAATACGTGTGTGTATTTGGGTAGTGCAGTTGATAGTGCTGCAGACAGATTCTTAGATCTATCTCTTAACAAAGTGATAGAATCAAGAGATGCAGAATTCTTTGAAGATATTTTCATCAAAGATAAAGGCATCTCCCTATCTGAACCTGCAGACACAAGCAATGATCCACAACAGGAATCTAGATATATTTCAACTGACACTGAACCCTCACATAATGTTGAATTAAGAAGACTCTCTATAAGAGATAAAACTCCTAGAACCTATGGTGATGACTTCATGACTTATGCACTAGCAGTTGACCCAGTTAGTGTTAAGGAAGTCTTAAGGTCTAGGGATGGTTTGCTTTGGAAAGAAGCAATTGATGATGAAATGGATTCTTTATTGTAGAACAACACTTGGGAATTGGTAAATTTGCCAGTAGGGGCTAAAACTATAGGAAACAAGTGGGTTTTGAAAAAGAAACTTAATCATGATAGAACTGTAGCTAAGTTTAAAGCACGCTTAGTAGCTAAAGGTTATACTCAACAAAGTAGGGTGGATTATTTTGATGTTTATTCACCTGTTTGCCACATTGCTACAATAAGGATTCTTCTAACCATAGCATATATTGAAAAATTTGTTATTAATCAAATGGATGTTAAGACTGCTTTCCTAAACGGTGATCGCAATGAAAAAATCTATATGAATCAACCTGAAGGTTTTGTACATAAAGGTTCAGAATATAAAGTTTGCAAATTAATAAAATCTTTGTATGGTCTAAAACAAGCACCAAAACTGTGGCATGAAAAATTTGATAAAACAATAAAGAGCTTAGGTTTTGAATCTAGTAATTCTGACAAATGCCTTTATTATAGTGATGAATCGAATAAAATTGCCATTATTTGCTTGTATGTTGATGACCTGCTAGTTGTTAGAAATGACATCTCTATTGTTATAGAAGTCAAAACTATACTATCCAAACAATTCAATATTAAAGACCTAAGTATTGTGAACACCATATTGGGCATGAGAGTGGGTTTTAGAAGGCAAGGAATAACCCCTAGCCAATCCCACTATATTAAAATTGTGTTGAAGGACTGGAGATACAGTGATTGCAAAAGGTTTAATACACCTTATGATAATACCAAAAAGTTGACACCTAACGATGGTACAACAGTGAGATAGTTAGATTACTCTAAACTTATTGGGAGTCGCATGTATGCTATGACATGCACTAGGCCTGATATAGCCTTTGCGATAGGCATGCTAAGCAGGTTCACTAGCAATCCTAGTCAATTATACTGGAATGCCCTTGAGAGGCTATTGGGATACCTAAACGGGTACTCAAGAGTTGCTTTGTGTTACTTTGGTTATCCTTCAGTACTAGAGGGATACTCTGATGCATCGTGGTGCTCAGGAAATGGTGACAGTAGGTCCACTAGTGGCTATGTGTTTACACTAGGAGGAGCAGCTGTGTCATGGAAATCTAAAAGACAACCTGGTTTTGCCTTTTCATCCATGGAGTCAGAACTCTTTGCGCTATCTTGTGCTGGTAAAGAAGCGGAATGGATGAAAGAGCTATTGTTAGATATTCCTTTGAGAAGGTTTAGAGTAACCACTCTCAGTCTGTATTGTGACAACCAAGCTACAAATGTTGTAGCTAACAATACTCTCTACAATGGTAAGAGACGTGTTGTGAGCCTTAGACAAGCTAAGTTGAACTATCTCATTAAATAAGGGACTGTTGCCCTTATTGATGTACGATCAGAAAAGAATGTGGCTGTTGCCTTTACAAAATGACTAAGTAGAGATTAATTATCAAAACTGTGGGGAAAATGGGGTTAAAAACTATTGAGGATAAGTTTTAACACCCTAGTTATTTTGATAAATTAGAATCCAAAGCTAAGAGCCATAGAGTAGTTCAAACTTTAAGCATCAATCTTGACAGTTGACATGCTTTAGATAATTAGAAAAGTTCTATGTATTTATTGTTGATATATAACTTCATTCCAAATTTGATGATGATATGTATGTTTCAAAACTTACATAAAATTATCTTTTATTCCAAAAGAATGCATGCAAATTTGTCAATGTGTTTCCGATGTTTAGAACTTTTTTTATATCATTCCAACTTTGATGATATATCTCTTTTATGGGGTTTATGTTTCATTCCAATCTTGATGATTCAGAATTTAACCATAATTGATCTAACAGTTCTATCATTCCAACATGAAATACAGTATAGTTCTTGTGTAGAAAATATAATAGTTCTTGTACTTTATTTTGATAAAGATACTTGATTGTGATGCTTATGATGTACCTTTACATATCTATGTTGAATTAGATACTCTTATACATTTCATTTGAACTCTAAGAGAAGCGACTCATGAGATTTCTATTTGTTATGTTTAAAACAGATGGCAGCAAAGGCAATGGAAATGAATCAGTCAACTTTGATTTTGAGAATGATGATTTGCTCGATATGGAGGAGTAGACACAAAAGAACTCGCAAGAATAGTTTGTCAATTGCTTGGAGAAACTTCTATTTGAGTTTAAGACTCTTTACTTTGATTGAGCTTAAAACTTTTCGTTTATTTTGAAGTTTATTATTTGGTTGACTTGAGATTATGATATTTTGCTTGGTTGGTTTAGTCTTTGTGAACTATTCATTTATGGTTTTAGAACTATTTGATTATTTTGGTTTAGTCATATTTGAACTATTCAAGTTATAATTGATTTAGCCTATGATCCATGCTCTTTATGATTCAATAATGTTTGAATTTTTGTGATCCAATAATATAACATTGCTTAGCCTAATATATTGAGAATATAGGAGGAGATTGTTGGATGTATATGTATATTCTCAATATAATAGGATAATATTGGGTATATTGTTTTATGAGGTAACACGTGTTTATACGTGTTATGTATCAATTATTGGAACGGGTTAAGTGGGCTCAAAGCCCAGTACCCTAAACCCAGTCTAATCTCTTTATAAGCTGGTCTAGAGGTAGTGCCTGTGATATTCCAATACTGATAAGCAGGGTATAATATCTTAAGCGGCTAAGAGATAAACTCTAACCCTAATTTCTCCTCATTAGATCTAACAGTTTCAACAAGTTGACGGAAAACATATAGTAATATATTGACTGAATGCTTGATAAAATTAGAAAGAATATAAATATCATAATCCATATATGTCCTGAAACAAAAAATTAGATCAATACTATATAGATACCAGTCTGTAAATGAATAAATGCATTATAAGATACCTCAATCTATATCATCAAATGTGTCTTCGGAACGTTCTTCTTCTACATTTTTTTCTCTAAACAAATGACAGTAAGAGTTACTTAGTCAACACCACATTTTTATTTGAAAACACAATATTTAAGAGAATTCATTCAAATTCAACTGAAAGTTAGAAATTTGACCTATCAATTTTGGTTGGGCAATTTCTTGAATCGTGTTCTTGGTTACACATACCGCAAGCATTGCACTTTCGGGGTTTTCCTCTTTTTTTCTCTTTTGTAGGCTTCATTCTCTTCCCACGAGGCCTTCATTTCGTTGTGCATTGTATTGGCTCCTCCACTTCAACTTGAGATAATTTCAATTGTTCTTGATATGCTTCTCCACTTATTCCGGCTTGCATAAGATGAAAGTCTTTGATATTTTTGAACATTTTCTCATGCATGAATTCGTAGCCTTCATTAGAAGTATTCCAATATCAACTTGTTGTTTTGCTAGATTACTCAACTCACAAAAACGAGAACCAAAATTCTCGCCTGTGCCTTCACATGCCATGCTTCTTCTTATTACATCTTTGGTCCATCTTCTTAAAATATATTGCTTTGGTAGTTCATTATGATCCGAGTACTTGAGATATGCAAAAATATACTTGCAAGGAATACCCATGAATTCAAACAACTTGCATGAACAACTAGCCATTTGATTACTTTTGGAATAAGTAATCACCATCTCATAATCTGATTTCCCACACCGCTTCACCAAGTATAATACATTCGGCTCATTCTCATTATCCAGTAACAAACTGACATTATATATTAAGCTTGAATGTAATTCCTTTTGGAAAGTTTAGAACATTACCAATTATAAACTTGTGCCATTTGTTCCTCCAAAGGCCACTCGGTCTTCAATTTTGGTTTCTTTTCAATTGTACGATGATTTTCTTTATGGTCTTCTTCTCTTTGTCTTCCTAAGACTCTCTCAAAGATTACGGCAAATTCATGTAGTGAGTACTTCTTTTGAGTATGGAGCTTCAAGAATGAATTCATCCATTCGCTTCGTTGGCTAGTCGACATACCACCCCAAAAATGACTTCTATGATAGACAGGGGCCCATTTCTCACAAATAATAATTTATTATTTTCTGCCCCATACTCAATAAGCAATGATTTTCATCTTTCTTCAAAATCAAAGGAATCATAGGAATTATGTAACGCCCCGAATTCCACTTACATGTAATTCATAGCACAACAAGATCTTTTATTTCAATTCGTAAAAATTTACAAGGAAATTAAAACTAACGCCCCGAATTCCACTTACATGTAATTCATAGCACAACAAGATCTTTTATTTCAATTCGTAAAAATTTACAAGGAAATTAAAACTCTTTCTTTACACATGTTCTTTTACAACTACACAACGGAAGTTACAACAAAATATACAACTTTAACACAACTTTAATCTGGCAATAATCATCAGTATCAACTCATCTTTATGCCTTTGCCAATCCAAGTCCAGCACTGGAAAACTGTAGGCACGTCATTTACATACAACTGACGCAATTCTATAATACGGCGATTTCATTATCATAAACTTGAATGCAGAAAGAGAAAAAGTGGCTACCCTAGTAGTGTCGGTGTATGATATGACTTAATGCCTAATACAGACATTACACTGCGATGACACTAATGCATACTTGTTCGGATTCTATGCATCCCATACTATATAGGTCCGAGGACAAGCCCTTATAGTACTCCTCATTATAGGGTTCAGTCCCTCACCATGTAAAACCTACTACGGTAACAAAAGCAAGGTTTAGACATTCTACGAGTACGGATTCCAGTCCTGGAGTTCACCGTCAAACCTTACAGAATCTTCGTCGTGCGAACATCCAGCAAGTGCCCCTCTAGCCCTGGTATACGCATATATACTGGAGATCAGCCTCCCATCCGCATGACTATTCATGATCCTGGAGTCCACCGTCAAATCAATCATAGTTCCGGATTTAATTAAGGTTCGTCTCACATTGCAAGCAACCACAGTCCTGGAGTCCACTGTCAAACTGGGTCTATAGTCCTGGGGTCCACTGTCAGACTATATAGAGGCACCCCACTTACGTTTGCCTAAGTTTCATCACATCTTCTCCTAGTGCCTATCCTTAGGTTTAATTATAATCATCACAACCTAGAGCTAGCTTACCCTATCGGAGTTAAATCAACACACGAGAACACTAGCCCACACTGGCTACTTCTCAAATTTCTTTATTCACAAATTGTCGGTTATTAAGGATCTCGCCTAACCTCTAGATTCAAATAACCATCTCACTATAGAGATCAATTAGGTTACATCTAACCTCATCACAAATATTCCATTCTTTAATCATCTGGTTTTCTTTAACCATTTTCTTCATGTTTTTAAAATCATAAAGCATTCAACATTCAATAATCATTTATTAATCAAATTGTTGTAGAAAAATTCCTTCCTGGTTAATAAACTAACTATTCGCTTTAATAAATTTTCATGCTCTTTTAGTTAATAAAACATTTTCATACCTTTCTACATTTCAAATATATTTCATAATGCCAAAAGTCCTTTAAGATTAAATCACTATTTCCTAATACAAATTCTCTTTAAGATTAATCACTGGAAATTCCTGATTTTAATCTCATAATTATTCTTTGATTTTATTATAATCCGCCTCAACCTTTTTCCTTAATTCAATGGATTAATATCTATGAAATTTCCACCAAAGAGAGTTCTAAATTTGTATTCTACAACCAACTCTTAAACATTTTAATCATGTACATTTCCCTTTAAATTTGAAATAAAAACTCATATAATCCCTCCTTTAATATGAATATGACTTCTAATTCCCAAAATATATCTTAGAATAGTGTGAAATTATTTTCAAGTGTTCTAGCAACATTCTAAAATATTTCTATAACGTTTTCCCAATTTTTAAAAGTTGAAAAAGTCATAAAATAAAATAAAACCCAAGGTGTAAACACCAGGATTCGAACCCAGGACCAACTGCACGCCCAAACCACACCAAGTGCAACCAACAACCAGTATGCCAACTCACTGTTGGTGAAAGAAATCCCTTTGGTTCCTTATGAACTGCATCTACTGTTAATCCATAAAAATCAAAATTTTTAAAAAGAACAGAGCCGCCCCTAAAGCTCGAACCTGCAAACCGTAAGTGCCGAAACACTCACCCAATACCCAGTACACCCAAAGTCATTCTCTAAATATATATGGATTAAAATCCTTTTATTATTGGTTCTCGGTTTCTAAATCTTCTTTAACAATTTGATTTCTAAATTGCTAGGTATTATCATCTCTAATCACTTCCAAAATTTAGTATCCCCAAATTTCGGTGTATTAACATGAGATAAAATCTTATAAGTTATAACAATTCTATTTTTATAATGAAATTTGTACTCCAAATTGTATTAATTACTAATACTTCGATAATTTGAATTGCATAAACTATTGTTCCTCATCCAATTATATTTTTGGGAAAATTTACACAAATATAATGCATATAATGAAATTTAACACCAACGAGTTTCTTTTCACAAAATTTCACCATAATAGAATTATTAAGATTTCTTTCACATACAGTACTCTAATTTTTCCCCTACATGATTAAACTAGCATGTACCAATTAGAATTTTAGAAATTACTATCCATATATCACACTAGTTACTACTTCCACTTTCTTTCTAACTAACATAAATATTTGTAATCAAATTGGAACACAAAAGCATCTACATAAAGTCACACCATAATTATACTAATAATGTACAATCTACATTCTAGATAGTTTCTACATTCAACACACCAACTAAACTAGCAACTACTCATGTAAAAATATTAAGCATGCATAAATTCTACTAAATTAGAAGGTAACAAGAACACACGCCTATTAAAAGAATTTAATTACTCCCTAGCAAATGAACTCCAAGAAGCTCCAATCTCCCACTCTAAAATTCGTGCCCAAGGAAGAAAAATGTGCCCAAAAGCTTATACGAGATGCACAGCAGGTATGCCCCTTTTTTTGTTTCACCTTTTTTTTTTTTTTTTGTGTTCATGAGTAATTAGAAGTGGGGAAGGGTTTTAATAGGAATAATTAAAGGGGATTAATTAATGGGTTTAATCTCAACCACTCCCTAATCCAAATAACTACCCACTACTCAACTCACCCACTCTCTCATCTCTAAAGTGCAGTCGGCCATTCTCTTTTTGTGCACAAACACGTGCACGTGCATCCTATATGCACACTACTTCTCATATAAATTAATTTATTAATTGTTATTAGATGTATGTGTGTGTTACACGACAAGTGTACTAGACTTTAAAATGTGTATTTAAATGTAGAATTCATCTTGGACCTCTATTTATAATTAATTTTTAGTGGCCTTCAAAATTAGATTTTAGGCCTAATGGGTTTAATTAAAAAAAGAAAAATAACACAAGTGTGACATAAAAAAATGAGAAGAAAAATGTGAATAAATCTAGAAAATTTTGGAAATGAAAATATGCATAAACTTTTACTTGCAATGAACGTATCAATACAAAACAAATTTGAGAGAACGAAAAACAGTCAAAATAAAAAAATACGTAGAACATGTATATTAATAATGTTACAGATATTTCACGTAAAGGTAAGACATACGTAATCGACACGTGTATTGAAAGTATGTGTAATGTACGTAAAAACACAAAGATTAAAATAAATGATTGAGTTGTCTCAAAATAGGATAAAAATGAATTTGAGAAGACGGAAAATATAAAAATAGTCGAAATACAAAATACGTATGATGTTTATATTAAAATATGTTACGGACATTATCCGTATCAGTACAAAATACATGTGCGTAACATCCGTGAGCAAAATTGTCATAACTCAATTTTGCGGGTGTTACAAATTACAAATTATAAATATTATCCTTAAAAGCATCCATAAACTGACTATTTTGATTCAATTGAGGCACCTCTGTTGATATATTGTCTAGGAAATGCCACATGCAATACCTATGCTGAATTGTAGGAAAAACTATTTTGATTGCAGCACCTATCCCACGATCTTCATCGGTCGCCATACCAAATAAAGCATGTTTCATTACTCCTAACCATTTTTCAAATAACGACACAAATGAACAAGCCTTCTCAATCGGAATGAACACACAAGCTAGAACTGATTGCCAATGATGATTTATTCCAACAAATGAAACAAATAGCATCCCATAGCGATTCGTACTATGTGTTGTATCAAAGGAAACAACATCACCAAACTCCCTCATACAATCCCATCTACCCAAATACAATGAGTCAATCGATCAAACTCATCCACCTCGAAATCATAAAAAAATGAGCGATCTTTTTCTTGTTGCCATTTGAAAAAATTAGTCAACATTTGCCCATCGTGACCTTTCACAGCCTCCCTCAAGTCTCTCTTATGATTGTAAACATCGGTGTCGGTGAATCCAACTCTATTATGACCTCCACTAGAACTTTAAAAAAAATCAATTGTTTGCACATAGGAATATTAGCTTGTGTAAGTTGTCCAATTATTGCTTTATCAGAATTTGATACACTATGGTTTAACGGTAATAAATTCCTTCTACCGGGGGAAGTAAAAACATGATTGTGTACTTCGTGAAATGAACAAAAAAACCATGAGTTTGATTCTTTGTTTAGTTTCACACGAACCAAAGCGTTGCAAGTTGTTTTAGATGTAGTTCCCTTTCTAGATGTACTCTTACTAAGCAACACCCCCTCTTTATTACAAACATATGTCTTTTCCACGATCTCGCCATCCTTTAGTTTATTTGAACCCTTATGAATTTGAAAACCCCCACAACTGGCATAACTCGCATAAAAATTCTCGGCTTCTGTCAGGGTATCAAATGTCATACCTGCATGTGGTTTTAAGTGATTGTCACACCCCGCTTCCCAAAAAGGAATACAGAATATGGATACGTGACTAAGCCCAGCGAATGATTTTCATCATCCATAAGCTGTTCGAATCTTTACAACATCTCACAAAAATAATTAGAGTCGGAAGCAAGAAAAGTCAACCAAGCATGCATATATGAACCAATACCAACAGTGTTTACTTGAAACAAAATATATTAATCTCAAGTAAATCAGATCTGAATAAGTCAATATTCTGGGTCACATTACCCAAATACAAATAAATCCAAGTAATCAAGTACATTTATTCAACTTAAGCAACAGGAAAATAATAATTAAAGCAGAAACTCCAGCAACTAATATCTCATATCGCCAACTCCATCTGGCAACTGATCACCTTGATATGCAATTTAATAAACTGCAGGGAAAAGGAAAAAGAAAACAAACTCCCGTTAATGCAAGTTATGGGCCGTTTGTAGTGCAGAATACAAGTACAGGGAATAAATAAACAGATGTAAAATAACAGCAGAAACAACCATAGCATGGAATAGGCATATCAACAGAATAGAGTATCTAACATAATTTGGAAAAAACAGAATCAATTAGCATGGTATACTAATAGGTACAAGTAACATGTGTCAAGTGTCAAATAGTATGCAGACAGGTATACATATAACAATATCAGATGACAGTCAGACAGTAACAAATAACAGTGTCCAGTAACATGTAACAGATAACAGTTAACAAATGTCAATTCTTACATTCTTGTGTTTATTACTATCTAGGTAGCACTTCATGCATCCCAAGTTTTTACTACATAGTTGCTACATTCAAACAAATTATATTTAGATTTCATAGGGGATCATATAGGGTGATGTACTCAGGTATCAGTAATCAGACAGTAATCAGACAGTAAGAACCTACTGGTCCTCCTCAGAGTACACCTTCCTATAGGGAAGTGTGCAGTCAGGTAATCAGTAATAGTAATCAGATAGTAAGAACATACTGGTCCTCCTCCGAGTACACCATCCTATAGGGAAGTGTGCAGTCAAGTAATCAGTAACAGTACTCAGATAATAAGAACCTACGGGTCCTCCTCCAAGTACATATTTCTATATTTTTCACTTCTAGATCTTTCCCTTAAATCCCGGCTTGGTCATTTATTATTATCATCAAACAGACATGTATGTGCATAAAACAAAGTAATAATAGCATGGTACAAACAAATGACAGGTTCAGGGTGAAAGGCAGGCATATACAGATGATGGACAACTCATACACGAACATTGCAACAAAAATTCTAGTTCAGGACAGCAAGACAATACTGCACTAAAATAGGGATTCCCGTGGCTACAAAAATATAAATCTAGATCCGTTAGAAAATCTGGAAAATAGAATTCCGGCCGAATCCAGCAAGTATATATAATTCATATGGTATTTTACAAAAGCATAACTCAAAACAGCTTCGAATCCAGAAAACGTGTTCAGCCAAAAATCAGAAGTTTGTATTCAAAGTCAGGAAAACAGCATAAAAACATATCGATTAAATCCACGAAAAATCTAGGTATTCCCCTGTACGTGCTGCATCAGAATATAAAGTTTCATAATTTTTCAATATAAATAGTTTAGTCAACAAAAATTAGAGATTATCAAGATGCGGTAGTTTTGTAAATCTGGAATTATAAACACTGAGTACGAAAATAGCAATATCTCACAAATCATAAATCTAAATCCAAATCCGTCAAAAGGGTGATAAAATAGATACAGTAGGCTAACTTTCATATTACAAATATTTTACAAACAACAAGTAGAATTAGGTCGAAAATCTGGTTTTTTACTGAACAGTATGAAAATTCTGCATGTATAGTAGTTGTTTGGAAACATAGAATGGTTTGTAAAACTTATCAAATAAGTCCAAAAAAATTTAGGGTTAATCCCAATCAAGTCTAGTTGTATTTTGCAAAATATTGGATCAAAATAATACTTTTAACATTGGAATAAAAATAGATTACTCTTCAATTCAAATTCATAGAAAACAAAATCTGGAAATCTCTCTACACCTCTATAGTAAAATAGACATAAATCACAAATCATAAAACGAAACTGAGATCTTCCAGAAGGGTTTGAAAATAGACAGAATTCTCTAGAGTTCATGTTCACAAATAATTTTCATATACTGACCTTAATAGGGTCTAAAATACTGATCAAAAGCAACGTAACAGAAAATACAGAATTATTCTTCGAACATAAAATCATCCACTTTATGTTAAACTCATCCAAATCAACCCAAACATGAAATATAGTGTACTAGACATCCAAACAACATGGTATAGGGTATTTTGTAAGTCCACGACAAGTATAGCACGAATAACACATCAAGCACACGATATCACAAAATAGCATGTATATATACATCCAAAAAGTGGTCATCCCTAATTGTTTCATGTCATGTATGTCGTGAGGCAACTATGGTCGAATCAACACAATAGAGACAATATATAACAGAGGGTTCACACACAAATTGTCTCTGGAACCCAACTACACTATATGCAGTATTTAGTACTAGCATTACACAAAAAAAGAATACAAGTTACTTGTCTTATAGACGAAAAAACCGACAGAGTAGAAGCAAGAATAACGAGAACAGATTCCTGAGCAACGAACTCAACGAACAAACAACCCACGAACACAACCTCAAACACAACGAACAACTACGAACGACGAACGACGAACGACAAACCCCACGAACACACGAACTAACGAACCCAACGAACCAAAACTCGAGATTCCACGATATCAACACATGCACACCAAGCCAAGCAATGGTAGTGGTGCACTGCGTCGAGAGAACAGATGGCGAGCGGTGAGGAAAGGCAGCACAGTGCAGTGCTGTCTGCTGCTTGCTGTCGAAGATGGCAAGAGCACGGGTTGGCGCGACTGAGGGGGCTGTCATGGTCAGGCAGCACAGGGAGGTCGCAAAGGGACATCGGGACAGTGCTGCGGTGAGCGGCACTGAGGAGGGTTGCGGTCTGGCATCGTGGGCGCTAGCTGCCGTCGCTGCAGAACGGGGAGAGGTTGAAGATGATCGAGATCAGGGTGCAGGTCGGGGAGAGAGAGATACGAGGGAGGGGCGGCTATAGGTGAAGATGAACAGTCGGAGAGATATATGGGTTTATATACACTCAGGAAAAAAAAGATTAAGGTTAGGATTATGTGATGACGGCTGAAGGGTAAGTTTGGTTTCGGGTTGTATGGGAAGGTATGGTTAAACGGGTAATGGATCTTAAAGATCCACTAGGGAAATGGGTATAAGTTTAATAATAGGTATGGGTATATACAAGGTATGAACAAATGGATATGGGGTTGAAGTAAAAATGTAAATGAGTTGTAAAGTATCAAAGAGTATAGGATCTGAATGGAGATGGGTGTGAATAGATCAAAAATTGAGATAGAGCAAAAAGAACAAATAGTAACAATAGGATATGAATAGTTTAACAGTGGAGAACAAAATAGAAGCTCGATCAACAAAGACGAACAACAGACTGACAAAAAAAAGAAAAATCAAGAACTCAAATGAGACTATAAAACAATCAAATGAATAAATAGAAGAAAAAGATCCAATATACGGTCCAAAAAGAGACACAATGAGAAGAAATACACCAAAAAGAAAAATACAGAATAAAATACATAAAATGGAAAACAGGGGTTACAGTGATCGTCAACTTCTGAAAGAAAATCACCTTCTTGTACTCTCAAAAAAGGGTTACCGACATTAGAGCTCCTTTCATCAATCTCCATACCTATTATCAAAGCAAAAGAGCAAGGTCAATGGACATAATACAAAATGAAGAATGTAACATTTTTTTATTTCGACTACCATAATTTTTTTTTAATTTTCAAAATGAAGAATGTAACAAATGTAATGCTCAAGTGGGAGTTTAAATATGTTATCAACTTATCTAACAATCATCATACATGTTTTAACCTTGCTAGAAAAAAAATGTGGATGCTAAAAAGTAACATATTCTCTCATACTTTTTGAGACACCTTCAATTTAGACCGAAACTTAAGAAATTCGTCGGTTTTTTTTTTGGAATAGTAATAAAACCCATAGGTTTAGACCCACAACCTTTTTCACTTAACACACCACACAACTAACCACAAATACAGGAGTTAAAAAAATAAATTGCTCAAATAATAGGAAAAAATAATTGTACCTGATGATTTGATAATTAATGGCAGTAGTTAGCTTAATACAGGGAGAGGTTGAGAAGATGCCTTCGCTGATTTGGGTCGATTTATGGGTTTCGATTTAGATCTAGGGTTTCGTCAGAGAAGGTGGAGATGGAGCTAGGGGTTGTGGTCGTCAACGAAGTGAGAGAGAGACGTCGGGGTTTGAGGTCGTGAGCGAAGTGAGAGAG